>JAQISU010000204.1:12500-612500 GCA_029339505.1 Unio delphinus | reverse complement strand
ATTATCAGGTACTTTGCCTTTTCCTGAGAAGTTATCTTCTAATGAAAGTGTTCTTATTCAGGGAGTAGAGTGAGGCTTTGTTAATGTTCCTCTCCATTGTGTAAATTTGTCATCAGACTTAGTGTCAGGACCTGTGACAATCAGAACAGTCTCGGTTTTACCCATAGAGGGCATTCATTTATTGCTAGGCAACGACTTAGCTGGAGACAAGGTTGTGGTTAATCCACTTGTAACTGACAAGCCTAATTTGGATCAGAAGGTTGATCCGATTGAAAAAGAATTTCCTGATATATTTCAAGCTTGTGTAGTTACCAGAGGTATGGTAAAGAAAGCTCTTGAGAATGATGTTGATGAAATCAGCATTCCTTTAGCTGACACAATTTCTCTCTAATGAAGATACTGATATCAATCTTCTTGATTATGTTTCCAATTTTAGATACAAGTTGTCAAAGGCTTGTGAGGTCGCAAGAGCGAATCTGCACTCTGCTCAATCAAAAATGAAATCCAGATATGATAAAAGGTCGAAGGAAAGGAGTTTTCAGCCTGGTGATAGAGTCCTGACTCTATCACCAATGCCACAAAATCCTCTTCAGGCCAAATAGTATGGTACCTACACATTTGACATGAAAATTAATGACTTAAATTACATCATAAATACTCCTGGGAGGCGTAAACAAAAACAACTATGCCGAATAAACATGCTAAAAGAGTATATTGAAAGAGATAGCCATGTTAAACATGTAATTAATTCAGTTGTATCTGACCCACTCAGTGAAGGAATATCATCAGATTCTAATGATATTGAAACGATTGCTGATATTGAAATGACGAATCTTTGTAATTCAGAAATTATGAAAAATCTAGACCAGAAACTTAATTCAGAAATTATGAAAAATCTAGACCAGAAACTTTCACATTTACAAGTGCAAGAAAGAAATGAACTGAAACAGTTATTATTTGAATATGAGCACTTATTTCCAGATATTCCTACAAGGACAAACACACTTTTTCATGACGTTGAAATTGAAAACTCTAAACCTGTTAAACAACATCCATACAGGATGAATCCACTCAAATAAGAATACTTAAAAAAGGAAATTCAATATTTGCTGGAGAATGATTTTATAGAGTCCAGTAAAAGTGATTGGAGTTCACCATGCATACTTGTTCCGAAACCAGATAAAACTTTCCGTATGTGCACTGATTATATGAAGGTGAACAGTGTGACAGAAACAGATTCATTCCAATTACAAAGAATTGACGATTGTATTGATAAAATCGGGAATGCCAGGTATGTCACCAAATTTGACCTTCTGAAAGGATTTTGGCAGATTCCACTAACGGAAAGAGCACAGGAAATCTCGGCATTTGTGACTCCAGATGGACTCTACCATTATAAAGTAATGCCTTTCGGGATGAAAGGGTCACCAAGTACATTTCAACATCTCATGAATATTATCACCTCTGGTCTAGAAAATTGTGATGCCTATATATATATGACGTCATCATCTACAACGACACCTGGATAGAACATCTAGCAACAATTCGAAAATTCTTTGACAGACTCACTGATGCATGTTTGACAATTAATTTATCTAAAAGTGAGTTCTGCCGTGCTAATGTGACTTTCTTAGGACATATTGTGGGACATGGACAAGTTAAACCAATAGATGCTAAGGTTGAGGCTATTTCTAAATTCCCTGTGCCTGAAAATAGAAAGCAACTGATGCGGTGTTAGGTATGGCTGGATACTATCGTAAATTTTGTTCAAATTTTTCCATAATTGCAGAACCCCTGACAAATTTATTGAAAAAGAAGAACAAGTTTGTTTGGACTGAAAAATGTCAGGAGGCTTTGATAAGTTGAAAGCCATACTTGAAACAGCACCAGTTCTTTCAGCTCCAAATTTTTGGTCAACCTTTCAAATTATCTGTCGATGCAAGTGATGTTGGGGTTGGAGCTTTTTAATTCAAGAAGACAAAATTGGTATTGAACATCCAGTGTGCTATTTTTCAAAGAAATTAAACAAGCACCAGAGAAATTATTAAACTATCGAGAAGGAATGTTTGGCATTGATTTTGGTTTTGCAACATTTTGATGTTTATCTAAGTTCAGCTCCTACTTCGATTATAGTTTTTAGTGACCACAACCCCCTTACTTTCATCGGCAAGATGAAAAACAAAACTCAAAGGTTACTAAGGTGGAGATGTTATTGCAGAAATATAATCTTGACATCCGGCACATCAAGGGAAAGATAATTTCATAGCAGACGCTCTTTCCCGTATATAACAATATCTTATATCATATATACTGTAATTTATATGAGTTCTTTTAACTTTAGGTGTAAATTGGTTTGTGGTAAAAAGAAAGTTTTATTATATAAATTTTTCTTTTTATTTTATGAGGGAAGGTGTTACGTATATTTGATATAAGTCATTTAGATTTCACTCCAGACCAAGGCAGCAGCGACGAGGTACATTTTCACCTATAAAGTTCCATCAACTGCGTGTGGATCTTCAGTTAGTAGAAGCTCTCTACGAGGCGGTGAACGTCATCCTGTATGCCGAATTCGATAATACCACAGAAATCACCAGGTTGAGAGAAGTCATTATAGACTATTAGAAGCTATGGACGACGCTCATCCCTCTTTCAATAATGTAGAATCAGAAAAGATTCAATAATGTGAAATTGCATGATACTGTTATGTATATTTGATATAAGTCATTTATATTTATTTTTATTTTTGTTTGTTTGTTAGATTTAAATTTGGCTTTTTAAGTTTTAAGATTCGTTCATTGAAGGGGGGTGACCTGTACTTTTACATAGTAAACACCAGGTGTTAACCTCATTTTCTGACCTTGCTTCAGAGTGTAAACAAGCTTCTAAAATGATTGGTTGATTCCAAGGACATTAGAGCTTTATTTTTAAAAAATGATTGGTTGATTCCACGGACATAACTGATTCTCATATGGTGAGTACGTGACTTTGCGAGCGTGAGATTGTTCTGAGATATTCTGGAAGGTCGTGAAACCTTTCCTGTTTACGTAAAAACAGGTATTTAAATTATTGTTTGGGAGAGAACAGTTCAGTAGTTAGTCTGGGCTTTGTAATACAAAGATATGTGTTTTATTGTGTGAGTGTAAATCATTTCAATTCGTTTGGGATCAAGAGGAATTTATTGTGTTATTAATATAGAAATTAATTGTACTTATTTGGATTATTATAAAATTAAAACTGACTTCATCACCTGACATCATCGTCCATATTGGATTACATCGTCAACATTCGAACCGGGAACTATTAGGACATTTTATTATCAGGACTCTTGCAATTCCACTAGTGGATTATATTGTGAATTCTCTTTTGGATTAATTTTTGGACTTGATTCTCTAAAACCGTAAGTTTATTTATTTTCTTTTATGAAAATATTTGTACTTAATAAATTGTTTGTTAAATTTTACAAGCTTGTTATTTTCACTTCTTTCTGTGTTGCTGCTTATTCGAGCCTAAGTACGTAACAATACTGATTCCATGATGGGGGGAACAATATTGTGCATTCTTTCTGCCTCAACGCTGTCTTGGATATTCTTTAGAACATTTAGCGACTTATGTGATTCGTCACTTTTGTGAAAAGGATAACACAGTAGATTGATGGTTTTGTAATCATTATGATTATCTGGAAACGTAGTGTACATCAAAGACCTAATGACATTAATCAGTCGAAGTCTAGTTACACTTTCACAACTTTGTCAACCATGTAAAAAAAAAAACTTGTTTCTTAGAGAAATTGTTTGTTAATTGTTATTTGTTGTCGTTTTTATTGTTTGTTATTGGTTGTTTTATTATTCGCTTTTTAATACAAAAATGTCTCCGTCGTTTGTTTTGATATTTTCATCCATATCCATGCTCTTTTACTTCTCTCTATCCCTTACCCTAAAATTAACGTTCCGACTCAACAAAATATCGTAGGAATGTTTACTATCGCGCCAGCGTTTGAACCATATAAAGCGAAACAGTCTCTACTCAGTCTCTACTATCACCATCCATTGTTAACTCGGGCTCCTACGAATAAGTGTTCAAGACTAGCCAAGCTAATCGAAGCTTAAGTGAAATTACATCGTGTCAGCCAAAGTCTGATACCAAAACTTGAAGTGATAGAGAATGTCAGAAGGTTCAGTGACCGAAGGCCTAATAGAAGACCTCATCAGAGACGACATTACACCTCCGCAGGCAATATAAGCACTACGACCAGTGTCAGCAACACATCCACGTCCACAACCAGTACAGCATGCACAGGAGGCAAGGAGGCTACTTTATTCCCGAGTGTGGCACCGAAGACAGAGGGAACAACACGTGTTCACTATCGCCCAATCGGAGGTGTGGGATAGTGTATCAAATCAACCATCCTTTGCGTTTCCAATCACAACATCAATTGAAAGCAGGACTGGAGTCGGTGACTCGTCTGTGGCGCAAGACCATGGAGATGTCATTTTTAGCCAAGTGCATCTGGAGCTTTTTTATTAAAACAAATAGACGATTCAAATTCCCACTTGGTACGAGTGTGTAGTAGTGTAAATATAAATAATGACTCCTTCCTTGATACTATAGTGTGTGTGTGTGTGGGTGCGTGCGTGTGTGTTCTGTGTTTGTTTGTATGCGTGCATATATGTTTGTGCGGATGGTAGATAGTGTGTGTGTGTGTGTGTGTGTGTGTGTGTGTGTGTGTGTGTGTGTGTGCAATCTATTTGTTCAATAATTTGAGACACAATTAGTTTTGAATGATGGATGTAGCCTGTGTGGTGGAAAAGCTTGGGAAAGTGAAGTATCCAGGTAGCCTAGACTTTGTAACCATTTTGAAATTAGCGAGAGATCTGCTAGAAGGTATGATAGAGGAAGAAGCGAAGGAATTAAGAAGGTTTAATACGCCAAAATATGTGGGAGTGGGAATCTTGAAGGAGGGACTTGATAATGTCATCAAAGTTGGGTACTTTCTAGAAGACACATTATATTGGACAGACTGGTCATCTGTGAAGTGGGGACTAGACCGGTTAAAGAAAGCAGAAAAAATGTAGAAGTGAAAAAGATTAAAGATACATGGGAAAAGGAGAAAAAGAGACAAGACCACAAAAAGAAAAAAGGCGTTCGATAGACTGAATAACAACTAGATGAAGATACAGGAGAAATTTAAATCCATGGGGCATCCTGACTGGATGCCAGAGAAGAAGAAGAAGAAGAAGAAGAAGAAGAAGAAGGGACTAAATGAGAAAGTCAGAATTTTGTGAAGAATTCGAAAAAAAAAAGAAAAGAAGGAACTAAAATGCTTTTTTCAGTGCATTATTCATGTCTCGTGAAATATTTGCTTTCTTGCCTAATTTTTTTTTTGTCGTTTGTATAATTGTTTATGAATTGTTTGTGACTGTATATTGTATATTGTTTGTGTTATATATGTCTTGTCCTTATACAGGCCCAGAGGCTTTTGTAATGCTAAGTCCCGATGTCCGAATATCTCCCACTCCTAGAATAATAATGTTATTTTGCACAAAAGGAAAATTGTATAAGGTTATATTTTTATTGGGGGTTTTCGTCTAGAGGAACAGAAGGATCACGCTTTTATTTATTCAATGATTGCTCTGTAGTTTAAAAGAAAAACATATGACAAATAATTTCGATACATTTGCTCAGGTGGCTGAGACAAATGCACGCACCTTGCATATTTAACTTGCAAATCCTAAAACAAATGCACATACAACATCGAAAAGGATGTACTGTGTTTAAAGCGTCATGTCTATGGGGGACCGCTCATGTGGCCTAGTGGTTAGAGCGTCCGCCTAGGATGCGGGAAGTCGTTGGTTCTATCACGACTGAGTCATACCAAAGACTTATAAAAATGCTACTAACAGCTGCCTCATTTAGCGCTCAGCATTAAGATGTTAGTGTTAGGACTGATCGGCCTCGTGTCAGAATAATGTGACCGGGTGGTGCTAGACATCACTATAAACTGCCACACTGCATACAGGCCGGGGATAGAACCCACGACCTCCCGCTTCCGCAGCTGATGCTTTAACTACTAGGCCACCGGAGCGGTCTTTATCAGTTTGTGTAATAGCGAAAATAGAAGTTTTGCAGTATAGAAAATTATCACTGTAAACGATAGATTAATTTTCTGATCAGTCTTATTACATAAATGAAGAAAAAGGGGGAAATATTGTCTGATATAACGACCCACTGTTTGTAATTGAAATATAAGAGAGAGAAATAGGATTATGAGGTATGAAATGAAATCATAACGGTAGGCCCCTAAAGTAAAATGAAGACAGTTTTGTAATGCTGCTGAATTTTGATAAATGTCCGATATTTCCATTGATGTGGGGCGAAATGTCATGGGCCGAAACGTCCATGTACCAAGTGGGGCGAAATATCCATTGAAGTGGGGCAAAATGTCCATTGAAATGAGGCGAAATGTCCTGGGCCAAAACGTCCATGGGGCGAAACATCCATGATTCGTTTTTACACAGCCTACTTAAAGATTTTTTTATCTCTATGTAAGGAGCACGTGGATCACTTTTTTCGTCGCTTTTAGTTCCCTATTTACGGAATTTCGTTTTGTCTCCGTTAGTGTTCATCTGGTGCTTTCGGTAGCGAAAAATACTTTGGTAGTGTAACCTTGTACAAGGTTTGCTGTAGTGCTCCGTGGTAAGAGTACATTACAGGGTGATCGACTCGTCGATGGGCTGGTGACTAGAGGAAACACGATACTAATTGTATGGAAAAATGGGAGCCATACTGGAGATGAGACCCAGTCGGAAAATGTGTGCCAGTCGGGAAATATTTGGAGATAAAATAGAGTGTGTGTGTGTGTGTGTGTGTGTGTGTGTGTGTGTGTGTGTGTGTGTGTGTGTGTGTGTGTGTGTGAATTTTAGTACCATAACAGTCTTGAGTTTGGATCACTCAATACTGAAATTAGCTCCTGACTCTGGTGCGGAATTGAAAGCACCTGTTGCAAACACATTTAGGTCCTGATAATGCTACGACTCGTATCCTTTTCTCTATAAGCTGTCATCCTGAATGCATCTATACAAATACGTATAGACTTGATCATAAGCACTAAAAAAATAAAAGTTATTGAGTTTTTAATTTTATCATGGTGTTTGCACAGGTTTACTATGTGAACTGAATTAGTAGAGTGAGTCCTATAGGCGGGTTCTTACAGTAAACTGGGTTTTCCTGTAGGCAGGGGTAAAAGTGGTTTAAGGCCCCGACGCTGTGTTGCTTTCTGTCTTCCTCATATCCATTTCCCCTATATGTCCAGTTCTTACTTATTTCAGAAAAGTTACTTGTGTAAACTTTCCGGTTGTTTCTCGCTCATAGGTAAGGTGAAATGCCGCTCGGCACCCCTCCCTCCGTGTTGGATCCGTCCACCCTTAACAGTCTATATCTAGAACCCTATTGAGGGCCTTTAGTCACGTACTGCAGCTAATAGTATACATATACTCTGTGACGTCTGTCACTGGGACTAGCTTTATCGTTGCGTGCGATAATAGTATACGTCTAGAATAATTCTAGACTCTAGATCATACCCTTCGTTTCATGTGACTGTGACTTGTTACACCGCTGCTTAACTAAGAAAAATATATGTCTATAAACAACAAAGGAAACCGCCCAAAGGCGGGGTCAGGTCGAAAGAGAAATAAATAGGATAAGGTAAGTATGTTCAATGTATATGTATTGAAGTGTGTACGAAGTTGGAAAGAAAATGGGTAAGTAGAAATTTACAAGATGCGTGTTCTTTTTGCTGAAAACTCTAGTAAATTATGTCTGTCAAGGTTCGTGCTATTAAGTCTATGATGTAACATGTCTTATGTTTTAGCTTTTCTTTCCATCATCTGTTACCGTAGCCCCGTGTACAGATAATGAATCCCAACATATCTTTTTAGACTTTCAGTGGACGTCTTTAATACGTTTTCATGAATCCTTAGAGTAACCTGTGGAATTTGTAATTTTGTTCGTCAGCCATTATTTCTAAAACTATTGAGATTCATGTATTTCACTAGTTTACGTTAGTATGTTCAGAGAGTATGTATTAACGGATGTTGAGAGTTTGAGGTACGTTTTGTCTTTGTCTGATAAGTTTTCTAACTGTCCTTCTAAGGCGGAACTTTATCACGAATAGAAGCCGTTTTGTGGCATCCATTAATTGACGACATCTCATATTTGATTTGTAGATTTGGCAAACGCTATTGTTAATTTTGTTTCTTGACGGTTTCCATCTCATTAACAAACTAAGGAAGAAATCTTTCCAAACTTGCTCTCAAATCGACAGTCTATAGGTAATATAGATACTCTTTTGCACTTGTAAGTTGTCCATTAATGGTGCCAAGCACAAGTTAACTGATTTAGCTATATAGACCCAATATATGTTGTATCTAACACATTACCTTAAAAATTGAATCCCGAACGAAATCTAATAACGTCACTAAGCTGTAAAGTCATTTCGTCGAGAAAATTATTCTGTTTGTTTTTGTAATTTTGATACCAGAAAAGTACCGTCTTTGACTCAACGGAATATATTTTTTTATATAACCATATAATCATCACATCGTTAAAATACCTAAAAATAAAATCGATGAGCAACATATAATAGCAAATAAACCAGTTAGTTTATGACGCCTAGTCAAAAGTCACCAATTCTATGTCCAGATTTTTACCAATTTAAATTAGGTTATTTAATGTCTTAATCTAGTGGCCTTTAGCACTCAGTGCGCACAAGATTTGAGTCATTCCTAAGTATCAGGGACAAATTGCCAGCCAGACATTCCCTCTTGAGAATGAAAGTCATCATATTATTTTACTAAGCAAACTGTCTACCATATGAAAGGCTTCGAGGAAGCACATTGCCAAAAAGTACTTACCAAACTGCCATTCTACAAAATGTGATATGACATTTGTGACACAGATTCTGAATAATATAATATGACAATTTTTTAACTGTTATATAATAGATTTTTAGAACGTTTACAGTCTTGTTCGAGAACTGAGCTGTGCTGACCACATATACGCAGATAATTTGTTCACCACGAGAAAAATAGAAACAATAGAAGGTCATGACAATTTAGATATGCAGAAAGAGCTTTGTTGTTGTTGTAAGGTTTAACGCCATTTTTCAGCACACAATATGCTATACATGTCGGCCAGTATTAATGGTGGAGGACGAACACGGGAAAACCCCCTTAAAGAACCACCGACCCACGAGAACCTACTGGCAGGTTTTCTCACATACCCACACTGACCGAATCTGATACTCGAACCCACGCAGACAGAGGCGAGATAGCAATCAGGGAAGTTCACAGAGATTTCATAGCATAGTGAAACGCATAAAGACGATCTGACCTTTCTTTCCCCAGGTTATAGCTATAAAAAAGGAAACCATTGACTACACAAATCCAAGAGCAAGCAGTAACACATAAAAGCCAAAATTATTTACTAGAACAATGGAACTGGAGCATATATTCATGGATCAAGAAGAAACAACGACGTCCATCCTTGGACAAATAAAATAATTACAATAGCAGCAGAGCAATAAAAAAAAAGCAAAGAAGTCTTAAAAAGAAAAGGAGAACAGGAAAAAACTACGAATAATACGACACCGATAAAGCAACCTTCCAAAGAATAATCGCATAGATGATGGTAGAATACCCAATAGAAGAAAATAGAATTATAATAGATTCGTACAAAAAGGAGGAGAAACGTATGATGGAAGATTGCAAATTAACATTTGTAAGCTCAGATGATGGAACTGACGAAGGTAATAAATGCATATATGGTTAAAATAGTCTTTATAACAACGATACAATATATATATATATATATATATATATATATATATATATATATATATATATATATATATATATATATATTAAAAAGAAATATAAATAAAAGAGAATCATAATAACTGACCTCGTGGTGGATTCCTTGTGAATAGGAGGTCAACGAATGAGAGAGAATAACAAAGAACCATACACTAATTTAATTAACAATAAAAAAAATAAGAACGTTGAAAAGATTTGACCATATAACCTGAAGCAATACTAGTAACGACAACATATTAGACAATATTACAAAATATATCTTAAAACTCAAGAAGACATACTGAGCGAAGGTCACGACTTTTCTTAAAACTTTAGAAGAGGACAAAAGGAAAGGTGACCAACAGGTATATTGTCTGAAGGAAGGTGAGTACGGAATCCCGTTACCCATAATAACATGGCAAATTTAGGATTTTTAGAAAACTCTAAATACTGATGAAAATTTATATCTTTAAATACGGATACCTTGAAAGTTATTAAGGTGTTCCTCTAAAAGCTCTAACGAGCCATATATGCTGGGAAGGAATCAACAAATAGCATGCCTTTCTGTGAATCACGAATTGTTTCCATGTAGTATATTTTACGTTTTTATTTACCTTTTCGCGAATAGCGCCTTATTATCCGTCAGCTTCCTATGACCCCCACCCCACCCCGCACCCCCATGTCCGACCTAAGAGTTGACCATATTTTATGTTTATAGGAGTTTACATCATTATGGTTTACGTTCTCGTTACACTGATGTTATTTAGGACTATATGCCTTTCTCATTACGTAATTAGCTCTTAACAATAAACTTTCGTTTCTTTGGTTGACCTTCTTGGGGCTACTGTCAGGCCTTTTCTTTGCACATGCGTAGGAATGGCAATGGGAAAATGTATATGGATTTTGATATGTGGCAAATGTCAGGAACTTGAACTGTTTTACATTTATTTATTTTCGCATGAACTGTTTTCCCCGCTGGATTTTTGTGGGAAAAAATTGTAGCAAAAGAATCATTTTTAACTCCTTTTTCTTTGTAGTGATTTGTCAAACTATGTAACACAGAAAACACAACACTGTTTCATATTACTTTTTTATATTTATGTACATGGTAAGAAAACATGAGCCATGCAATGACTAAAATGACTAGCAAATTTGTGCCATGCAATGACTAAAATGACTAGGAAATTTGTGCCATGCAATGACTAAAATAAATAACAAATTTTTGCCATGCAATGACTAAATAGACTAACAAATTTGTGCCATGCAATGACTAAAATGACTAACAAATTTGTGCCATGCAATGACTAAATAGACTAACAAATTTGTGCCATGCAATGACTAAAATGACTAACAAATTTTTGCCATGCAATGACTAAAATGACTAACAAATTTGTGCCATGCAATGACTAAAATGACTAGGAAATTTGTGCCATGCAATGACTAAAATGACTAGGAAATTTGTGCCATGCAATGACTAAAATGACTAGCAAATTTGTGCCATGCAATGACTAAAATGACTAGGAAATTTGTGCCATGCAATGACTAAAAGAAATAACAAATTTGTGCCATGCAATGACTAAATAGACTAACAAATTTGTGCCATGCAATGACTAAAATGACTAACAAATTTGTGCCATGCAATGACTAAAATGACTAGGAAATTTGTGCCATGCAATGACTAAAATAAATAACAAATTTGTGCCATGCAATGACTAAATAGACTAACAAATTTGTGCCATGCAATGACTAAAATGACTAACAAATTTGTGCCATGCAATGACTAAAATGACTAACAAATTTGTGCCCTGCAATGACTAAAATGACTAACAAATTTGTGCCATGCAATGACTAAATAGACTAACAAATTTGTGCCATGCAATGACTAAAACGACTAACAAATTTTTGCCATGCAATGACTAAAATGACTAACAAATTTGTGCCATGCAATTGACTAAAAGACTAGCAAATTTGTGCCATGCAATGACTAAATAGACTAACAAATTTGTGCCATGCAATGACTAAACAGACGCTTTCAAAAACCCGAACATCTCAAGAATGATACATTTTATGCAGTAACTATAATACATCTCAGCTAGACTTACACCTGTTTATATATACGCGCGCGCAGCTGCTCATACATCCCCGCGCAGCTGAATTGTCAATCCAACATTAAAGTTTGCACGTCTCCGTACTGCTTGCACAACGCAGCGAGCATTGTGCGCACATCTACCATTCGCTTAAAGGGAACGTTGCAGGTGAGTTGCACATATTTATTATAAGTACATAAGTATGCTATGAAGACTCAGTATGTGATCTTCCTGTTATATCAGTCTCATTTCAAGATCTAAATGCCTAAATGATGTGATTTCCACCATAACACCTTGAATATTAGCTTAAATAATGATAACGTCATAACGGTGTTAATGAGAGTTTTAAAAATGGACTGACTTATGGATAAGGTCGACTAATATCGAAGCATTCTATTCATATAGATGGACTGCCTTATAGGGGAAATCACCTTATACTGAAGTATTCTATTCATAAAAATGGACTGCCTCATAGATGAGATCGCCTTATATTGAAGTATTCTTTTCAAGAAAATGGACTGTCTTATAGGTGATATCACCTATGTTGAAGTATTATAGTCATAAAAGGGGTGCCTTAAAGGTGATCGCATTGTATTGCAGTATTCTATTCATAAAGATGTACTGCCTTATAGGTAAAGTCGCCTTATATTGAAGTATTCTATTAATAAAAATGGACTGTCATATAGATAGTGTCGCCTTACAAAGTATACTATACATAAAAATGGACTGCCCTAAGGTGAGATCGCCTTATAGTGTAGTATTCTATTTAGAAAGATGGACTGCCTTATAGATGAGGTCGTCTTATATTGAGGTATTCAAGTCATAATAATATCCTTATTTATTGGACGAATAGAATAGCACGTGATAATTAACATTCATTACACTTTGTCTAGCGCGAGTCTTGGTATGTGTTCCGTTATTGAAAGAGCACGTCACCACATGTTTAATAACATCCGTCCCGAGTCCACTTATTAACTTATAATAATGACAGGCGGAAATATGCACTGATCAAGTGATTTTCTTTTGGGCTGGGGTTGTCGTGATTAGTGGTAATATAGAGTCCTGTTGTAGTTTGTCAGGATAGGCGATATTGATGTCCTTTTAAACTCCAGCGACTTTGATAATGTGTACCTACCCTGTACATATTCTAACTTGAACAGTTTAGGCTTTTTTATACGGCTAAAAATAGAAACGATACATTATCAAAACAGAACAAAACTTGTATCCGCTAGTTTTAACGTGCACAATTTTCTTACGGAGAAGAATGTTTATGACATAGACCAAACACTTTAATGGACAGCATATCTTTTTTTTCCAGTGCCATTCTGATTTCTCACATTAGAAACAAAATCAGGAGTCCATGTACTGTAACAAATTAGGAAAGAAAAGCCCCATTAGTTGAAGTCTATTTTGTCTGTATGTTCAGACCTCTGTCAGGGTTATAAACCTGTGTGAGACAATCATAAATCAGACCAAAGTTTTAAAGACAGATGCCTATTTATCGCTGTTTAGCACAATTTTATATTGATTGCAGCCGTTTTAAACATATCTTGGCCATGCACATATTTTTCCAGGATCTATCCTTTTACAATTTTGATAACCGCGTTTCGCTGGGAAGTCACTAGTTTTGCACAGCACCTATAGCCTCCATTAAATTCCGGATTCGTAGTTTAATACTTCATAATCAATAGTGTAAATTGTGGAAGTGAAGGTTAAATATATACAATAATAATGTGGTGGATAGTTCGTGCTTATAAATAAAGTCTATGTAGTAACTCTAGATCGGAAATTCATGACTAGGTAAGCATTTTGTGAAGAAAGATGTATACATCCATATTAGCACGTAATAAAGTGAATCAATGAATGCATACACACACACACACTTCCTAATTATGTTAATTATTTCGAATATTGCTCGGCTGTTGCATTTTCTAGCAATTCTAAATTTCGTATGACTAGAATAGCCGGCATACAATGTAATATTGTAAACCTTAATTTTGATGCCAAATCCCCAAAATTCCCGTCATTTACCGTGGTTCAAGAAGCATTCGTTTCAACAATCGTTTTATTCACTAATGTGTTTAAACTTCATTTGTATAACATTGATCATACAGTTGTCAATACAAAGCCTTTTGTAACGTAATGATGTAATAGTTAATGGCCAGTCTTTTTGTAGCATCATAATGTAATTGTTAAAGTCCAGGTCGTTTGTAGCGTTATGACGTAAAAGTTAACGTTGAGATCGTTTGTAACGCCATGACGCAATAGTTAATGACCACATCTTTTTAACGTCATCACGTAATAGTTAACGGCCAGGCCTTATATAGCGTCAGGACGCAATAGTTAATAGCCATGTGACGTAACTGTTAATGATCAGGCCTTTTGTACTCAATGACCAGACAAAAATCTAGAAGACAATTATTTTTTCCATACAATTATGGTTGTATGTAGACACTTATTCTTTACGGCAAGTCTCCATTACGGTAACGCAAAGGCTACAGACATTTCTGCATGTGTGTGTAAAAGAAGACACTATACGCGAAATGGTAAAAACACACTTTCATGCTTGTCTTACTACTTTACGATGTTATTCATATTTGTATTTCAACGAACAGTCCATAATGAACATTTGTCGAATTTTCTGCTAGGTTTACATATTTTTTAAAAATAATAACTTTTTAGTTCAGTGCATCTATACCACTGCATTTCCACGTTTACTTATATCCATTTAGTGAATCAGTTCTTTAATATTACCCTTTTAATTACACCTGTTATGGCAGTAAACCAGTCTATTGTGCTGGAAATCAGTTACAATTTCATAATATGTCACCAGTTTCTGCTAAGAGATATATTTGCTCGATTAATAGTCGATTAATTGGTTTTCTCGACGTATTACCCTACCTGATAAATTTTAAAATAGTTGCTTCGGCTAAAATCATCACAAAAATGGGAATCATCCGACACTAAACCAATTCTTGTTATCGAAATACCTGCCACCCTTTAATTGTATGTTTCAAGATATGCGAAGATATAATAATTTGATGGATATTAGTGGGGAATAAATATCAGTGATACAATTGGAAGCAAAATATGTTTTACATTTTTCAACCTGGTTAATAAGGACACCCTTTCAATGGCTTTAAATAAGATAAGAATGATGTATATAATATGTACATATTTAGTATCACTATTTTAAGGCCAACCTCTTTTGGGTGCGCAACTACACTGAGAGGTGGGATTGCCACGTCCTTGGACTAATCAGCCTATGTGAGATGTGTAAACTTTCCTTTCGAGGCTGCAAGTAAATTTTTTTTTAAAAAATAATATGTTGATATGCATTTCATAATGTATGCAAAACCACGCGGTATATTGACCTATTTTTGGTCGATGTGACATTTCCAAACATTAATTCCAAAATTAGAAATAAATTAGGTCATGATTAACTTGTGACTACGGACCCAATGCAGGACACACATATACCGTACTAATATAATGGAAAAAAAATTATGTTATAATAGCGCTCACTGATATTATCATTGTTTTTATCATTATCATCATCACCAATATTGCCATAATCGTGTGTATCATGCAGAAACTATCAGTTATGACTTAAATTGTTTTTATGTGAGACCGGACTTTAAGCGATTTTCTTATTTGTAGAAGCTATAACGAAACTCGCAAAAACTTATAAGCATAAGGTAGCATTAAAATAATCCTGTATCAAGATCCAGAACTTCAATTGTCGATTTACTTTTATCCACATCCATATATCACCTGACAACAGTATGTATGTATGTATGTATGTATGTATGTATGTATGTATGTATGTATGTATGTATGTATGTATGTATGTATGTATGTATGCATGCATGCATGCATGCATGCATGCATGTATGCATGTATGTATGTATGTATGTTCTCCTAACATAACCTGACGACAACCAATCATTTTCCTTCCAAAAAAAAATAAAGTTGTTTCCTTCTTAATTCATTATTCTCATCTTTACCTTGACAAAAACAATAAATTTTAAATATAAAAATAAAGCCTGTTTACGTGGTCACCACGAACTATCAATCAAGGTCATGATCTAGGTCAACATTACTTGCTTACCAAAGAATAATTCAGGTAAACCGATTTTCTGGAAAACATCATCTCTAGCGAATAAATTTACATTTTTACATTACTATAGTATGTAATGAAAAAAAGAAGAATTTAAAACTGACAAAACGTACTCACACATACACATACACACACACACACACCAGACGCACGCACATGCGCACACACACACACATATACATATATATAAATATATATATATATATATATATATATATATATATATATATATATAATCTCAAGCTATGAAGAGGCCTACTGTCAGAGATCTTCTTTTGTACAAATATTCACACTGCCAAATACCATTTGCTGAGATGAGGATGCACAAATTATCCGTGAACATGACAAGTGTTCCACCTTCATTGTAAGTAGTTATTGCAGACTCCACTTTGAAAGGAATGACACTGAGCAACGGAGCGGATGTATTACACACATGTTGTATTCTACATCAGAATATATAAGTATCACATTAAAATGATGTTTTTCGACTGTGGTGGGTTACTTTTTTTTTTTTTGTTTCTGTGTCGTGTTGGTTAGTTGATGTAGATGAAGGCCAATTGGTGTATGTATTGGTTAGTAACTGTAGACGGTAGTCAATAAGACGGTGCTATGGTAGGTGTAATATTAAGACAGCGCCTAAAATAGAGATCTGGGTCATAGCGGGAGTGATTGGTATTGAGACTGAGTGGGAATCTCCATGTGTAACTGGAAATTTAAACAACTTTGATGAACTAAACACCTTTACCTCGTTCGATTTTTAGTAGCATTTATTTTGTTTGTTTCTACAAGAATCAAATATTGACAAGTAGCGGTCATGGAATCATCGTGTACTTATACTCATTCAGGGTGCATTGTCAATGTTCATTTTTGAACGTTAAAATATTTGATTTTTCACAATGATCCAATAGATACAAACATTGCTAATTTCGCGATGTTTATTACTTGCCGAGATGTAGTATTGTTCGTAGAGAAACTAACGATTTCTATTAATTCCGTATGAAATGTATCACTTTTTCACCCTGAATTCTAGGTAAATAATTTTTTTTTTGAATTTTACTACACTTGTTGGTTTTCGCTCTTTTCTTTTATTTGGTTGGACACCACAGGGTCATAACACCACCATAAAGTCAAGTCAAGATCAAGACGTTCGTGTCAAAACGTGCGACCTAAAAAAGATTGTACGTTTACCTGATCACAAAATCGTCAATCAACCCTTGTAAAGGCGTATCACTTCATTGAAGAGAAACACGTGCAACATCCCAAACACAATACCGTAACGTACGGGTAGTGTCCTTCATTATTATAAAGGAGAGACGTCCAAGAATGGAGTATTAATCGTGAGTTAAGGCGTTCACCTAGAAGAAAGAAATCGACGCAGAAAACGTGCCCACTTACCCAAAGCTTACTAAAGACGAATGTGATGCTATGCCATGCAACGAGAGGGATGATGTCATCTGCGACAGCCTAGTTCCACTGTCAAAGGGTTAACGTCCGTTGTCCATACTATGTATGTCACCAGCCACTCGTTGCACCACACACCCATCGAAAATCATGAAGAAAGGCATATACGTTTCCTCTATCATTCCCTGTCTATTGTGATATTGTCGGTCTATTCCAGACATTTGAAGAGAAATAGACAAATTTTCTGTATAGACTCAATCCAATTATTTAAGGAGATTTATATACTTGTAGCAAGGAGACCAATAACATCATTTCAGTTGTTGTGTGAAATTACGCGAATTGGAATATCAAGACAGCTTACCCAAATAAGCCAGATTGTCCCCTGCCGTCATTGCCTTCTCTAGGTCGGCCCCGATTGCTATACCCATGGATACTTTAGAAACAATGATCCGTATTCCCCCACCCCCACCCCCACCCCGGGCTGAGAGAATGCATTTAAAAATATTTTGTTTACAGCTTGATGTGAAACGCGAAGGACAAATTGATTCCACATTTGAAACGGTTGCTATCTGAACAACATAACAATGTTGATCCTCGGGAAAGATTAGCACAAACAGAAACTCGACTTGGATTCAGAGGCGTAGCTTGGGAAAGGGAGGGGGCAGGGGGTACATATGTCCCCAGGCGCCAAGGTACAGGGGCGCCAAAATGAGGCTTGCAACGTTACATTATAATAAGTAAACAAGGGTAATAAATCGGTCACAAGATCGCTGGGGCGCCAATTTTATAGTTCGTCCTCGGTCGCAAAATATCATCGCTACGCCTCTGCTTGGATATAAGGCTTCTGCGGTCAGGAAATCGACATGATGATTATTTACAGAATGTTCAAATCGTGCGACATCGCTAAACTGTCAACAGGTTAGAACAGTCACGGTGCCACGACTTCTACCTGCAGTGATGCATCGAGCGCCACGAGATAAATTTAATGAAACTATTTAAACGTAAATGATTAACAAGTTTTTAGGGAAACACTGAATCCACAAAACAATGCGACTCTTGAATTGGACATAACGTATTATCTGCGTAGTGATTGGATTTCGTGGATTTTGTTTACTGTTAGATTCACTTTGGCAAATTTACTACCATTTTATATATATATATATATATATACATATATATATATATATATATATATATATATATATATATATATATATATATATATATATATATATATATATATATATATATATGACCACCAGAACTTGGTCACGAAAAAACATATTTTGTTAAATGTTTTGCTATTAGTAATGAATTTCAGTCTGTATGTGAAGATGAGATTCCTTGTCTTTGACTAATGATATACACTGAGAAGGTGGAAAAGTCTTAGAGTCGACGCTTGGAAACAAATTAAAACGTGTGTGACTGACCAAAAGAAAGAAAAATGAAATTGTATGAAATGTTGACATTTTGTTGTAGCAAGAAGGAAGCATCAACTAAAATATCTTTTTATGCATAAAATGTCGTGGATCCTCTGTGGTTGTCTTAAGCGTTTGCGTCACAATATTGGCAACTTTTTTAACATCAAGCGGTTTTTCCGATGTGCGTATTCTTAGCGACGCGTGTCACTACCTGAGCTTACAGATTCGGTTGTGTTGTCGCAAACTATTCATTATCGGTCTAGCTGGCACATCCATCATTTAATGCATCATTGGTGTTATCGCAAATATCCATTATCGGTCTAGCTGAAACATCCATCGTCCAATGCATCATTATTAGTGATTGCAGTTTTATTCTGAACATTACCATCTTTCTAGGTACGCATTCCAGTTGGGCTGCAACGGCAGCGTAACTAAAGTGCTAATGTTAATCAAAGAGGTCTAGAAAATATGATCGCTTTGCAAGTCATTCGCAAGACGCTAACTGTTATTTGCAACAAAAATGATGCTTATAAATGATGTGCACAGTTTAAGCAGAGATGACCCCAGTGAATCTGATGTATTTGCCCAGGTTTAATCTCGTCTATGACATGGTTATTAGCTGGCTCCGCAATGTTCATAATGGTTATTTGACACAGCATACGTCTTGCAAAACTGGTCTCGCACTGCATTCGCTGCAGTGGCATCATGCAACTCATCCAAACCGATACAGCGGGTTATGCGATTATTTTTATAAGGTTGTGATTACTGACATTGCGCTCAACCATAACTCTTAACCATGCGGTTAGGTCAGTTGGATTACGGTTTCTGGGCTTAACTAAAATATACTCCAGCCTCAATTTTGCCTCACACATATCTTGTTTAGTATTATCTTGGCGCAAATGATGAAGATAAAATCAAAGTGGCCTTTAAAGACTGATTTTAACAGCTCGCAGACAAACAGGCTCTTTCACCAGCCACGGCGGCCGTCAATCAAGACGCAGAATGGCTGTAAGGCTTTAGATATCAAATTGTATTCAGTAGACGGACGTCACACATTGACCATTCTGTATATTGATATGTATCCATGCCGACTTATATGTACACGATATTCAATATGCATGTCTTCTGGCCTTCTTTAAATCTTCCGTATTTAATTTCATTAGTGCCTCCAATGCTTCTGATGGAACATTTAGTATTTCGAGGTTCTCATGCTAAGGAAGAGACAGTTATATTTCTCAAAAGGTTTAAGCGTCACGAAACGACACCTTGACTTATGAGATTATCCTTTGATCTTTTACTTCTTCTGGCTCTGGGTATATATCTGGTTCGAAGCGCTCTCGATTGATAGTATCGACTTCTTGATGAGCGGGTTATCCAAACGTTATCCATAGCACGCGCATATGCACACTTATTTATGGATCCTCGATAAGTAACACAGTTGCATTTATCCTTTTTGATATAATGATTAGATTGATGTTCCACACTATCCGCTTTTGTTCAACTCCATCATACGGTAAAAATTCACATTGGGCCATATGTTGGGTCACAGCATTAGCCACTATGAAAGTACCGTTAATGTAGTTTGCTTTGGTTTACCCTGTTGTATTCGTTCAATATCTGTTCATCAGACATGGAGCCTGAATGGTTGGAATCGTAGTGTAGCACGTGATTGTTTAGTAGCTCAAATTCGAGCGGAAATTAAAAGCAGGTCCAAGACAGGGCTTAAAAAGACGATTTAAGCCGGGTGGCAGTCATGGCATTTTCAGAGCCGACACTTATGGTAAAAGTATTAACGTTTTGTATTCCGCTTCTTGTCCGAACGTGTTTCACGATTATTCGAGTGGCGTCTGTCGCGACTGTACTAGTATTCAAAGCAAATGTAAATTCCAGTCTTACGGTGCCTTGAACAATAACACCATTGTTAACGAGATTTCAAAACCTGACGACTAGGAGCTCGTTTTGGCCTATAGTAGTTGTAATATTGATCACGGCTACCTTGTTAAGGACGACTTTAACATCAAGCACCCTGCAGGTTGCTCGAAATGGGTTGAGTTTTATTCATACTGAGAATTCCTTATATTGAAGTTCACTGTCTTTCCTTTAATATGTTAGCAGGCACAGATAACCAACAAGTATGGTTGTAGGAGGTTTTGATATTGAAACGGAACATATTGCTATAGTTCCGATGGATGTTCCATATAACCAGGAACAAGAAACATCGTTTATTGAAATCAAAAAGACACCAATCAAAAACCTATTATTGGGCCAGTGGCAACGAGATACCAGTTGGATGGAAGCAAAAAGATATATCCACGAGGAGACTACAACAACGTCTAGTAAAGTTTGATGCGGACTGCAAATTCATCAGGTTCTCCAAATAAAATTTAAAAAACGCTCATCAATCTCATATTTATGACAAAGCAAAATGCTGCCTTAAAGTAAAGTGCAGAAAAACTGGATTGCGCGCTTATAAAGACGACCCAATTAACTTGTGAAGAGAAGTGAAAGTTGAGTTCGTGCGAGTGATGTCACTGATGGAATGTTATTGGTCGAATACAAGCAAAAGCTCTCCGCGTCTAAAAGAACAGATTCCAACACAAAATGAAAGACAGATAACAAACAACTCGTCGGGACCTGTGGCTAACGCGCGAAAAGTAACGGCAGCAGGGAAACTTCACAATATCCGAATGCGAGAGATCCAATCTTTCAAACTCACACTGATGACGTTCTGCGTTACGCTGTTATTACAGTCGCGATCGTGATCCCATGTGGAGGCGGTATAACGCCGCCTCCCTTCGTTCATGCACCTACACCTTACTCCAGCAGCGCAAATGAAAGGGCGAAAAGCGGCTGCGGGACATGGCCGGTATATTGAAAACAGCTCTGAGCGTCTTTAGTGTTGAGACATGACACACTGAGTGCATTCCACGACAGAATTGACGGAATATGGCGACCATACAGAGCTACCGATAAAATAATCAAGCAATGGCGTATTCTATAAATGATGGATCGTTACACCTTGATATATGACTCCAAAACTAGTATTTTTTTTAAATCGTGAAGATTTACGTCGGAGACTGGCTAGAAGTTGTACCATATTCCATTCAATAGCAAACATTAACGATTACAAAATCAACATCGAAGAGACTAGACTCTGCGTGAGACGTGTGGAAGTCTAACATATAGTTTCAACCGATATCAATCAAACTCAAGTTTCAACACTTCAACTTGTCCAAGAGAGAAGTCACCTGATACGCCCAGACGTTGTGATCAAGTCATTTTACACGTAATTTTGCCCAAAAGAAATGCTCTAGATCTTACTTGACTCTGTTTGGAGCCACATAACAATCAAAATCACACAGTACGACGTCTATAAAAGTGGGAATTTGATTTCGCCTCATACGAATGCCACAATTACGGACACAGTAACTGCATAAAGTCAGAATAACACTCCGTAGAACTGTATTAGGTATTCTCTCTCGAGAACACAATGTACTTGATCTTGTATGCAGAATTAGATTTTTTAAATACTAATGAAAACAAAAGTCCTACAAAAATGATTTTGGATGATGATCGGAAAATTGAATGCGGTGTAATGGACATGTATAACAATCAAGAACAGGAAGTACAACAGTCACGGATACTATATCAAAGGAGTAGCGGAGAAGAAGACCAGCAATGTCAGAAAGGTCAAAATATGAACTACATTCTCCTGTTTTACTCGCCACATCGTAAACTGAATAGCACTGTTATGGTTGTTGAATAGGCAATCCATGTTTGGATCAATGTTTTGAAAAGTTGGAGGAGTACCTAGAAGAAGTATGGACACTAATCTTCGATTAACTTACTTGAAGACGTCACGTACTGAAGCTCTCGTGCAACATAATGCTGACACGTATCCTTTCTAGGCTGTGACATAGTAAATGAATATACGGTTAATATATATTTCAGTATTGTAAGCTTTGCTAAGATCATCTTGTAGCTTTTAGAAGATACCTGTATATCCTGACCTGCTTTTGCGCCCCCCACCCCCGAATAAAAAGAGAATGAGAATAGTCATCTAATGGACATGAGCTTCAATGATTTTTTTCTAAAAGTTTGAGGGAAATTACTAAAAAGAAAAGAATATATTTTGTATTAGGTAAACTATCAAACAATTGAGAAATAGTTGCGAAAAGAAACCAGCCCTGAATCCTAAAACAGTATAAAGCTACCACTACAACTTTCCGACCAGATTCAGTGCTGATGATAGATCTATGCTGTGGACAGTATGTACTTATGATTGTATGGATGTATGGACAGATAGATTGATGAAGTTTACATTTAAGTCATTTAAACCGTAATAACTCTTTTTGATATTGTGCAGAACACTCAAAAATCCAAGAGCTAATCAAACTAAGTTATGAAGCTAAAAGCCAAGCCTACGCACCGTACAGCAACTTTAAGGTTGGGGCTGCTCTGTTGTGCAGCGACGGATCTATTAGAACAGGTTTGTTTGCTCTCTCTCTCTCTCTCTCTCTCTCTCTCTCTCTCTCTCTCTCTCTCTCTCTCTCTCTATATATATATATATATATATATATATATATATATATATATATATATATATATATATATATATATACACGCATGTATCTCATTTAAAACTTAAGTTCAGGTACATTGTTTCTCGCACATTTCACGCTATCTTCAATAGTGCATGCAATTCCTCATATACTGAGATTTTGCAATATTTTTGTATTGTGTGTGTGTTATGAATGAGAACATGGCATGGACATTGTCATGTAATTGTACTAGAGATGTTAGTTATACACTTGTAATATATCACAACAGTAATTCAATCTATCAAGTCGATTATTTTATCTTGTAATATATGCAGCTGCAGCACCCATAATGCACGTACATATTATTGTTAAGCTTTCGATTTTTCTGTTCCAGGCTGTAATGTAGAGAATGCCGTATATCCACTGGGTATCTGTGCAGAGAGAACTGCTATAGTCAAGGCAGTGTCTGAAGGTCACAGGAAGTTTCTGGCGATAGCTATTGCCAGGTACTATACAAAATGATAGCTTTTTAGTATTGCTGTTACACAATGTTATAAAAAGAACACCGTATACCTACAAAATGATAGCCTTTTAGTATTGCTGCTACATATTGTTATAAAAAGAACACCGTATACCTACAAAATGATAGCCTTTTAGTATTGCTGTTACACAATGTTTTAAAACGAACACCGTATACCGACAAAATGATAGCCTTTTAGTATTGCTGTTACACAATGTTTTAAAACGAACACCGTATACCGACAAAATGATAGCTTTTTAGTATTGCTGTTACACAATGTTATAAAAAGAACACCGTATACCTACAAAATGATAGCTTTTTAGTATTGCTGTTACATATTGTTATAAAAAGAACACCGTATACCTCTTGGAAATTAGGGCAAAGGTTACTGCTATAGTACAAAGCAGTTTATAAAGGTCTAAAAAAGTTTCTGGCCAGATACTATATACCCACTAATGGATAACAAAGTGTTGCACTGGTTTAAGTGAAAACGATTTCAAACAGGTGCACAAATGCGGAAAAGCCTTTTAATCTGTTTGGCTTATCGTAATACTGACATACCATCAAAACTGCAAGAGTAAAACACATTGATCCAAATTTGATTTGAATAATATATAATATTATTGATCATTACTGTCGTGTTAAGGTTTTTTTCATTGGAGAAGTGAATGCAGCTAAGGGTTTCTTTTAGAAGAGAGTAGTTTTTTTCTTCTTCTTTTTTGTCACAAGATAATTCAGTATTAGACTAAGTAACAAAAAAGAACTAACCAGTTTTGTTAAACTTATCAAACAAATTAATTCTTTTAGTTATAAAATGAAAATTAAATAACTTTTAGTACTATGAATCAAATCCAAAATAATCCTTAAAGTTATACCACGAGTCCAAACGAGTGTTTCGAACGAACTCCAGGTCCTGAATGTGCTGATGTACCAACCGTTTTGATATATCACAATTGTATTGTCAAGAACGTTTTGATTCACCACAAAAGTTCCAGAATAATAATTTTGTTCAAAGTCAATGAGCACTTTGCAATAACAATGAATAATCAAAACAAATGTTTCTTCTCAAATTATATCTAAACATAATATTAAAAACATATGCAGACTGATATTAAAACAAAGAAATATGAACTGCTTCCTTATGAACACCCTACGGTTCTATATCGCAGTATTTTTGTACTCGATCTATGTTACAGAATCTTCAACGTGACATGTTTTTTTTTTTCTTGTTACTTCTCATCGCTACAAAACCCACTTGATCATACGATGGTAAGTTACCCCAAGCGTGTAACAGGCATATTGTTAAGATTAATTTAAAAGCTGCTCAACACCTGCTTTTAGCTAATTGTAATCAACAATCATGTACCATAAGTAAAGACACGATATAGATACAACAAACAAATTAAAATTATGGATAGGTTGCAGACCAGGGCATGAGTCCTTTTCAGACTATTTCCCCCCCCCCCCCTTACGCCTTGATCATTTGATCATTAGATGTAAATAGTTTGTTTGTTCGATTAGATACAAGCCCCATGTGTATCATGACATGCTAATCATTGGTATCAACCAATGACATATATTGTAAAGCAAGTTCAGTGATGTAGAATAGGTTCGACGCGTCCTTATAAGCGTCCCACGTGACGACTACTGGAGGCACCCTACTTTCCCTTCGTATGTGTCCTTTGTCTTGTTGGGAGATCTAAACGATCTCGGCACTGTATAACCAAGATTGTATTGACATGCTGGTATGTGTCCTTTGTCTTGTTGGGAGATCTAAACGATCTCGGCACTGTATAACCAAGATTGTATTGACATGCTATTGGTTTTTTCATATATTATCGGACTGGTTATCCACGGGTTGCGTGCTCCGTGACACAACCTGGATCGACTGCCTCTGCGTGTCCTTGCGAAAGTCACTTAGCTCCTCTTCATCTAACCATATTGTCATTAGTTTGTTAACAGTGCCATTAAAAATGGAAATATCAAATAAAAATCGTGTGGTAGTTAAATAGTAATATAATAAAATTAAGTCTCTTCTAAATATGTTACCTACGACACAATCTGGCAAATAAATGTATCTGCTTCTCCGACGTTCGTCTTCTTATGCTTGTTGGTCTTTATTTGTGAATGAAGTGAAAATATTTTAACATAAAAGGCTTCTTACGTAAAGTTTTGTGATGTTTTTCATAATTCAATATATTTTGTTTTATTTTATTTTCGCTTTAAAGCAAAACGAATTCAGTTTAATGGATCTTTTCAAAAGTCAGTCTCATGACTATTTCGTTTTCAGTGACTTGAAGGACGACATAATTTCTCCCTGTGGTTCCTGTAGACAGACACTTGTAGAGGTAAATCATTGGAGGTTTTAGTTATTTAAAAAAGACATATTTTCTAATATTAAAATTAATTTATTTAGACAATTACATTCTCATATTAGCAAAGTACCAATTTATGTCCACAACTGCATGCCACATGTGAATGTTGTACTAATGGAAAATTTGCAAGTTTTTAAGGAACAAGAGGTAGAGCAAAAGTTGCAAACAATGACGAATTTAACAGATAAATGGATGGGGGAAATTTAAAATGAAATGTCAAATATCCTATTAATAACAGCCTTAAAACAGTTCAAACTCTTACAACAGACACGTATCTTACAACAGTTGCATACATGTGTCTTACAACAGACATACATCTTACAAAAGTTACATACATGTGTCTTACAACAGACATACATCTTACAACAGTTACAGACATGTATCTTACAACAGTTACATACATGTATCTTACAACAGACATGTATCTTACAACAGTTACATACATGTATCTTACAACAGTTCCAGACATGTATCTTACAACAGACATGTATCTTACAACGGTTCCAGACATGTACCTTAAAACAGTTACATACATGTATCTTACAACAGACATATATCTTACAACAGTTACAGACATGTATCTTACAACAGTTCCAGACATGTATCTTACAACAGACATGTATCTTACAACAGTTCCAGACATGTATCTTGCAACAGACATGTGTCTTACAACAGTTACATACATGTATCTTACAACAGACATATATCTTAAAACAGTTACAGACATGTATCTTACAACAGTTCCAGACATGTGTCTTACAACAGACATGTATCTTACAACAGTTCCAGACATGTATCTTGCAACAGACATGTATCTTACAACAGTTCCAGACATGTTTCTTACAACAAACATGTATCTTACAACAGTTCTAGACATGTATCTTACAACAGTTCCAGACATGTATCTTACAACAAACATGTATCTTACAACAGCTATAGACATGTATCTTACACTATACATGTATCTTACAACAGTTATAGACATGTATCTTACAATATACATGTATCTTACAACAGTTACATACATGTATCTTACAACAGACATGTATCTTACAACAGTTATAGACATGTATCTTACAACAGTTACAGATATGTATCTTACAACAGACATGTATCTTACAACAGTTACAGACATGTATATATAGCTTAGGTACGCTATGTATGTACAATTTTGGCTCCATCTGTAAATAACAAGTACTATGCTCAACTTTTGTCCACGTGGTAAAGAGTTTCAATGGCAAATTCAAAATACGTCAGATCTGATAATGGATGTTGTCTTGAAATAAGTGGAGATAAGATGAATGGATTTTGCTGTGTTCGATGAAGAGAGTGGGAATATAATGCATTGATTGATTTGACTCTGTTCGATGGGAAAGCTGGGGACAGAATGCATGGATTCGACTGTGTTTGATGGGGAAATTGGGGACAGCATGCATGGATTCGACTGTGTTCGATGAAGCAAGTGGGAATAAAATGCATAGATTTGACTGCGTTTGATGAGAAGAGTGGGAATATAATGCATGGATTTGACTGTTCGATGAAGTAAGTGGAAACATAATACATGGATTTGACTGTTCGATGAAGTAAGTGGAAACATAATGCATGGATTTGACTGTTTGATGAAGTAAGTGGAAACATAATGCATGGATTTGACTGTTCGATGAAGTAAGTGGAAACATAATGCATGGGTTTGACTGTTTGATGAAGTAAGTGGAAACATAATGCATGGATTTGACTGTTTGATGAAGTAAGTGGAAACATAATGCATGGATTTGACTGTTTGATGAAGTAAGTGGAAACATAATGCATGAATTTGACTGTTCGATGAAATAAGTGGAAACATGATGCATGGATTTGACTGTTCGATGAAGTAAGTGGAAACATAATGCACGGGTTTGACTGTTCGATGAAGTAAGTGGAAACATAATGCATGGATTTTACTGTTCGATGAAGTAAGTTGGTACATAATGCATGGATTTGACTGTGTTCGATGAAGTAAGTTTAGACAGAATGCATGGATTTGACTGTGTTCGATGAAGTAAGTGGGGACATAATACATGGATTTGACTGTGTTCGATTAAGTGGGAATAGAATGCATGGAGTTGACTGTGTTCGATGAAGTAAGTTGGGACAGAACGCATGGATTTGACTATGTTAGATGAAGTAAGTTGGGACAGAATGCATAGATTTGACTGTTCGATGAAGTAAGTGGGAATATAATGCTTGACTGTTCGATGAAGTAAGTTGTGACATAATGCATGGATTTGACTGTGTTCGATGAAGTAAGTTGTGACAGAATGCATGGATTTGACTGTGTTTTATGAAATAAGTTGGGACAGAATGCATGGATGTGACTGTGTTCGATGAAGTGGGAAAAGAATGCATGGATTCGACTGTGTTCGATGAAATAAGTTGGGACATAATGCATGGATTTGACTGTGTTCGATGAAGTAAGTTGGGACAGACTGTGTTTGATGAAATTAGTTGTGACAGAATGCATGGATTTGACTGTGTTCGATGAAGTAAGTTGGGACATAATGCATTAATTAGATTGTTCGATGCACAATATTAATTGTCTCAAGTATTTAGGTGCATCAGTTTTATAATAAGACTTGCTCTTGTCCAAACAAAAACAAAGTTTTTTTTGTTGGAATAGACTTTCTTAAAAAGAAGTGAATAAATGCCTGAAAATGTTTTTGATATAATAATTTAAGCTCATATACAATTATACATATGTACAAAACATTTCCGATTGAAAACAAGGACGATTTACTTCAAAATACTAAAATGCAAGAATCCTGATACAATAATTGTAAATTTGAGGGGGATATTCTAACACAGGATATAAATAAAACTCTTTGTCATAATTTAAATGAAGATGGTTCGCGGATCAATCTTAATTTCGAATTACACATAAATTACCTATAACTTAAGACGGATCAATCTTAATTTCGAATTACACATAAATTTCCTATAACTTAAGACGGATCAATCTTAATTTCGAATTACACATAAATTACCTATAACTTAAGACGGATCAATCTTAATTTCGAATTACACATAAATTACATATAACTTAAGACGGATCAATCTTAATTTCGAATTACATATAAATTACCTATAACTTAAGACGGATCAATCTTAATTTCGAATTACATATAAATTTCCTATAACTTAAGACGGATCAATCTTAATTTCGAATTACATATAAATTACATATAACACTTAAGACGGATCAATCTTAATTTCGAATTACATATAAATTACCTATAACTTAAGACGGATCAATCTTAATTTCGAATTACATATAAATTTCCTATAACTTAAGACGGATCAATATTAATTTCGAATTACACATAAATTTCCTATAACTTAAGACGGATCAATCTTAATTTCGAATTACACATAAATTTCCTATAACTTAAGACGGATCAATCTTAATTTCGAATTACACATAAATTTCCTATAACTTAAGACGGATCAATCTTAATTTCGAATTACACATAAATTTCCTATAACTTAAGACGGATCAATCTTACTTTCGAATTACACATAAATTACCTATAACTTAAGACGGATCAATCTTAATTTCGAATTACACATAAATTACCTATAACTTAAGACGGATAAATATTAATTTCCAATTACATATAAATTTCCTATAACTTAAGACGGATCAATCTTAATTTCGAATTACATATAAATTACCTATAACTTAAGACGGATCAATATTAATTTCGAATTACATATAAATTTCCTATAACTTAAGACGGATCAATCTTAATTTCGAATTACACATAAATTACCTATAACTTAAGATGGATCAATCTTAATTTCGAATTACACATAAATTTCCTATAACTTAAGACGGATCGATCTTAATTTCGAATTACATATAAATTTCCTATAACTTTAGACGGATCAATCTTAATTTCGAATTACATATAAATTACCTATAACTTAAGAGGCTCTTAGTTGGCATAAAAATAAACGTATAGAAGTTAATTTGATGTCTGTATCGATTTTAAAAACGATACGCAAATGGGCTTTCGATTCATTTTACTTAAAATAATGGGTGAAAAGGGCTAAACATATGCTCGTAAAACAAACTCTCATTGGCAGTAATCAGAAGCCAGACACGGTAGCGAAATGAAAAACATAATTTTGTCAATTTAAAAAAGAAGGAACAAGCTATTTCCCTTGCTTCACAAATAATCCAGATGTCATAGACTTAAATAATTTTGTACTTGCCTCACAAGATAACCAGATGTCATAGACTTAAATAATTGTATACTTGCCTCACAAGATAACCAGATGTCATAGACTTAAATAATTTTGTACTTGCTTCACAAGATAATCAGATGTCATAGACTTAAATAATTTTGTACTTGCTTCACAAGATAACCAGATGTCATAGACTTAAATAATTTTGTACTTGCTTCACAAGATAACCAGATGTCATAGACTTAAATAATTTTGTACTTGCTTCACAAGATAACCAGATGTCATAGACTTTAATAATGTTCTACTTGCCTCATAAGATAACCAGATGTCATAGACTTAAATAATTGTATACTTGCCTCACAAGATAACCAGATATCATAGACATAAAAAAGTGTACACCTAACAAGATAACCATATGTCATAGACTTTAATAACGTTCTACTTGCCTCACAAGATAACCAGATGGCATAGACTTAAATAATTGTATACTTGCCTCACAAGATAACCAGATGTCATAGACATAAAAAAAGTGTACACCTAACAAGACAGTCAGATGTCATAGACTTAAATAACTTGTTACTTGCCTCACAAGATAACCAGATGTCTCAGACTTGAATATATGCATACTTTTTCCACAGAAAACATGATGTCCTAGATTAAAATAGTTTCTGACTTGCCTCAGAAGATAATGTTATGTGTATGTGTATTTTTAGGTTGTTTGTATGGATTTAAAGTCATTTTCCAAAGGTAATTGTATGTACAGATGTTATTGCATATATGTATCTAGGAAGGCAGCAATGCATATATGTACTATAGTTGTGTATAAATGTATGCACGAGTGGAAAGAAGGACGGATGACTAAAACCTTAAATGTAAGAATATGAAATATTTATTACCAATTTATATCACTATTTTCACCTTGTACCCTTCCATATCTCATTCTATTTGCAAGCTGTACTTTAACTTGGTATCTCTAATCCAGTTGTATGAATTTTTGTCAATTATATTGACTCATAAATTGCGAAGGGTGAGTCCATGATCTCCAACCTTGGCACTCTAAACAATTGAATTAATCAGTGCATCAATTTTTATTAGCTCTATTACCTGTATAAATTATAGGATGGTCCATCAAAATAAGTTTGTTGCCCTTACTACTCTCGAACTACTTCAATGATTGCCATAAATCTTTACACATCCTTTCATCCCACGGTGATGTTGGTCCAAAATAAATTGGTACTGAACGGCCATCCAGCATGGCCGCCATGTCCACCATCTTGAAAATTACTACTGCTCCTAAATAGAGGGTCACTCAACTCGAGTTTTCCTTTAACGATTCCGTACGATATCGAGTTTGTCTTAAATGGAAACTGTTCCTATGTTATATTAAATATGGCCGCAATGGCATACATTTTGAAAGTGTTGCTACAGCTAGACCTATTGAAAGAAAAGTCATGTTGGAGTATGGTTTTTGTCAAAACACAACTTAAGATGTATAGTTGGTCCTAACCTGGTGTTACTTGGATGTGCGATATGGCCAACACAGTCATGATGGCCGGATTGTTTTATGGTCTCCTTCTCGATGGACTGTTATACTGATATTTCGTTTTCACCAAAGACATTTTGTAATATTTAGTTTACGGTCTTACGACTCTATGGTCACTAACTACTTAAAAAGAAATTGAAAAAGCCAAACATTATGCAAAATTCAAGAAATAATGTATTCCTTATAATACAAAGCGTAAATATTCAATGAAAGACCGTATAGTATTGGGAATTAAACCCAAGTCTTATATGTTCAAACACAAGTCAATTTATAGAGTTCCGAATGAATTCCAGTGGTGCTCCTAATATGCTAATATTCATGTAGTCTCAAATGTGATAATGTGCCAACAGTCTTGATGAGTCACATAGATATAATCTAAAATTTTATTGAATGAATTCTCAATAATTCCAAAATAGCGGTTTAGTCCTAAATCAATATCACTTTCCAAATTCACTTAGATAATTTAAATAAATAAATCCCCTCAAATTAAATCTAAACACTACAATACTGATTTCACTTCGGATGCTAAGATAGGAATGAACAAATTCCTATATAAGCATGTTTATACATCTCTCCACTTGACTTCTGACTTGACCAACGATGAAATTGCCATTCTTAGAAAATAATGGAAAATTATTCCAAACAATAAGCAAAATTCGCTTCTGGAATCTTTGAAGGTCAGAATCATGGCTGAATCTAAAACTCAAATTGAAATGTTTACAATCAATAATTATCTTAATACATAACCTACAATGATTAGTTATGCTATATGTTCTTGATTGTTAATTTTCAGATAACTAAATTATCGCAAAATACAAATGAAAATATCACTGATAGCTGATAGTTTTTAAATATTTAATATTGCTACTCCTGATCGAAATATAATATCGATATGTGGTTTCACCAGAAAATCTTGTGACATATATAGTTGGACAAAATTCAAATGGTGCCAATTGGACCTTTAATATGGCCACCATCGTGATATATATCCATATGGGATTTTCACCAAACACTTTCTGTTTATTTTTAGTTTGTCCTAAATGAAAATGGCGCTGATTTAACAGTCCATATTTGTTCATTTGCATCCATTCTGAACGTCTTGTTATTGCAACTCTTCTTGAGCCGATGTCTAAAACACTCTGCAATCGAACAAGAAGAAATGATCTTATCTTGAATTCTAGAAGAAAGATAAAATCTTATCTCGAATTCTAGAAGAAAGATAAAATCTTATCTCGAATTCCAGAAGAAAGATAAAACCTGGTCACAAGAACATTGGTATCACTCGTGTTTATTTCTCATTCGGAGAACCTCGCAGTATTTTAAATTTAACTACTTTTCACACACTCCCAGTACTTATCTGCTATTAATCAGTATCGACAGTCGACAAAGCTAATAAATCAATCACAATTTTTGCTTGCTCTTTAATCAGAAACAATAAAATATTATAAAATAAAATATGTGATAGCAGTAGGACGACAAATAGTTGCTATTAATTTGTAATATTATCTTGCATCATAAATCTCCTTGAAAATTGAAACTTTCTGTACCAAATTGAAAAACTGTTGAATGGAAATGTTAATCACACTTGCATTTTTATAACGGTCTAGAAAATATACACTCACTTTAAGATATCGCTGACCAAATAGTTCTACTCAAGCATTTTATCGCATCTCTCTCTCTCTCTCTCTCTCTCTCTCTCTCTCTCTCTCTCTCTCTCTCTCTCTCTCTCTCTCTCTCACACACACACACACACACAGAGGTGCTGTAGAATTATGCTACATTTTTAATCAATTAGAACTACTGAGATGATCCTAAGCACATTATATTCCACAAAACATTACTTATGTTTTCTTGTTCATCGACTTTTCATTCTGAAGCAATGGCGACTCAAACATTTCATTCGTTTTCATAGCTTGCACTTAATTTATTTATATTAGTAAAAATGTTAATTAAATCATTTTTTTTACAGTTTGGGACTGAATGGGATGTGTATATGACCAAATCCGATATGACTTACGAGGTCATGAAAACTGGAGAATTACTTCCCCATTCTTTTACACCGGCTTCTCTAAACGCGGAGAGAATCAGCAATGCACGCTAAGAAGGATATAAATATAGAGATCTAAATTATAAAAAGATTCATCAGGTTTTCATCGATACTGGGAGGATGGAAAGCTGTTTTATCTAGTTCACTGTAGCAAATAGCTGCAACTTGCTCAGAGAGAGAGAGAGAGAGAGAGAGAGAGAGAGAGAGAGAGAGAGAGAGAGAGAGAGAGAGAGAGAGAGAGAGAGAGAGACCGTTTTATCTTCAAATCTTAAGTTGATCTTCCTATTGTCAGAGGTTTTTATGTCAATGCCTTGTTCGAGTTTGTCTTCTTTAGATCATACGGCAAATCTGGACACAAGCAACCATCGTTTCAAAATGCAATTCTTTGCCTTTATATTGTTTTGTTTAAAAGTATGTCTGAAGGCTGTATTTTTATATCTGGGTAGAAAGTCTTTATTAAATCGTATCTGTGTGGAGCCAGTGTTTCACCCTTTTATGTGGTTACATTATTATTTTTGTCTTTAAAGTTGCCAAGGCAACATAGCTCGAGACAAGGGTACTAGCTTATGAAAGAAAGAGTGGCATGCAGTATCCAGTGCAACATCTGGCAGAGAAAAACACACCAGAGTTAGCCAAAACAATATACAAAATTCACGTCAATTACCAAAAGAAAATAACTTCTCTCTGGCATTTAAAATACTTGTACCAGATGATGTATTCAAATCAGATAACAATACTAGAAACGTGAAATAGTTTAATTTGATCTGCAACTATTTTAGAATTCCAGCATTGCATGATTGGAGATACCTAAAGAGAAAATAATAGTTTAACCTGTCCTAACGGTCAACTGTTTACACTCAGTTGCCTGGTCTCAACGGCGATTTTCGTTAAATATTGTCCCCTTAATATATAGACCATTGTCGCGGGGAACCATCCAAAACCCACTTTGCAGTCTAACGAAAGCTAGAAACAAAAAATGTATTGGTAGTGTTAGATATAACACAAACACACACATACACACGGAAGCAAATGTGCAAAATTTGCATAGTACAGAATAATATTTTTATGCATAATTTAGATGGACATGTACGGTTTGTAGGTTATATGGACGACTTGTCATGTTATAGTCTTTTGTTCCCGTTTATCATCAAATCCATTAAATTAAATATTTTGGGGGTTAGCTTTAGCTTACAATACAAACACATTATACCCGATAACAAGATGATGTTTAACATGCATTGGAATTGTAACATATTATTCTTGGTGACTGGTAGAAACATTTTACTGAGGTACTGGCACAATAATGGTTCCCACTGTTTATAAATCAACCTAACTGCTTCTTTAATTCAGATAATGCATATAGTAAGAAGAGATGTGGGGATTCCGGATAGAAATATATATATATAAAATAATAGAAAGCGCTGAAATAAATCCATTTTGTAAACTTACCAATGCAATATTGCGAAACCAAATGTTTTGGCACAGTTCCTTATACTTGGTCAATAATTACTCTTCATGCCTACGAATAAGTGTTGAATACACCAACAGATTTACGAATAAGTGTACCTAGCAAGTTGAATACACCAACAGATTTACGAATACAAGGGAGTACGTGACTGGAAAGAGCTGATCGTGTCACGAATAATAGAGAAACGTGAACTTTGTCCTATTTGATGGTTTGTTTCTTGCTCGCTTTAACGTTTTCTTAAAAAGGACATTAACTGTAGCGTGAAAATGGCATAAATTTTACTAAATGTAAATACGTCGTCTATGATGTGTTTCTTTTTCGACGCAAGAACTTTAATTTTTAAAAGTAGTTTCAAGAACCAAGAAATGGATGACATGTGAATATGTATTACATGTCCTAATTTATATGTATTAAATGATATTGCTTAGACCAAAGAGCCCATATATATACTTGAATAAATATTTTGAACCCATGCAGTAGATTCTTCTTTTTGGAGTCTCTGTTCTATATGTGAGTTTTTCTTTGGAATATTATGTTTTCTATGTGTCTTTCCATCTTCTGTGACTTGGAAGTTGACGGCCCTTCGATTCAAAACCTACCAGGAAAGAAAGATTCACATAAAAGAAAACCAGCTGATGTTATCAGAGAGAGGTATGGCGCTGTTAGGACGCGTAGTACTCCAGAAAACCACACTGCCTCTCTGTCACTTCTACATTGTCATTGACCACGATGCCTACCAACCCTGAATTAACACCCGTGTTTCCTCGTTGTATATTTTTAAAAATTATAAACTCATTCATAGAAGAACTCTTCTTTGACAGCAGCTAGGACTGTGAGAAATTGCGTTGAGGTCCAGTCTTCGCAAAAAACTACTTCTGCAAAGGCTTGAAGAAACTTTAGTGTTTTGTATTATCTGATTTTGGACGTAGTTGTTTCTTTGCAGATTGTTTTACGGGTTGATTATGTGTGGAGACAAATTCTAACTTCTTCTCCTTACTCTGTCATAAGCTTGTATAGTTTTACTTCTGGGTATGGAAGAAGCTATAGGCATCTAAATATATTGGTTCTTAGCAACGCAGTTAATTAAATCTCACTGCAGGTCTTTCGTTTTCAGTAATGGACTATAATAGATGTGTAATGGCGATTCTGGCTCTGTCTCATCACTCTCTAAATTGGAGTTTTGAGACTAAACAACGTTATATTTAATCGTTTAATAAGACCGTCAATTAATTGTATGGGTTTAAGCTGAATGTTTAGCTGGTTGCCGAACCTAAATTTGCAACAAGAAAACTATTTAGTGAAAAGTGAATGGTCGTCTATAGGCTTAAATCTAAATTAATGTTAAATCTGACTGTCTATACTCGGCAAGGAGCTTTAGATTTGAGGATATTGCTATGCGTGACTTTTAGAATTATTACTTTCAAATTAAATATGGTAAAAATACCAAATGTAGTATGAAAATATAAGCATATAATGTAAAATAGAAGTTTTTATGAAACATGAGTAACCTTTGCATCACACATCTAATAAAACAAAGTTATAGGAACTTTTAAAAATGAATGTTACAGAAAGCAAAGTAAAGGCAATTTTTGGATTTAAGTTTAAAAAATATGGATTCACTTGTTTGCTATGATATTAAATCAAGTTAATAATTATACCAACATCAATAAAGCAATGGGGTTTTCAATTTTGGTTGTTAAAAGAAAACAAGATCACGCAATATCAATATCTGAAGGGCTTTAGCTAAAAATGTTTTTTTTAAAAAATTGTTTATCACCTTTAGATACAAGGAAGTACATCAGATGGGATGTCGTAAAAATGAATGCCAATGGCAAAAGAAGGATTTGTTTTTTACATTTAACATCTAAAATCTTTTTCTTCTTCTTTGTGATATGAGTAAATTAATCATCAGTATTTTTATTTTAAAAACAATAGTGCACATGCAAGCAAGAAAATTAAATCAAATATGACGCTTGAATTTTCTTCTATGTTTAAAAAATAAATATTGTTGTAGAAGTTTTATTACTCTATATTTACAAACTATTTTTATGCTAAAGAAGGTTCGAAGTTTGGTTTGCATTTTGTAATGATAATGATAATTATCAATGAAAAGATAAAATATTCTGTTTTATTTTTTATTTTATTTTATCAGTACGTGCAATTTTATGAAACAGTTAATTATCTAAACAGAGTAAAATATCTCTTTACGTTTCATATTATTATACACATGTAACAGCTGTATTATTGAATTAAAAATCCATTTTCTTTTATAAATCTATTGAAGTATACATATTCCGAATACTATAGAATAAAATTAGCTATACGTCGAATATGATAACTATAATGTGAATATCTTCACATTATTTATATTTTGATTTAATTTGTAAAACATAACATTGTAGAGGCTAATTAAGCAGATCATTCAAATCTATAGAAACACTAAAAACATGTCATTAGAGGGACTATATAAGTATATCATTCAAACCTATGAAAAACACCAAAGTCATATCATTGGAGAGACTATGTAAATATATAATTCAAACCGACTGAAACACCAAAGTCATATCATTGGAGAGACTGTGTAAATATATAATTCAAACCGACTGAAACACCAAAGTCATATCATTGGAGAGACTGTGTAAATATATAATTCAAACCGACTGAAACACCAAAGTCATATCAGTGGAGAGACTGTGTAAAAATATTACTCGGACTAATTTAAACACTATAAGCATATCAATGGATATGATATTTAAGCATATCAATAGATATGATATTTAAGCATATCAATGGATATGATATTTAAGCATATCAATGGATATGATATTTAAGCATATCAATAGATATGATATTTAAGCATATCAATGGATATGATATTTAAGCATATCAATGGATATGATATTTAAGCATATCAATGGATATGATATTTAAGCATATCAATAGATATGATATTTAAGCATATCAATGGATATGATATTTAAGCATATCAATGGATATGATATTTAAGCATATCAATGGATATGATATTTAAGCATATCAATGGATATGATATTTAAGCATATCAATGGATATGATATTTAAGCATATCAATGGATATGATATTTAAGCATATCAATGGATATGATATTTAAGCATATCAATGGATATGATATTTAAGCATATCAATAGATATGATATTTAAGCATATCAATAGATATGATATTTAAGCATATCAATGGATATGATATTTAAGCATATCAATGGATATGATATTTAAGCATATCAATAGATATGATATTTAAGCATATCAATAGATATGATATTTAAGCATATCAATGGATATGATATTTAAGCATATCAATAGATATGATATTTAAGCATATCAATAGATATGATATTTAAGCATATCAATGGATATGATATTTAAGCATATCAATGGATATGATATTTAAGCATATCAATGGATATGATATTTAAGCATATCAATGGATATGATATTTAAGCATATCAATGGATATGATATTTAAGCATATCAATGGATATGATATTTAAGCATATCAATGGATATGATATTTAAGCATATCAATAGATATGATATTTAAGCATATCAATGGATATGATATTTAAGCATATCAATGGATATGATATTTAAGCATATCAATGGATATGATATTTAAGCATATCAATGGATATGATATTTAAGCATATCAATGGATATGATATTTAAGCATATCAATGGATATGATATTTAAGCATATCAATAGATATGATATTTAAGCATATCAATAGATATGATATTTAAGCATATCAATAGATATGATATTTAAGCATATCAATGGATATGATATTTAAGCATATCAATGGATATGATATTTAAGCATATCAATGGATATGATATTTAAGCATATCAATGGATATGATATTTAAGCATATCAATGGATATGATATTTAAGCATATCAATAGATATGATATTTAAGCATATCAATAGATATGATATTTAAGCATATCAATAGATATGATATTTAAGCATATCAATGGATATGATATTTAAGCATATCAATGGATATGATATTTAAGCATATCAATAGATATGATATTTAAGCATATCAATGGATATGATATTTAAGCATATCAATGGATATGATATTTAAGCATATCAATGGATATGATATTTAAGCATATCAATGGATATGATATTTAAGCATATCAATGGATATGATATTTAAGCATATCAATGGATATGATATTTAAGCATATCAATGGATATGATATTTAAGCATATCAATGGATATGATATTTAAGCATATCAATGGATATGATATTTAAGCATATCAATGGATATGATATTTAAGCATATCAATAGATATGATATTTAAGCATATCAATAGATATGATATTTAAGCATATCAATAGATATGATATTTAAGCATATCAATGGATATGATATTTAAGCATATCAATAGATATGATATTTAAGCATATCAATAGATATGATATTTAAGCATATCAATAGATATGATATTTAAGCATATCAATAGATATGATATTTAAGCATATCAATGGATATGATATTTAAGCATATCAATAGATATGATATTTAAGCATATCAATGGATATGATATTTAAGCATATCAATGGATATGATATTTAAGCATATCATTGCGTTTAGATATAACTATATAATTCTTAAACCAATAACCTTGAGAAAAAAATCTACATTGTATGTCTTCTACATTATTAAAACATCATTAAACAGAATACAAAATAAATTGTAGGCCCTCTATAACATTAAAATGTTGCAATAAATTGGAGTATGCGCAATATTTTATAATTTTCCATTGTAAGAATTTCTTAGATTTGTTGATTGCTTATAGAAATTCGATGATTGTGAGATAGTCATTTGCCCCAGTAATTAGTCTTTTTCTAGGTGGAAATGTCACGGAGTGCACTGTTGGTGAGATTTCATGATGACATGGTTTAGTTTTAGTAATTTTAGTCAGAGCCGCATAAGTATCCTTGTCACTCAGTACTCCCTATTCAAACCTAATTGCGTGAATTGACTGTGCCTCCATGTGCAGTATCTAAGGAGAAGTGACTATTCCGTCGTCGGGAGGCGCTGTTTATTGTTGCTATGATGGCAAATATGATTTAGAGTTAGAGGCAAAATGGGTATTAAAATCTTGATTAGACTGGCCTAAGGTGGCGTAGTAAAAATAGTTCCCTGTTTTGGGTGGCTGAGTTGTATATCACTGCGTGAAATTCTGGCGCCACGTTACGGAAATGTAATAATAATAATAATAATAATAATAATAATAATAATAATAATAATAATAATAATGGCTTTGTATCGCGCCTAATTTTTAGAAGCTCTAAGCGCTTTACAACATCTATAATGATATCGATACAGAAGGAGATACCATGTACAAGTGACATTACGCAATCGCCAGCTAAGCCAGCTAAGACTGTCCTGGTCATTTCAGATTTCGAGTTCGAACTAGACACAGTCAAGTTCAGTTGTCCCCAAAGAGTTTGAAAATGTAGAATAGGTTTGATACGCTCTCCTGCACTCCTGCATAATAATAATAATAATAATAATAATAATAATAATAATAATAATAATAATAATAATAATAATAATAATGAGGACTTTGTATAGCGCCTAATCTTTTGAAGCTCTAAGCGCTTTACACCATCAATAATGATATGACTACACTACAGAACAACAAATGACAAAAACAATGAAATTGGAAAACATAATAACAAACTGAAAACATATAAGATACAAAACAGGATTAGGTCGCTAAGTTTGTCCCTGCAGTCGAAACAGGTGAGTCTTAAGAGTACTCTTAAAAGGGACCACCGTGTCTTTCTGTCTAATTTCAATGGGCAATTCGTTCCAGGTCGCCGGGCCCTGGTGTGCAAACGAACGTTGTCCATATGACTTTGTTTTCACCTTGGGAACAATGAGTATACGATTATCAGAAGAAGAGCGTAAGGATCTAGCTGGTGTATACACATGGGTGAGGCTGGATAGGTATGTTGGACTGGAGTCTGTCATTGAAACATAGCACAGATAACAAATTTTGTGTTTGATTCTGTATCGAATTGATAGCCAATGTAGGGTACAGAGCAATGGTGAGGTGTGCTATGATCGAGGTACTCAAAAGATGATCAGAAAATGACAACATGTAGCTTTCGTTTTTTGTATTATGGGGACGTGTCGCTTGATGATGTTCCCCTTTTTTAAGATAATGTGATTTCATAACAACAACCAAAACTAATATTAGGAATAACTGGACATCATATTTTAAAGATTTAACCCGGGCATTGTCTTAACTTTGTTTTTGGGGTTTACTTTCAAATATGTAGCTGACTGTGCTGATGTGCCGTTTAACCCGAAGCATTCATACATACTATATTTGTTCAGTATTAGAACCACGAATGCTAGTAACCAATAGGTAGCTGGTTCTGTTCCTGACCAGGCCGACCCAGATCGAAAGCTACAATATATCCTCAACACGATATAGTTAATATTGTATTTAAAGTGCCGTGAAAACCAACATCGCGTTACTTTTCAACCACCCACCGAGTTTTATTGGTAATGCGACGAGTAGAACGGTTCATGAAAATTTATGCCACTTTAATACCAACGTCCACGTTCTTTCAACTCACAAATACGAATTTGACGATGGCTGATTTGAAAGCGGTTATTGTTGCTTATATTCCATTTTGTACTTTATTTAGCCTAAAATTTCAAGATGAACCTGTCTTGCCACACCAACAAGCTCGGCATAAATTAAACTAAATTCTTCCTTTGCACATTCAACCGTTGAAAAAGGCTAATTATGTAACAAAAAAGAGGATTCCTTTAGTTGTGCAAGGCAAAAGTATTTGAAACAATGAGTTCTTCTCATACTGTACCGCAGTGCTGTCCAACATGATTTCAAAAAATGGCCTGCCAGAGCTAGAGCATTTTTTGTATGCATTTAAAAATTTAAAAAGACGTCAATGGTCTGCTTTCATATTGGTTACTACAATTTGATTATTTATCCTAAAGTTGGATCTGATGTAGGACAGCTGGATAATAATAATAATAATAATAATAATAATAATAATAATAATAATAATAATAATAATAATAATAATTGAAGTTGGTTACTACAATTTGTTTAAAAACCAAGTATGAAAGGTGAACATTCATATAAACGTCACCAATCCGAGTTTCTTCTGACCCTTGCCACTCTATTTGTGATATTTAGATATTGCCAATCTATTTGTGATATTTAGATATTTATTTTGGTGTGTAGGGTCAGTGTCAATTGTTTATCGAAAATGTGGAATTCGCACACAGTCGAGGTGTGGCAAAGGGAAACCGCTTACCAGCGGGACTAGTAAACTTAAACGATGTTGCTTCGAGACATACCTGCATGAAATCAATAGGGCAATTTTAAATTTTCTGAGAAATTGAATAGTGTTCTTTTTGTTTTTGTAACTAATCAAGTCTTTAATCCACTGAAAGACGAGAGGAAAGTATATCGTTGATTAAATTTGACCTGAGATTTGCCATTTGACGTATCAGTCCCTAACCCTCCATCTGTTTGCTACTAATAGAAACCTCCGTATGATAAAAAAAAACCGAATTACTGCATGACATCAAAGCAACCGTAACAATTTTGTAACCTCCTACAGCGGTACAACTTGACAAGTGCCTGAGTTTATTGCATGATAAACATGCCCCGGATCAAGTGCCGAGAATCAATTCAGAAGTGTTCTCCATGGTATAGTAGTGTTAGAGACCAACTTTGCAATCTTAAAAGAGACAACCACTTCCAACGACCTTCTCTCTGGTCAACCTTCGTCCTAAAGGACCTGTTTGCAAATTTCCTCAAAATTCAATCTATTAGAGATAAGCTTTACAACACAATTTCAGTTGACTCATCCTAACCATAATATTGTGACATAGAATATACTCGGCATCCTTTAACACAATTCTAACCGATCTGTATGGATTTGGTACATACCCTTGTGAAGAAGAGCGCCCCAAAATCATTAGAACTCGGTCCGATTCTAATGCTGCTATTTAAACGTTTAAATTCAACATTGCCTTCACTAACCGATGTTATCAATACTTTTCTGTCATCCGGGGAATTCCGGTCGCTTTTCGACACTGCTTATGTTGAATAAACCAACCATTGACTAAAACAATTTAAAGAACTACAGCCCTGTTTCGAAGCTCTCATTCATATAAAAAAAAATCTTTGAAAATGTTGTTCTATCACAATTTGTTTCTCATCTGAATTCAAAGAGTCATTATAGAAATGTACAGTCTGCATATTGCATTCGCCATGTACTGAACATGCCTCTCTCTCTCTCTCTCTCTCTCTCTCTCTCTCTCTCTCTCTCTCTCTCTCTCTCTCTCTCTCTCTCTCTCTCTCTCTCTCTCTCTCCGATAGTGGAAAGATTACAGTCCTAACCCTTCACTTGACAGCGGCATTTAACACAACGGGCCATGATATATTACTTTCACCGTCTCCAGCATGTATTTGGTATGTACAGTCTTTCTATGGTTCAAGTCATACTTACTCAAAAGGGTGCAACTTTTTTCTGTAAATAGAAACATTCCGTTAATCATTGTTTTGGTGTTTCACGAGACTCTTGATTTTTGGTTTCGTTCTCTTCATTCTGTACACCCAGTCTCTCTCAAGTGTCATAATTGATCGACATCCGATGTATCAAATATACAAATCTAGCTGCAAACCTGAAGCTGTGGTAATTATCCAAGATCCAAGGCGTAAAGCGCTGCATTTCCGATGTGGATTCACGGATGACCTAAAACAATCTGTTGATGAACGTTGTTCATCCTGATCATTTCGCAAATCGTTTTCATTCGCATCCTTTGAAGTCTTTACCTCAAGCAATAAGTATCATAATGCCAACAATGTATAGTCTCTCAACAATACGCTCTCATTACACTAACATGTCATGAATATAAGCGACGCTGAATATCTGGATCTAAGACGTCAGCCCCACTCGCAATTTTATTTCGGTAGATGAAACAAAAACAAATTCGTCTTTTCCTTAATACTTTCAAGACTGGATTATCGTAGTTTACTTCTATCTCGTTAGTCTCAGCAAAACAAACACTTTAACATGTTCCAAACACGACTGCTAGGACCGTCCCTAGTGTACATAAAAACTGAGCACACCTCAAAATTTTACAATGGTGTCGTGAGGCTCAGAAAAAATAATTTTAGGATCACGGCTTATAAAGGTTGTGAACCGAAGTTATCAATGTACTTTTATGTGAAGAGACTGATAGTGTAGGTGTCATGTCGCTGTTTCGCTGTCTCGACAAACACGCCATTATTTGCAGTTTTGGCCATCTGCTCTAAAGATTGACACATGAATTGAAAAATGTCTACGAATCTATTATTTAGATTAAAATATCATGTTCTTCTCTTGCCATCGGTGCCTCTGAGGCATGAGGAATTTCAGAGTACGACACATTACTTAAATTATGTTTTTCACAGTTGCATTTCTTACCTGCTCATTTTCGATACTGACTGTACCTTTGTTCTTAGAAAATCCCATCCAAACTTAACTGTTATTTTCAGATATTGTCTTTTAGCACTGTACTATATTCCCATGAAAAAGGACCATAGTGGAAATTCTGTGTGGACTTTATGGGACAGGTCAACATGAATAACATTATAAAAGATGTCATCCTTTCAGTGGGTTTTTTTTTGGGGGGGGGGGGGGTTGGTGGAGGGTGGGGTGGGGTTGTGTTGTTGTTGTTTTTATTTTGCTGTTGGAATAAATGTAGCTCTATGAGGAAACAGATCACTGCATTTGAAAAAACAGTGAAAAAATGTTATTCCTATATGAGTAGACCCCGAAACTATGCATATCGATACTTAAACGTCGACTCGAATATTGTTGGATCGTGCAAATATTTTTCGCTATAATAAAAAGAGAACAATTTTAATGAATGATTGAAGAAAGTAAACTTAGCATCAAATAGGGTATTTATAGTATTATTATCAGTAGCAGTAATAGTAGTAGCAGTAGTAGCGATAATAGTGATAGTTTATTTTAAATATATTTTCTTTTATGTTTATCAAGCAAAGGAATCGGACTTGGGTCCTTTCCATTGAAGCTGATAAAAATCAAACTATGTTTATTATTAGCAGAAAAAGTTGCTATTAGTTTTAAATATGTTCCTGTACTAAAACATCTACTTGAGGATGGAATATTATAATAACTTCTTTGAGCAGCAAATCGAATAACTAATGATTGGAACTATTAGTCATTATAGAGCTGAAGGGCGTGGGTGGGTGAGTGATGTTAAATTGTCTTCAAAACCTATGCGACTTAAAAGGTCTTGAAAGAATTAATTCTCCTTAATTTTACACTGGCCTGACTAACATAAGGTCTTGAAAGAATTAATTCTCCTTAGTTTTACACTGGCCTGACTAACAAAAACTGGCATCAGCATAATCAGCATTGAAAACCTATAACTGAAAATCACTTTGATCAACACATAATCAGCATTGAAAACCTATAACTGAAAATCACTTTGATCAACACATAATCAGCACTGAAAACCTATAACTGAAAACCACTTTGATCAACACATAATCAGCATTGAAAACCTATAACTGAAAATCACTTTGATCAACACATAATCAGCATTGAAAACCTATAACTGAAAACCACTTTGATCAACACATAATCAGCATTGAAAACCTATAACTGAAAATCACTTTGATCAACACATAATCAGCACTGAAAACCTATAACTGAAAACCACTTTGATCAACACATAATCAGCATTGAAAACCTATAACTGAAAATCGCTTTGATCAACACATAATCAGCATTGAAAACCTATAACTGAAAACCACTTTGATCAACACATAATCAGCATTGAAAACCTATAACTGAAAACCACTTTGATCAACACATAATCAGCACTGAAAACCTATAACTGAAAACCACTTTGATCAACACATAATCAGCATTGAAAACCTATAACTGAAAATCACTTTGATCAACACATAATCAGCACTGAAAACCTATAACTGAAAACCACTTTGATCAACACATAATCAGCATTGAAAACCTATAACTGAAAATCACTTTGATCAACACATAATCAGCATTGAAAACCTATAACTGAAAACCACTTTGATCAACACATAATCAGCACTGAAAACCTATAACTGAAAATCACTTTGATCAACACATAATCAGCATTGAAAACCTATAACTGAAAATCACTTTGATCAACACATAATCAGCACTGAAAACCTATAACTGAAAACCACTTTGATCAACACATAATCAGCACTGAAAACCTATAACTGAAAACCACTTTGATCAACACATAATCAGCATTGAAAACCTATAACTGAAAACCACTTTGATCAACACATAATCAGCATTGAAAACCTATAACTGAAAATCACTTTGATCAACACATAATCAGCATTGAAAACCTATAACTGAAAACCACTTTGATCAACACATAATCAGCACTGAAAACCTATAACTGAAAATCACTTTGATCAATACATAATCAGCACTGAAAACCTATAACTGAAAATCACTTTGATCAACACATAATCAGCACTGAAAACCTATAACTGAAAACCACTTTGATCAACACATAATCAGCACTGAAAACCTATAACTGAAAACCACTTTGATCAACACATAATCAGCACTGAAAACCTATAACTGAAAATCACTTTGATCAACACATAATCAGCACTGAAAACCCATAACTGAAAATCACTTTGATCAATACATAATCAGCACTGAAAACCTATAACTGAAAATCACTTTGATCAACACATAATCAGCACTGAAAACCTATATCTGAAAACCACTTTGATCAACACATAATCAGCACTGAAAACATATAACTGAAAACCACTTAGATCAACACATAATCAGCACTGAAAACCTATAACTGAAAATCACTTTGATCAACACATAATCAGCATTGAAAACCTATAACTGAAAATCACTTTGATCAACACATAATCAGCACTGAAAACCTATAACTGAAAATCACTTTGATCAACACATAATCAGCACTGAAAACCTATAACTGAAAATCACTTTGATCAACACTGGAATGGATTCAAGATGTTGAATACTGTGTATTGCAAAAAAAAAATCCTCATGGTCTGGTAGATGAACGTGTGTGTGTGTGTGAGAGAGAGAGAGAGAGAGAGAGAGAGAGAGAGAGAGAGAGAGAGAGAGAGAGAGAGAGAGAGAGAGAGAGAGAGAGAGAGAGAGAGAGAGAGAGAGAGTCATCATTGTTTAAAGGGATGTGTGATATAACTTTGAATATTGAATATCCTCCGTATGAACCACTTCCGACCGTAATTAGATATTTATTGTGTAAATAACTGTACAGTTAAGCGTATTTTGGTAAGTTATGTTTTTCAATTTCTAAATGCTTTTTCGGAAAGTGCTCCCTTTCCATCAGTAAAGCCTTAAATAGACTGATATTTTTTTCCCGTCAGATTTAGGGCAGACCCAATTACCTATTTATTTATATTTCCAAATTTGCATCAATCCATTGAAGAACACCTGAACAAGTAAGGTAACTGACCGATATAAGCTGTGCCTGCATTAAACGCCAGTCAGTGTATTTGAACAACTAACATTATCTAAATGTACTCTAAGATTTGTATTTACTCCAAATTGATTTAATTTATAATTCAGTTTAAACATACAATTAACATAAATCACAGAATGATATATTGCAATTTAAATTACATCAGACACATTTACCCTTGTTCGTGCCTCTTTATATCTGATTCTCTTTGGTCTGGTTATCGAATAACGTTCTTCCAATCCATAGCATTAAATAATTCAAGTAGCCATGTTTTATCTGGTTATTTATGATTTCTAATTTAGTTGTAGGAATGGTTTAACGCAATTGTGTACAGAAAAGAAAAGAACTTGAACCTTTTATGACTCAACTATGAAAATATATTGCATTAGCCAATGTGTGACAGAGAATACATTTAATATTATAGTAACAAGAACGAAAACTAAATTGCATCGTTCCAGTGGGATATTGTATCGTTTACGTTCTAAAAGATGTAGGGACCCTTAAAAGTTTGCGTTAAATGAAAAAAAAAATGTAAATACAATACATAACCAGCCTGATCGCCCATACTCCATTTTAACTATTCAATTACAGTGTATATAGACTAGTTATGTTTTGAGAACCTCTGAAGAAATGTTGTCCATTTAATATATTATATTGAATCTCAAGCTTTAATAAGAAGCAAATGTATTCTTTGATTCCTTAATTTGGAGAAATTTGTTGCATACTGGACACTCTTTCATGGAATATACGTCACTAACTTTTGAAAAATGTATTTTTATTGGTCAATATGCAGCTAAAATGGAAACAGAAACGCCATATTATGCACGCACAGGCGAAGAACATCATTAAATTTAAAGTCTGATAAACAGTATGTTATTATCATACTGTACATGTGTATTTTAACGTGTGCTGCTTTTGTGCTTCAAACGATTGCGTCAGATCAGTGACAAGGACTTAATAATTAATTTATTTCAGATGAATGGTTGATTTGTTTTTCATTCAAATTTATGTACCTTACATACCGTACACAAATACACATAGTCGGACAAGTGTATAAACACACCCCTGGGCAGACCAATTTACTTAGATACTTACCATTATGTATACATGCATTTATCTACATATTTAAATACACGAATCTGTAGATAATATACATGTCACGGAATAATGTCTACAAACTTACCGTTATATTTTCATGTAAGTACGGTACGAGTCTGTTGTCCTCTTTAACGTTACGCATTTACCTGTGGTTCATAATTTAGATCTATCAAACTATTTATAATGCTCACAGCTTTGCCAACTTTAATGACTGATTTACTGTGTCCGGCATTATCATTATTATTATTTGCGGACCTTGCTTGTGCTGCCTACTTTAATGCAAATTTCTCATTCACTATTGCTACTAATGTTAAATACTTGTATTTATATATAAAACAAAGAAGGAGAATAAATAACAAACACACGATTCAAGTTTTATAATTACCTGGCTTACAGACCCACATGGCTGGTCCCAGAAATTTAATTAAACTACCTCGCCCGACCCCAATAAAATAGCCGACTATTAGTATCAAAACATACCTGAAAGTCACAAGAATTTCAAAATAAAAATTCAAGGAAAGTAACTTAGAAATATCAGCCCTACAGTATTAGAGACAAACACGTGTTTCATATGCCACAAGAGAATGAATTCTCAAGTTTAAGACATAAAGTAAATAAGAGTGAAATAGTATCTTCCATGTACACACAAACAAAACATATACATATACAAATATTGCTAAATAAGTCAACTGTAAAGCAGAGAAATATAATAAACTCTTTCTAATTTTGTTATGTTAGTCATATATGAGCTAATAAATGTCTATATATTCAGAATTGTTACAACTCTGCTTGACCACAACCTTGTCTCCAGCTAGGTCATTCATTGCCTAGCATTAGCGCTTACCATCCATATGTAAAGACATCGCTATTCTGATTGTCACGGGACCCTAGACTACGTCGGATGATAGATAACACGATGGCGAGGAACATTAACAAAGCTGCACTTTATTCCTTTGAAATAAGAATACTGTTACAAAATTAAGAACTTTATTCCTTTGAAATAAGAACACTGTTACAAAATTAAGACATCTCAGTGAAAGACAAATTTCATGATAAGCCTGAGAAGCTCTCGTGTCCGTTAAATTTTAACAGAAAAAAACTTGACAGAATCACCAATAAGTGCCATGAAATGTTTATTAGTCTCATTAATAAAACCAGACATTTGCTTGTTTGACCCCCATAAATGTATTGCTTTCAATGCATGACCGTGACCTTGACCTCTTAGAAATAAGACCATTTGGAATAGCTCTGTCTTGATTTTGATATTTTTTTTTTCAATAAATAGCAATAACGAAGAACGTGCCATTTCTTCTTGCAATAAACGCAAGTAGTAGGATAAAGTAATATTTCAGTCTTATCAGAAGTTTGATTTTAAACGTTTGGAAGTACTCGTTTGAGACTCGTGCTATTATACCAAATAACGTGCTGACAGCAAGACCTGTTATCAAGGGCAACTTTTGTAAGTCAATGAATATGCCTCAGCTGTTCGAGCAGCATTTTTTTTTTAAAGTTTAGACCTTTTGCTTATTACTGTAGTTCTAAAAGTCAATTCTAAAAAAAATTGCTTCTAGATTATTGTGAGAGTGCCCTAGTTGTGGATCTCTTATTCGAACAAATAGCCAAAAGTCGCGCGTTGCTACAGGAAAGAAAAGATGTCGTTTTTTAACCAAAAAGTCGACTTCATTCATCAATGCTGTATTCATAGATGACGAAGACTACTCGCACGGACGCCGTGTACATTATATTTTGAAGGCTATTGGCAGTTGCATGCCAAATATTCTTAACACCATTTGGACCTCTGCCATGTACCTGATCTGTTAGTGTTTCATGCCATTGTAGATAAAACTTACAATAAAGGCCCGATAAAAGGGAGAAAAAATGGGACAGTTGCTACATGGTTCTAAGACAGCTGTCTGTCTTGGAACGTATTGGTGGGCCCAAAAGAGGGGTGGGTATATGGCCCAAAAGAGGGGTGGGTATATGACCCAAGGCCTAAATCATAAAGGGTCTCAGTTTTTACCAGTTATTTTTGTAGGCCTCTTAAATACTTTCATTATCTAGGGGCCTCAAACGCTCGAAGTGGCCTGGGCCTCTGTCAACCTCTGGTCAGAAGTTAATTAGACGCAACAAACTGACCAGACTACATAACTTTTTCCTTTCAAGCTTCAATTTCTGTCCCATAGCCTGTCATTTCTGCATTGACACGAACATGACTCAACTTGAACTAAATGTACAAGAACGTTCTCTGTAATTTGTGTATGAAAACTAAACAGACAGCTATCATACACTCTTACTTTATGGCTAAAATGTCAACCCTGATGGTGCGTACATATCAAATTGTGGCTCCATAGACTTTAAAATTCTTAATAAGCATGCTCCAAGTTTTGATGTTTCGATATGTTAATATTATACATACAGTGTTAGATATTCAAGTGTTTTAGACATCTTAGGAATTAAAACCTGAACATTTCGAAAAAAGTATCTTTTACATATGTAGCTGCCGTTATATGGAATGAGCTATCACTTTAGATAGCAATCAAATTTTAATTTAATTAGATCATTAATTATATCATAAATTGGTAAAGACTTTAAATGTAAACATCTCCTTCCCCGTCTATCATGCCATGATGACGACAGCTATATTTACGTTACCATTTTGTTTTATCTGTCCTTGTCTTATTTATGTACGAACAAATACCCTACTGTTAGCTCATTCTTTTAAAGTAAGAAACAAATACCCTAATGTTAGCTCATTCTTTTAATGTAAGAAACAAATACCCTACTGTTAGCTCATTATTTTAAAGTAAGAAACAAATACTCTACTGTTAGCTCATTCTTTTAAAGTAAGAAACAAATACCCTACTGTTAGCTCATTCTTTTAAAGTAAGAAACAAATACCCTACTGTTAGCTCATTCTTTTAATGTAAGAAACAAATACCCTACTGTTAGCTCATTATTTTAAAGTAAGAAACAAATACCCTACTGTTAGCTCATTCTTTTAAAGTAAGAAACAAATACCCTACTGTTAGCTCATTCTTTTAATGTAAGAAACAAATACCCTACTGTTAGCTCATTATTTTAAAGTAAGAAACAAATACTCTACTGTTAGCTCATTCTTTTAAAGTAAGAAACAAATACAATACTGTTAGCTCATTCTTTTCAAGTAAGAAACAATCAGTACGTTTTAGAAAAACATAGGTGCTTATATGTTTATTTTACCTACAAACCTAATTAATACAACCTTTATCATAAATAATCCTAAACTGTAAATTCACATTTAATACTTGCCTTTTAAATATCTTTGTTTGCTCATATTTGAAGTTACGCACTGTTTTCTCCATATGTACGTACGTACGTATGTATGTATGTATGTATGTATGTATGTATGTATGTATGTATGTATGTATGTATGTATGTATGTATGTATGTATGTACAGCGGCGTCGCTAGGGTTGGTGTCACCCAGTGCGGTAAACTCATGGTGTCACCCCTCCGGACTTCCACCATGGATTTCTTCTTCTTAAAATAAGTCCACAGTATAAAAATGACAAGAACAAAAACAAATTAATTGAAGGTCAGAAGGTAAAAGTATGTAAGAACTGTAACAACGTTAAGTTATAGTTATTTTTACATTAAACTTACTTTACCGAGCAGTGTGTTCTCTGTAAAATTTTCAATTTTTCATTTTGGTGTCACCCCTCTGAGATGGTGTCACCCGGTGCGGTCCGCACCCCCCGCACCCCTCCCCTAGCGACGCCACTGTGTATGTATGTATGTATGTATGTATGTATGTATGTATGTATGTATGTATGTATGTATGTATGTATGTATGTATGTATGTATGTATGTATGTATGTATGTATGTATGTAAGACTGACTGAATGACTGAGTATGTTCATGTGTTTAATGCTGTAAATATAAATATACATCGTATAATGCTTTATTCATATGCACCGATGTACGTCACTAAAGATACTTTCTGACCAAATTTCACTTGAAAACAACCCGAAAACCTTACAATGCAATTTCTCTAGAAAGTGCACCGCAGTTTGGAATTCAAATTTGCTGTGTGAAAATTCTCGAGAAGAGTTTTATTCCAAATAGTCGTCCACGAACATAAACAAGCACATGTGCGTATTGTGTCTTCTAGTGCTCTCCATACGTATTTTGTAAAATAAAAAGATGTCCAGACGTAGTAGATATCATAAAGTTGAAGACGATGATAATTTTGAAACGGAAGTATTTGCGTCCTTCAATGAAAAAGCTGCTAAAGATGACGATGATTCAGGAAGCGATGAAAATAAAAACGGTAATTATTGAGAACCCATCATACCCGAGATAGCTGACGCGAGCTAAGTCAATTTAGTGGTGTAAAAAAAGGAACAACAAAAACAGACAATAACCGGAAAGGAAAAACAAAATTATACCGAGTACCAAACTTACCTCAGTTTAACTATTATAACATAGGACCATATCTATCATAATATTTTATCACCCATGCGAAAAAAATATGCTGTGCCAACCTTTTCCTAGCTGAACCTGGTTATCTCAGACCTTTCGTTTCAGTCATTGTGTCGTTGCGTTAGGAACTTCTTTTATAAAGAAACCCTTGATGCCTTCTACTGTGCAACAGATATATAACATAGTCATAGACCAACAAATTGTTCTCCGCCTTTTTTTAAATTTTGAAATTTAAATTTTATAAAATAAAGGCAGAGAACAATTTGTTGGTCTAATATATAACAAAACCCATCTTTAAATTTAAGGTCACTCCAACTTCGAGAACACACCATATAGCCAAATTTTATTTAAAATCAGAGTTTGCATGACATAATAAGAAACATTAGCTTGTTGGTGCTCATGTTCATACGACAATATAGTACTTTATTTGACAATCAATCAATCTTTCTTTTAATTTTATGTTTGTGTTTTTTTTTTCTTCTCCTTATTATAAGACTACTTAAATATTTATGCACATTGGCCTGCCGATGCACACTTAATGTAACCCCCCCCCCCACCAATCAACTTAATGTCAGCCTATGCCAAAATGGTACATATTTTTTACTGGTTTATAGTTTTAATAATGTCTGGGCGACAACATCCTAACAATATAATTTACATGAGTGCTGATTTTAAATATACAAAGTATTGCAGAACTGAAACCGAGTGGGTTTTGGATTAAATGAATAACTCGAACACAGTGTGTGAAAGATGAAAATGTATTAACTTAATTTGTAAAGAAAAATGTATGATGTAAAAATACAATGATTCTCACACACTTTCAACATACGATTGATCCAATCACTCTATACTAACATTCACACATTGAAAATAAACCAATAATATTATATCTATCTGATATACAGCTTCAAAAAACCACAGATTCAAATAATAGTACACACTAAGATATTCACAGTTTCACGTATAGACTAGGATTGAGATTCAAACAATCGCAAGTTTTCAAATATGTTTCAAATGTTCTGCACTGTCAGTAAGAGTCACAAATCTCCTGGAATTCAACTAAGATTCAAAATAATCTCATGTAAATACAAATATACCAATTGAAACAACAATTGGAACAAACATATGCTTCTTGACCCTTGTACAGTTGCATGATTCATACACTGTTTCATCACTTCCCTTGGGTTGGCCCACTCTTGTATCGGCCACTTGTACCCTTCATGGATCCACTACATGTACAGTCATACGTATACGCATGTACAGACAGCATACAGCACCCTTGTATTAGCTACGTCTACAGTCGTGGCTCCACCACATGTACAGACATACATACATATAGACATCTAGATAGCTCTTCTCATTAGCTAAACTCATCAGCCTCGTTACACTTGTTAGATTCATTAGACATGCTTGACTCGTTAGCTACAATAAAACCAAACTGGTAATAATAATGAGTTCTGGAAAATACTAATACATTAAATTCTTAATAGCAACTTGAAATTCACAGTTCACAATGTTTCAAATCTCGTTATAATAATTGATTCATTACACGATATGACAATACAAACTCAATAAACTTCACATATCAAGTAAAATAAAAATGTAACACTCACCCCTATGGCTATAGAAATACCACATGTGCACTCCTCAACAGATCCAGAGCAACCAGTGTTGGTTATACATTAATCTTGCTTAAATTCATAGGACAGTGAGTAATATTCAGGGTAAAATACCCGTGCATATCATGATTATAATGTCCATAGCCGCAAGTAGTTTTCGGCGAGACATATGATGGTTCCGTCACTTGTCTGGAAAAACACCTGTTTACCCTAGATGGCGTTTTATGCATGCACAACAAAAATAGTAAAATATTTCTCAGGCATAACAAAAGTTTTTATTTTCTTCTTCTAATTCTGTGACACAAAGACAAAAGCAAACATTGTAAAATATTATATAAAGCTGTTTGAGAGAGATGCACACAGAATTGAACTATTTAGTACTATGCTAGAAAATATAGTTTGTTCCAAACTGTATGGTAAATTGTACCCTCTCTGTAGGCCTAATTCGATCAGTTTTTGTGTCAGGGCCATTAAATATAGCTAAAATTACAAAATTAGTTTTAAATACTTTGTGTGAATTAAATTTGATATTCATCGCTACATGTAATGACTTTGACCTGAAAATTTACTAAGCTACAGATGGGTTAACTATGACAGAAAACGCTTTTCCAGGCATACAGACTATACACATCACTTACTACAAAAACTGAAAATTCAAACTCTCTCAAGAGTTGCATCAAATACCGCTATAAATAGAAATCTGTTCTATCAGACCAGCATTCTTCAAATTTTGTCAAAGAACCCAAATCAAATACTGCAGAGGTTTCACTGAGAGTTTTTAAACTAGGAGTTCAGGACTCCAATTATGGAGATAACAGGAGTCCCACCAGCAAAAATTTTAATCCCCTACCAGAAGCAATTTGTGCATACCTGCAATAGTTATATTTCCTGATGAGTAGAAACAGTAGTTGACATTGAGTTTAATTTTCTAACATCTTAACAGCACTGATGTGTATCCCTTGTTTGTCCATTAGAGTGAGAATGAATTATGTCAGGCCAAGGAAAGGTCTTATTCCAAGCATCACACATAGTGTTCCAAGTGAAATGTCAGTTCTAGCAACTTCTAGCACTCTGTTGAATTTCATTACCATCTTTGTCAGTTTACCGTTTAATCCCAAAATTCTTATTTAAATTTGCAAACAGCATTTCGTCCAACTGTCAAAATGTCTTGATTTTGAGGTCATCTGTACTACTTATTTGGCTACACTTGGAATCAAACACAATAATGAAAGCTAAAGTTGTTCATTTGATTTACTATTATACACAAGCACTTCAATGGGTCAGTCTGCCTCAGAAATCAGTTATTAAAAATATCAGGACATTTTCTCACTGCTCGGCAGCTAATCAAGTCTTTGAACTGGCTGCCATACTTTTGTGTCATGGTCATCAGATGTACTCTTAAAATGACAACATATACATCTGTGGGTCTCTATACTATAAACAAATGAAAATTCCTGTCCTTACTATTCAGAGTGGTTCATTCATTAGACCACATGCTATTCCACATAGATATCCATGCAGCTTATTATTGCACTAGCAAAAGCATCACTTTTATTAAAGAAAATATTAATTTCCTAGAACATCATTAATAAGAAATCTGATCCATCACTACTCACTTAGAACTTTACCCAGTATTGTAATGTATTATACCACTGCCTATCATAGAACCTTTTCCAAATTAGAACTGGTGAAAGTTAGCCATATAAAAGACAGGGTGACTTCCCTTGAATAGTCATGTACATGTACCATACCTGTCAACTTGTAAGGGAATCCCATAATTTGTATGGTTTTTCGGTGGATTTTGCAGTGTAAGGCCATACAGGCATTTTGTAAGGTTTTTTTAATATTTTAAAAAAAAAAAAAAAAAATGTCAGCGATTCTCGCCAAGATCAGCACTTGCAACATCAGATTTCCTCATCTAAAGGAAATTGTGCAGCGACTGCTCACTTTGCCACATAGCAATGCTGATTGTGAGAGGTCCTTCTCCATGATGAAAAAGATCCACACAGACTGTCGGAAATCCCGGAATACAGATACACTCATAGCATTTTTGCAATGCAAAATAAACACTGATTCATGTTGCATGGATTTTGAAACGCCAAATTCACTACTGGAAATGGCAAAAGGCGCAAGTGTAGCGTACAATTTAGCTCACTCCAGTGACTGAGATGTAACAAGGTATGCAAATATATGGCGTAGTCAGGTGTAAATAGTTATGTTTATATGTGATCTAGTAAATAATATAAGGTCTTTGGCGTAAGGTTTTTCTGGTCTTTGTAAGGGTTTTTTTTGTCTGGTGTACAGGTTTTTGTCTCAGGAGGTTGACAGGTATGAATTGTACTACTGTTTAATGTGCCTTAATTTGAAATATGTTGTTCTTTAATAATCACAATACATATTTTGTAACTGGTTGTATCTGCCAAGTACATGGGGTTTAAAAACATGAATATTCAGGAAATTTGCAGTTTTAAAAACAGTAAGAAACAGGGCGTGTAAACAGCACTGTTATAGGTTGGTTGGTGCTTCTTTGGAGATGATTTCAATCACTGATTATTTTTATTATCCAAATTAAGCCATGTTTGTCAGCATCTGAATTTGTTTAGGAGATGATTCAAATCACTGATTATTTTTGTGATCCGAATTAAGCCATGTTTATCGCCATCTGATTAGTTTAGATAGCGTCATTGCATTTATAATAATGTTATTGACCATTTGACATTAAAAGAATATCAAATTACAAGCATGCAAGATATAAAATGGCAGTTAATAGAAGTTACAATTCATTTGTTATTGTAGGGTTTAACACCATTTTTCAACACACAATAGGCTATACATGGCTGCCAGTAATAATGGTGGAGGAAGAACCCGGGAAAACCATTGAAAGAACCATCAGCCCACGACAAGCTACTGGCAAGCTTTCTGGCAGAGATCCATAATGAACAGACCTTTAGACCCCCTCCAATTCATTTGTGATACTGTGTTAAAAAATGTTCAGCCACCAATCAAATAAAGTCTGATAGGAAGTAGGTTTGCCCTGCAGAGTGAGCAAATTTTTCACTGTCACATTTCTTTTATGACTTAAAACAACCTATGAAAACACTTTTAAAGGTATCAGATGGTAAATAATTTTTTAAAAACAAATATCAAAATCACACAGCTGGAGTGTTAGAACACAGGATATTCATTTTTTTATTGTTAGAAAATGAATATGCCCTGTTGAACAGAATGATTTTTAAACTTCAGTAAATTTTACCGTTTATACTACAAGTGGGAGTAGTTTTCAGATAAGTCTCTTTACTAATTATTATTGTTGACTAATTCCAAAGTCCAATACTATTATATTATAGAAAAACCATTTTGTCATTCCAGGAAGGAAGCTTACATTTGAGTGTTCCCTATCAATCATCTGTAAGTTCATGTTTATATGTGTATTCTTGTATTCAATAATAAGTTTCTTCTGAGCATCAGATTCGGATGAAGAACCTTCAGATGAAGATATTCTGGACCAAATGGAGAGCACTGATGATAGTGATGCACCAGAGGTTGTGCCCCTTGTCCACAGCCGAGACAAGGCCATCTCCACATTCAGAGAAGTGATGCAATCGGTCAAGGATCAAAGAAAGCATGAGAAACAGAAGAGGAGAGAGCATACTCAGATGTTTGAAGAGCAAAAGGTTCTTTGTTTCAACAGTAATTTTAACAATAGCAGTATTGCAAGATATTAAATAACTGGTCCAAATGAAAGATAAGGAATTTAAATGAATACTTGTAAAGAACAAAAGAAAGACAACTCTGACAGATTATCATAGCAGAGAAAACCAATGAATATGTATGTAGGCTTTTGTCACTCAGTTTTTTTTATATATAAAATAAATGGACATAAAATAATTCTTATGAATGTATTATTGTGCCTTTTTAATATTAATATCACCAAAGCTATATAAAATATTGGATAACCCACTGCTCAGGGCTTTTACATCTAGATCTGGCCACACATATATTCAGAGTGAGTTTCTAATAGGACATGACCCAAAACAGGTGTGATCTAATTTGCCTTTGCCAGCTGACAATATATCATTTTTATTTTGTAGTTCTTGAAAGACACTCATAATAATTAATATGCAGCCAGCTGTTGTGTCTCCATTTTTTGTACGTTCCAGCTCTTTATAAAGATTGATTGCTTTATACTGAAATCTATAAACTTTGTGCAAAGAGCAAAAAACATCAACTATGAATGGGGTAAACAATACTTTTTAAGTTCTTGGTATTTTGCTGTTGTTGTTGTAGTGTTTAACGCCATCCATTAGCACATAATATGCTATATATGGCAACCAGTATTAATGGTGGAGGAAGAACCTGGGAAAACCACCGTAAAGAACCACCAACCCTCGAGAAGCTACTGACAAGCTTTCTCACATACCCACATAGGCCAGATCTGAGACTCGAACCCATGCAGACAGAGGTGAGATGGCAGTGATCTGTTAGGGAGAGTGCTTTAGACCAACCTGCCACTGAGAGACCCCTGTATTTTGTTGTTTGCCTGTAATTAGTGCTCATTTAATTAATGCTCATTTCAAGCTGTATGAATAATAATTAACTCTCCCTGGCTCCATAGCAACCTGAAAAAGGCATTGTTGGTTAAAAATGGTGAGCAGTAAATATGCAGTTTAAAATTTCTGCAAAGCTAGGGATTTATTGACTTGTCAAATCCCACAATATAGTGTTTATCATATTTTATGAACCGAGATCATTGCGCCATATTTTGTTTTGTAGAGTTCGTGGCAGCTGATTTTATTGATATGGAGTGAGTGTTTTTGATAATTTTGACCATAGTACCATGACACAAACTAATTACTAAGCTAGTTTTATCCTAATTAGTACTTTTAAAAAAACCTCATCAACTTCATTTATGTTTACAACTTTGAGTGATTACCATGGAGACTTTGCACCATTTGCAGAGATCATTTACTTTTTAGTTTGGGGTGGTATGTAAAAAGAATGATACCTAGTTAAAAATACTATTATTGGGCAAGTAATAAACAACCATGCCCTTTATGAATGTTAATGCAATCTCGTTATTAACACAAATCAACTGTATAAACATAAGACAATGATTATTGTCTTTCAGTAAATCAATTTTGTGGTTAAAATCATCATTGTTCTCTGTGCTATGTTTCAATGACAGACTCCAGTCCAACATACCTATCTAGCCTCACCCATGTGTATACACCAGCTAGATCCTTACACTCTTCTTCTGATAATCATATACTCATTGTTCCCAAGGTGAAAACAAAGTCATATGGACAAGGTTCGTTTGCATACCAGCGCCTGGCAACGTGGAACAAATTGCCCATTGAAATTAGACACAAAGACACAGTGGTCCCTTTTAAGAGTGCTCTTAAGATTCACCTGTTTTGACTGCAGGGACAAAGTTAGCGACCTAATCATGTTTTGTATCTTATATGTTTTCAGCATGTTTTTATGTTTTCCAATTTCATTGTTTTTGTCATTTGTTGTTCTGTAGTGTAGTCACATCATTATTGATGGTGTAAAGCACTTATAGCTTCGTAAGATTAGGCGCTTTACAAAGTCCTCATTATTATTATTATTATTATTATCTTGCTAGGATTTCTTTTCTGCTCTGCATTAGTTGAAAATTAGTGACATTGCCAACAGTAATAGGTTGTTGTGTTAAAGTCTGGTGGCATAGCCAACAATATTAGGTTGTTGTGTTGGATTCGGTGGCATGGCCAACAAATTAGGTTGTATCCAAGTCTGGTGTCATTTCCAGCATTATTAGGTTGTTGTGTTAAAGTCAGGTGACATTGCCAGCAACATTAGGTTGTTGTGTTAAAGTCTGGTGACATTGCCAGCAATATTAGGTTGTTGTGTTAAAGTCTAGTCACATTGCCAGCAATATTAGGTTGTGTTAAAGTCTGGTGGCATTTCCAGCAATATTAGGTTTTTGTGTTAAAGTCTTTTGGTATTTCCAGCAGTATTAGGTTTTTGTGTTAAAGTCTGGTGACATTGCCAGCAATATGAGTTTGTTGTGTTAAATTCTGGTGTCATTTCCAGCAATATTAGGTTGTGTTAAAGTCAGGTTATAATGCCAGCAATATTAGGTTGTTGTGTTAAAGTCTGGTGACATTGACAACAATATTAGGTTGTGTTAAAGTCTGGTGACATTGCCAACAATATTAGGTTGTGTTAAAGTCTGGTGACATTGCCAACAATATTAGGTTGCTGTGTTAAAGTCAGGTGACTTTGCAGCAATATTAGGTTGTTGTGTTAAAGTCAGGTGACATTGCCAGCAATATTCAGAGGCTGTGCACTTATATTTACATGGGGAGCCACAAAATTTTACCAGATTAAATTATCTTATAATGCTGTACATTATTCAGTGCCCTTACACTATAATGCTTTCACTGGTAGCCACAAAAGTGTGCCAGGTGTTGTTACCCTATACTGGGGTACATTATACAAATTGTCCTGCACTATAGTTCTCCACTGTGAAGCTGCAAAATTGTGCTTTTATATAAATGAAGTTACCTTATTCTAGGTTACATTATATGGAATCATACAATTCAAGAGTACAATTGGCTTATATGCAATCATACAATTCAAGAGTACAATTGGCTTATATGCAATCATACAATTCAAGAGTACAATTGGCTTATATGCAGTCATACAATTCAAGAGTACAATTGGATTATATGCAATCATACAATTCAAGAGTACAATTGGCTTATATGCAATCATACAATTCAAGAGTACAATTGGCTTCCTGTGTGTATCCATAATATAACAGATTGTGTAATATTGAGGTAATTTTTAATGAGGGATCACTATATGCAGTCAACTCTGCCTATATGCATTGGACCCAAGCTGTGCATATTAATGGCGTACGATATGCATTGGACTGGACCCAAGCTGTGCATATTAATGGCGTACCATATGCATTTAGGTGGAATTCATCTATATTTACAATGTACTTGTAAAATGGAAAATCATACAAAGCTGATATGCTATATAAATGTGTTTCAGTACATGTATATGTAACATCAATGTATCCATTTTATTACACAATGTATCCATTTTATTACATAATGTATCCATTTTATTACACAATGTATCCATTTTATTACACAATGTATGTAAATTCAGATCAACACTATAAATTGATTTGCCAAAATTAATATTAACAGTGTGTATCTTTCTTTATTTTCTAACTTCTTTATCACTTCCGAATGACCCACCAGCAATAACATCTTACATGTGCGCTTAGCCATTTTAGATTTTAAAAACGCCTTAGCAAAGAGGTTAGCGAGGACAGCATTCTAGAATTTTCTATGATCTTTGGGATAGCAGTCTACATGTATACAGCCTTGACCTCCACTTTCGATGTATTGACCAGGTTTACGCAATTAAGCAGTGTCTTGTGTTGGTTACAATGCATATTAGTGAATGAAAAATGGGACCATACTTTTGCTATGCACTTAATCGATCTATGCAATTAAGTAATATGTATTTAATTGGAGCTGACTGTATCATATATGTCAAACTTGGTATGCTGATATATTGGAAGTTCTTGTTTTGCCTACATAAGCATGTCAGTAATGCATTGCACAAAATATGATTATACTCGTGTTATATTATTGACCATGTTCTAATATGAAGCTGGACCCAGGTGGCCAAATGGTCTAAAGTGCTCATCTTCATTTGTCACTGCCATCTCACCTCTATGTGTAGGTTAGAGTGTCAGGCTTACTCGACTGGGGTATGTGAGAAAGCTTACCAGTAGCTGCTCATGAATCAGTGGTTCTTAATGAGGTTTTATGGGTTCTTCGTTTAGCAATTATTCTGGCTGTCATGTATAGTCTATTGTATGCTGTACAGTAGTGTTCAACCCACAACAAAAACAACATACTGCTTTAAAGTGAGTGACTACTGTCTAAAGTTGGTATTCTGATGTGATGGCAATGCCTGTCTTGCCAAGTAAGCAGATAGCCAAGTCAGTAAAGTTCTAATAACATGTTGGACACTATTTCACAGAACAGTTCTTTGAATATCTGAGTCACATGTTGAACACTGCATTCTACATGACACTTCTTTGAATATCAAAGTCACCTTTGTTTTGTGGATGTTATGAATGAAGATTCTAAAACCATCATTTTGCAAAATATGAACATATTTCACTAAAATAAATAGTGTATTTGCTTATTTCTCATTTGCAGAAACGAAAACTTGAGCAGTTGGAACAGGCAAAACTTCCAGAAGATTTTTTAGAAGAAATTGATGCCAAGATACCAAAGAAGAAGAAGAGTGAGAAGATGATTAAAAATGTTGAGAAGGATGGTTTGAAAGAAGCTGAAATTAGTGGTATGTTTTTCACACACTTTTAAAACATTAATTTCAGTTGAATACACACAAAAACTGGATACACCACTATCTGTGGCGCATTATGTGATGGCAGATCTGGATATGTAATTTTTCCTTGGATGCATCTCATTAGCAAGTTCATGAAGTATTTTTACAATGCTCACATGACCCTGATATCAGTGTCAGATAATCTCACAGGACGCTGATATTGCTGTTATATAATCTCACAGGACGATTATCATATCAATCACATAATCTCACAGGATCCTGTATGCTCACGTGACCCTGAAATCTGCATCATGTAATCTCAGAGATACCTGATACAGTGCAACCCCGTAATGACACAAATTCGGATATAACGCGGTTGTGGCATGGCTCATGAAATTTCGTATATTTATTCACACATGAAAAAATATTTTTGGGTTCAACGTTTATTATCATTAAGGAAAGAGATCGCGTAAGAATTAGAATTTAATATGATCATGGCGTAGTTCCTGCAATTTTGATTACATGTATGTGTGTTTTTCTTTTTTGAAGTATGAGAACGTTAAATAGAATAAAATAAGAATGTTTATTATCATTTTGGGGACGAGTTCTAGTATGAATATGAATATAATTGCTTCTGAAATTAAACAATTTCACTAGATTCGTCAAGTGTTATGCCAAAATAAACATTATCGGAAATGTTACTTGTTACTGATCCATGAGTAAAGCCAGACAGTCATCTTTGTGACTGTCTTCAATTAATTCTGTATACAATCATTGCACAAACAATAACCAACCTGGGTGGGTTTTTTTTGTTGCATACATATACACAACCAAGCAGAAAGTATGAAAAATAAAGTGCAAAACGTTTATTCTAGGATCGTGTAAGGCTTCGGCAATGTTGCAATTTTATTTTCCTTACTGGTGGCAAAACATACCATCTGGCGACTTTTTTTTTTAATTGGCGACATTGTTGGCTGTTTAAATTTGTATATACAACCATTGGTTTGGAGTGAAGAAATTCAGAGGCCCCATGAAAGGCAAACCATCTTAACAGTGTTTGTTACATCATAATCCGCTTATGCTGACATTGAGCATGAGTATGGTATGTTTTGAGATATCAGCTTGTTGACATTTCTGGTAGTGGAGATCAAGCGGACGAGGCATTGTCTCATCATCTATATTGTCGGATTTTCGGCCGCTCGCTAGTAATTAATATATTATTATTTACTTAGACTGATATTTGTATTTGGATGGTAGGTAAAATTCCTCTTCTTTCCATTCAGAATTAAATCTTTCAGAACACCCACATTATTTGTAGTATTCTTTGAGTGCAATCTTGTAGTCTGTTCAGCAGGCAGGGGGAACTGTAACTACAATTGAGCAAACCACGGCCACTTCATTTTTAAAAATGCACCCAGATAAAATAGTTTGCTAAAACTTCAAAGGAAACATATTACCTTTGACGCACTGATTGTTATAAAAACGTACTCAGCAAATGGAAATGGAAACAAAATTCGTCTCAATAATGCAATAATTATTTGATGTTGCCGCCACAATAAGAAATGGGCATTTGTTTGGTTCTCCAAAGCTATCTTTTAGCGGTGACTTAAATAACTCATGCACCCGTCATCAGAGAAAGCAGACTACATTCTTTCAATAAAAACAAGGAGCTTTTTATTCAAAGGAAGTAAGTACCAAACTTAAATAAAAGTGATGGAATATGATGGATTTTTGTATTTTCCAACCTGACTGGAACACGTTTGAAAGTTTCCTTTTCGTTGTGAAAACTTTGATGCTTACGGACACTACCGCTGTCAAAACGCAAACGAACTTTTACTGACTGAAAAGTACTGAAAAGTAAACGTGCTTCGCCCTTCGTTACGTGAGTGTGCTATGTTTTTCTACACTGAATTCAGATCAATATGACCTGTGAAAAAATTATTGAATATTTTAAAGCTGTGTGTGTGCATATTTTCGATGGAATCACTTGTATTGTGGATTCAGTGTATAGGATGAGGCTCATAGGTAAGTACACGGTGATGATACTCTATTCATGCTATACATTAGACATGTATTTATAAACAGTATTCGCGTATATGTACCAATTCGTGGTTCTCTAAATAAAGTATACTATTACCGGTATATGTATTCACTAAAGGTGTATTTCTCCTTTAATATGTATCAATTTAAGATGGTAACTGTGCCAATGTTGACGTATTTTACCGCAATCATTTATTACCTATCCTCTCACCCACCCACACCCACCCCCTGCCATTTTTGGGGTACACGCATCATTTTTTTCAGCTAACTGACCTGGTTGCTTATAACACGGTTCGGTTTATAACGCGGTCGGATTTTGTGGCTCCCAACTACCATGTTATAACGGGGTCACACTGTATCAGTGTCATATAATCTCATTACAAGAACAATTCTTTTCATTGTATATCATATAATTGATAACCATCAAATTCTAAAGATCTTGTTATTTAATTTGAATTCTGTAAATTGATGTCATTTGCCAGAAAATTATTTTATTTTCAATGTTAAATTTGATTTGTAATAGATATCATGTATATAATTCTCTCACTAACATTTTAATGTTTTAACTCAGCTGCAGGAAGAAAAGTTGCTGCATGTCCTTTTGAAAATTACTTCCTTGAGAAACTAAATGATTTAAATTAAAATACTGTGTTCTAAATATATCAATAAATGTATCAGTACAAATTACTTTTGAAGGTGTCAACAACAAAAAACACTGAAGCTCAAGGTACATTATCATACCAGTGATGTCATACATTTCATTATGAGTTTACCTGGTAGCCAACTAAATAAGTTTGTTGTTAGCATTGCGTCTTCAATATTTTTTCGTGACTCATTACTCAGGTACTGATTGAAATCTATTTAGCTTTATTCTAACACATTTTTAATATTAAGTGATCAAGTTTACCACTTTTTGTAATCATTTATGTTGGTCATCTTGATCCTGAATGAAAATGGTGCATGTCTGACATCCAATTTGGCCAGCACTACAGGCATCTTGAAAATCTTGTTAATGCTACTTAACCAAAAGTTATATTGAGTTGTGCTTTTTAATGGAAGACCTCTCTGGATGTTTAGTTAAGCTCAGTTGAAATTGATGCAGATCTGACTTCCTATTAAAAATTTTATTAGTGCTTCTTGTCCCAAATGGCTGGTCATATTAACATTTGGTTTTCATCCAACTACTTCATTTGAGATCTGGTTGGTCTTAAATGAAAATACATGAGTTTATTCCTGTCCTGTGATTTCTGCAACTCCAGTTTCAGTCAAGACTATTTGTACCACCAATGTGTTGCATTTTACTCCAGGTTACATTAACTGAAATTTTCCTACTGTGTAGTTTTTGGTAAAATCTAAGTTGATATATGCTTGCCAATATCAGCCCACATTTTTAGCATTGCTGTTTTAACACATTCTTACTAAACGTTTCTGTTTGTGACAGATTCAGCTGTAGGTGATGAGCCTGAAGTTAATCCTGCAGATGGCACAGACATTGTTGATAGAGATTTTATACCATTAGAGCAGAAAAGTTTGGACAGGTTTGAAAGTCTTTGATTACTTTATAGTTTACAATTTTTAAGTGGCTAAGAGTCATGTGTCATTGATGTCTGATTAGTGGCTATTTACTAGTAACTGGCAGTAAATGACATTGCATAGGTGTGTATCATCATAGGACATGGCTGGAAATGACATTGCATAGTCGTGTGTCATCATAGGACATGGCTGGAAATGACATTGCATAGGTGTGTATCGTCATAGGACATGGCTGGAAATGACATTGCATAGGTGTGTATCATCATAGGACATGGCTGGAAATGACATTGCATAGGTGTGTATCGTCATAGGACATGGCTGGAGATGACATTGCATAGGTGTGTATCATCATAGGACATGGCTGGAAATGACATTGCATAGGCGTGTGTCATCATAGGACATGGCTGGAAATGACATTGCATAGTCGTGTGTCATCATAGGACATGGCTGGAAATGACATTGCATAGGTGTGTATCATCATATGACATGGCTGGAAATGACTGCATAGGTGTGTATCATCATAGGACATGGCTGGAAATGACATTGCATAGGTGTGTATCATCATAGGACATGGCTGGAAATGACATTGCATAGGTGTGTATCGTCATAGGACATGGCTGGAAATGACATTGCATAGGTGTGTATCGTCATAGGACATGGCTGGAAATGACATTGCATAGGTGTGTATCGTCATAGGACATGGCTGGAAATGACATTGCATAGGTGTGTATCATCATAGGACATAGCTAGAAATGACATTGCATAGGTGTGTATTATCATAGGACATGGCTGGAAATGACATTGCATAGGTGTGTATCATCATAGGACATGGCTGGAAATGACATTGCATAGGCGTGTGTCATCATAGGACATGGCTGGAAATGACATTGCATAGGCGTGTGTCATCATAGGACATGGCTGGAAGTGACATTGCATAGGTGTGTATCATCATAGGACATGGCTGGAAATGACTGCATAGGTGTGTATCATCATAGGACATGGCTGGAAATGACATCGCATAGGTGTGTATCATCATAGGACATGTCTGGAAATGACATTGCATAGGTGTTTATCGTCATAGGACATGGCTGGAAATGACATTGCATAGGTGTGTATCATCATAGGACATGGCTGGAAATGACATTGCATAGGTGTGTGTCATCATAGGACATGGCTGGAAATGACATTGCATAGTCGTGTGTCATCATAGGACATGGCTGGAAATGACATTTCATAGGTGTGTATCATCATAGGACATGTACAGGTGCTCACATCTGTCATCTGTTGTAGTGCTCATTAATCTATTATCTTTTTAAGTATTTTCTAAGACATTGTCCTGGCAGAACAAGGTTATTTTAATTGGTTATAAATTATTGAAACATTTAAAGCCAAATCCTCAAGTATTGGAGAAAATACTAAACATGTACAAAAAGTCCATTCATTTGTTAAATTTTTCTCACCCAGTTCTTTTGCATCAGTAGAGATATATTTTCAAGTACAACTACAATGATTGGTATGTTGTTGATGTATGCATTTTACTTTTAAATCTGTTATGTATATCAATGTTGTGATTTTTGTTTTTGGTGCATGAATGTATATTGCATACGAGCTATAAATAGGTGATGATAAATCTGGATGATTGAATCAGGTGGGTTCTGCTGCAACATTAAGTATAGTGAAATATGTAAAGTAGTAAATTATTGTAGAATAGAAACCGAATTGGTTTTGGACTAAATGAATAACTCAAACACAATGTGTGAAAGATGGAAATTTATGAACTTTATTAGTAAAGAAAAATTTATGATGTAAAAATATAATGATTCTCACACGCTCTCAACATAAAATTAATCCAATCACTCTATACAGACATTCACACATTAGACATAAACCAAAACTATTATGTCAATCTGAAATAAAGATTCAAGAAACCTCACGGATTTCATATACGTTTCAAATAATATTATGCACTGTAAGATATTCACATAATTTCACGTATGGACTACAATTAAGATTCAAACAATCTGAAGGTATTCAAATATGTTTCAAATGTTCTGCACTTTCAGTGAGATTCACATAAATCTCCTGGAATGCAACTGAGATTCATAATAATCTCATGTAAACGAAAATGTACCCAATAATTGAAACAACAAAACTGGAACAAACATATGCATCTTGCCCCTTGTACAGTCGTACAATTTATAAACTGATAACCACAGTTTCACCATCTCCCTCGGGTTGACCCACACTTGTATAGTCCGCTCACACCATTCATGAATCCACATGTACAGTCATACGTACAGACAGCATACAGCACCCTTGAATTAGCTATGTCTACATTCGTGGCTTCACCACATGTACAGACATATAGATAGCTCTAGCCAACTCTTGTCAGCTGTACTCGACAGCTACAATAAAACGAAAATGATACAAATAATGAGTTCTGAAAAATCTCTAGATATGCTGATAGATTAAAAACTAATTGCAACTTGTAATTCAAAGTTTACAATGTTTCAAATCTGCATTTTAATAAATGAATCATTACACGATATGACATTACAAACTCAATAAGCTTCGCATATCAAAGGAAATATAAATTTAACACTCACCCCTATGACTATCCCCTATCCGGCGAGATGCATGTTAATTTCACCGCTTACCTGGAAAAACACTTATACACCCTAGATAACATTGTACGCATGTACAATGAAAAATAGTCAAATATTTCTAAGGCATAACCAAGTTATTTTTTGCCTAATTCTGTGACAGAGATATTGCAACATATATCGAGTAGGAAAATATTGTGATATATATAACTGTATTAGTTTATAAAAGGACAAAGATGTAGACAATTCATTCTGTTGTCATATGTTCTTGTTTTTTAATACAGTCAAACCCACTTATCTCGACCTCGGTTATCTCGACAACCCGCTTATGTTGTCATATGTTCTTGTTTTTTAATATTCTGCATATATAATTTGAAAAGAACCATTCATTATTATTCATTGGAATTACAAAGTGCTCATTAACTCTACACCTAAGTATTATTTTTTGACTATTTTGATTGATTCAAAATAGTTTTGGACATTGCCATTATAATACATCAAGACTTGGCATTTTAGCATATTCAAGGCTACTCGTACATCAACACGTTCAGGACCTAGAATTCATTCTGAATACTTGATTCTACTGGATTTATGTAGAGGCAAATCAAAATCTATTATAGGTAAATCGAAATCAATTATAGGCAAATCCACTTTGCATAGGGACTGACAATTATAAATAAATCCACTTTTCCTAGGGACTGACAATTATAAATAAATCTACTTTCCTGTGGGACTGGGTATTATAAGAAAGACTATCACTCTATTACCAAATTGTCTCTGTCTGTTTCTGCTACATTACAATTTAGCTATTTCCAAAACTCTTTTCTTCCAATCCAGTTATCCATCAATATTCATGTATGTGTCTGTCTTTTCTTCTCTAATTATCTATGCATTATAATCATTTCTTTGCTATGTATGTTTTACTTACATATATCTGTTTTGATAACTTTAGTTATTGGTATATGGTTTCAAGGTAAACAAAAAAGCTATTTGTTTGTATGATAAATACAAGGTGATTTCCTCAAAATATCCAATATTTTATTTAGGGCAAGATCAGATTTCACTGAGGGTAAATTCTATTTTCCAGCCAGCTTGTAAATTTTTTGAAGCCCTTGTGTATGTAATGAACTGTCAAACTTATCATTGTGGACAAGTCGATACAACAAAAACATGTGGTCATAATGGACAACATTTATGGGTTGCTTCTTTTAATTTTTTTTTTTTTGCAGTTATGTATAAGTAGTCATCTGTCTATAAAAGACATTTTATTGTCAATCGCAGACATGATTTTTCACCGTTTTAAAACAGAATTTCGCTTTTCTCCTGACTTGAATCCAATTTTTCTTGATATTGTCTGTTTTTTTAAATTAATGTCCAATCCATTTTTTTCCCCCAGTTTTTAACCGTTCTTTTCAGTTCCATTCCACAACAACCCTTGTAATGTATTTGCTCAATATATTAGTTAGCCATAAACTCTCGTAAAGAGTATTCTGATTGGTCAAAAGTTTAAATTCATCCAATGAATCTTCGTGTAAAGGAAACTGATGGCAATGGGAAGAAGAAGTGTGCTTGCAAAAAATTGCATCTATATTTATTGAGAGAGACGATGACACGTACAGTTTAGATAAAGGTTTATTAAAAAAATGGAAGGGAATGGCTGGAACGATCTGTCGAATTTAGTTGGTCAGTTTATAAAAAAACTGAATGCATGAGGTCTAACATGTAGTTCCTTCTGCAATATATACATTACAGAAGTCGTGGTTGAAAGAGTCTGGAACCGCACCAACAAATGAAGCTGCATACGGAAAAAATGAAGCCCTCTGTCAGAATATGTGCACTGCATGTTGCCAATACGAGCTGAAGCTTGAAAGGAAAAGGCTTTCGTTGAGAAGGAAAAGAATTGATTGCACATTGAGCCAGCAAAATCATTGGTGATAAAGCGGAAGACTAAAGAAATCTTTCTTAAAACCGCAAAAAGAGCTCAATTGTCATATCAACAGGTTGTGTTCAGTGGAAAAAAAAGACAAGTGAATATATGGTATTATTTTTATTTAGATGATGTATTTGGGTGTTTATTTTACATACTTGTTATGAAAAGATATGTTGGCAGCAAAAAATGCCTAATTATTGACTTAATTACAATGTGAACACTGACATGTACATGAAATAACTTAAGTACCAATAGGATTGGAGAACAAATTCATGTGACAATAAATATTGTAAAATTATTCAACGTTTTGGTAAATTTGTTAGTTTTTCAAATGATTATTTTGTTACATATTTATGATATTATGGTCACAAGTTGCACCAGGAGCAGATTTTCATGTGTGTAAATGCATTTTTAGTCGGGGGTCTTTGACCCCCAGAACCCCCTGATCAGGGGCGCTGCCCCTCGAGACCCTGTTGGGGGAGTACCCACAAACCCCCCTTTCACATTTTCAGATTTTTGGTGGGAAGCTCAAAATCATGTCTTCAATTGAGAGTTAGTTATAGACAGGTATCAGTGTTTGGATAGTAAATTTAATTTTCTTTTATAGTATTTATCTGTCATTATACTAGTCTCATTGATTGAATAATATCAACCTTCTGATTGGTTAGTTATACAGTTATATTTCTCATTCCACCTACATGTAGTTGCGAGTGTAAATATTATAATTTAGGTAATTTTTATTGATTATGTTCTATTGTATTTGTTCTTCAGAGTTGGTTTAGTTGCAGTTTCTTTAAAAGAAAAAGATGAACACTTGAAAACTTTACCTGGAAAGGCAGCTGACTATAGACAGAAACTGCTATATGGACATAGGATACAAAGGGAGACAAGTAAGCCAACTCATAGATTGACATTTATATATTTACCTCTCTTTTGAAATGTATCTTGCTTGTGCAATATGCAGTGAGTGCATATATGTATTTGTTTTAAAAATTATGCATAACAATTATTAAAATTAAAATCATTACTTGAAAGCATAGTGAAATAAAATGCCCAAGAATTTTGTTTACATGTATCATTTGGGAAATTTATTTTTGATTTATACCAATTTACAAATAATGCCATAATGTCAGAAACACACATTGTTTCTGACAAAATGACTTCAGTGTTGGTATTTATCATAATGAATACAATGGCATACATTAAGCATCACTTGTATTAGTGATTTGTCATCAATTTTATATTTCGAGTCATTTGTACAATATGTTCTATCAACTTAATGGCAAATTCTTGATGACTTCAGTGTTTGTATTTAATTGTTTTATTAGGTAGAGAAAACATTAAATGTAAAAGTAAATTGCCTGGGTGACCACCTGTTCCAGTGGTTGGAATTTGTGTATAAAGTAATTAATTTTGACAGTGTTTATGCATTAATATTGTATCATATTAATTTAAGATATTAAGATATTCAAATATTCTCTCTTTATATTTTTAATTCTAGTATTTAGAAAGTTGTTCAGTAAAACATAATTTAATAGGCATGTGGTTTTTTTTTCTTTAGGCAAAGAGCAGCGAGCCAAGAAGTTAAAAAGGCAAGCCAGATTCAGATAGCAGATCCGTTTTATATGGCATTTCATTTTTGGCAATAAAAATTTTGGCAATAAAAATGCTTTTACAGTGTCTGTTAAAGTAGTTTTTTTTTATATATTACCAGATATGTTATACGAGGCATGTACATGTGCATGGAAAATCAGCTGAATGAGATGAATATATCATCGAATCATTTGATAGATCTACCAACACTATATGTATGTACATATTCATCTACCACTCCAGTTGTCTTGTGGTTAGATCATCTGCATCGGATGCCAGAAATCTTGGGTTCGATCCCCATCGAGTCATACCATACCTTACAAAAATGATACTAACAGCTGCCTCATTTGGTGCTCATTATTAAGGGGTTAGTGTTAGGACTTATCTGCCTGGTGTTAGGATAATGTGACTGGGTGGGACATCATGCTACATGATTGTGGCATGATACCCCAGTGCTAGACATCACTATAAACTGCCACACTGCAGAGATCATAGCAATATGACTGAAAAATTGTTAATGCTACATTAAAAATCAAAATCACACACACTTTTTTTTAAAGATTGTCATTTACAGTTACGTGAATGTATTTGATTTTTATTTGTGAGATGCTGTCATATAGTGGACCTGGATTAAAATAATTTTGGTTATTTGGCACCTAACACTGTGTCATGCATGAATGGCAGATACCTTTAAGCAATTGGTTATTTCCCTGTTGTTTCTGATTTTGTTGGATCCAGTTTTCAGTTGGATGACATATTCACACCTTTTGAGTACAACCAAACACAATTTGTTTCTCCATGTTCACAGCAGTGAACAATGTGTTGAGCAGCAAGGGGTGTTAGCCCACCATTTTTTTTGATGCACCCGATAATGTGACTTCATAGAGCCATTAAATCATTAAAATAACAATTAAAAAAAAGTAATTATCTAAAAGCTGCATCGTTGTTGGTCCTTTATTGATATATATCAATATCCATAAATGTCAAATGGAAGGGTTGAACACGTCATTTTTTTTTTTTGATGCACCCGATAATGTGACTTCATAGAACCCTTAAATCAGTAGTAAAAAGGGTATTATCGAGGCTGCATCGTTGTTGGTGTCATCCGATAATATCACATAGAACCCTTAAATCGTTAAATAATCGTCACTGAATTGGATGTATCAACGAGGCCTCTACGGGGGTAATCATAAAATTAAGCAAAAATACAATGATGAATTAGCTATTGAAAATCTTCGATTTTTCATTTATATAAATGGCAAACATAGGAGAAGCACAAATAACTAGATTGACTAGAGAACGGTTGGCTGCGATTAAGAAATTTCTCCCGGTGAGAGATTCTTTCAGAGATAATTTGCAAGCTCGACAACATGCGAAGTTAGATTTTACCGCTGATACTGAACAATTATTTAAGCCTATAACTGCGGCAACTGGAGAGGTTGTAGCGGCATCTAAACCACCGGTAACACCTGAGGTAAAGCCTCTTAAAAAACCAGATGATAAAGTTCAAGAGTTACGAGATAAATTTACTGAGGAGACTTTAGCTAATATTGATAAATCTGATATAAATAATTTAGTAAAGTTTGCTGCGCTAGGATATTACACTAAAGAAAATTTTTTAAAACATACACATAAAGGTTATATAAAAAATGTAGGTGATTTTGCTAAAGCAGTTTACCAAATTAAAAATCAACTACCACAAATTGATAATGATGATCCCACGTATCAGGCATATTTGACTGTTGTTGAACGAGAATATCTCGAAAATAAGGAGAAAAGAGATTTCTTATTATCTAAACAAAAACGACTGAAACAACGAGAGAAAGAAGAACGAGAACGATTAAAACAAGAACGAGCAGAAGAACGAAAATGTATACAACCAAGTCCACGAGGACGAAGACAAAAAGATCCTCAACGAGAAGAACCTGAAGCTGATCTCATGCAAGATATACCTGAAAAATCCGGTATGGGTTATCACGGTGGTGAAATTTCTAGAAATTCAATACCATGTTCAAGAAGTGTCCTCGATGATATATCACGATTAGAAGTTCTCATTGGAGGAAAAAGAGCTGGAAATAATTCCCCAGAGATAATTAACGAAGCTACTGAAATCTGTCAACGGTTTTTTCAAGGTCGTGTAATGGATATTGGACTATATCGTAGTTTCATCGATGAACTTACTGATGATTATTACAGCGATTGATTGATGACCTTGTCATTCGATTAGATATATGGCATTTAAATAAAATGATAGTATATCGTAGTATGAGCAGAGCAAGACCTGTTTATGTCGTAAATTCACGATTACCTGTTTTATAAACTCGCGTATGGAAATGGACTCGGTGAGGTTGTTACTGGATTATTTACTCGAGTTGCTCCAAAACTGCTACCGATTGGTAAAGAAATAGCGTCAAAGGCTATTGGGGTTCTCAGTGAAAAGGTTGGTATAGACGTTGGTAATAAAGCATTTAATACGTTGGGTGCTGCAAAAGAAAAACTTGTGTCATTGGTAAGAGGAAGAAAACCAGTAAAATTACAATCTACAGAGCAAATTCCACCTAAAATAGGTAGCGCAATTAATAAAATAGCAAGAGAGCGATTAAGATTAATTGCTGGTTCTGGTCTGAAACGATTAATTATTTAGATCCACGACGTTAATATAAAATGTTTTAATACGAAGACGATGATGCTTTTAAGGTAGATGCTCCTGTACGAAAAAATACTTCTATGCGTGATTATCAGTATTTTTCGTATCAAGCCTAGAATCCAAATGTAAGGTCACGAATTGAACTTAGATTTGATAATACATCTAAATACTTCTTGCCGTGTGAAGCTTACATAGAAGTAGAGGGACGACTAACAAAGCATGATGATACTTCATTTGTCGCCGGTGATAATCTTGGAAATACCCCGATCGGGTTTGTCAACAGTAGCATAATGGCGTTATTTAACAGAGCGCAGTATATAATCAATTCTACTAGAATCGAATCCATCGATAATGATGTTGATGTTGCATCCACAATTACAGGTTTAGCTAGATATTCTGACGATTTTATTAAATCTACGGGTCATTCAATGATGTTTGCGAAGGATACTCCCGATAGCGCTAATCATAATGAATTTATTTTCAGACAACCAAAGAATCGTGCTGCTCCTAATCCTGCTAATAATGATGAAGCAGAGGATATGATTATTAGTAAATATGATACTTACAACGCAGGATTTGCAGCGAGAAAAAGAAACATAGACAACCTTGGTAGATTTTCATGTGTGATTCCACTATCGCATATATTTGGATTTTGCCGAGATGTACGAAAAGTTATCTTTGGTACTAGTCGTACTGTAGTACTCACGCGAAGATCAAATGACGTTTATGCTCTTCACCATGGTGCTGATCCTGTTAGAGATGGTAAATAAATGTAGAATTGACAAAATTAGCGCTATGGATGCCAATTATGACTCCATCGTTGACTGTTGAGACGCGGTTGCTATCCTTTATGGATCAAGGAGGAAAATCATTGCTGAGTTGGGCTGATGTCACAACAGCTACAATAACTAGTACCGTTGCTGGGAATTTTACTTGGCAACTTGCGTTAACGAAAAATGTTTCCACATCCAAGACATGTTTTTATTGCGTTACAAAATATTAATAGAACACAAAAAATAGCTGGGATTGTAAATGATAGTCTACAATTGCGATCTCATATGATATTTGATCAATGTGGTGTCAGTGAAGTATCATTGCGAATAAGTAATCAACAAGAACCCGCAGAACAACTTATTCTCGATTATAATAACAATCAAATAGGGCAAGTTTATCATCGATTGTGGTCTTTTATGGGTCGTGATCAAAATGTTGATACTGGACTACAAATATCACAATTGGATTTTAAAACACTATACCCAATTTATTACTTCTCATTGCAACATCTTGATCTATCTAAACACTCTACCGTTGATGTAAAAATTTCAGGCTCGTGTTGACACTCCTTCTGCTGGAGGATTTAGAGCAGTTGCTGTTATTCTCAGTGAAAAATCTATGATACTTGAAGGTGGTGGTGGAAAAATGCGAGTTATTGATGCACCAATAGAAAATATGTAATGGGACAATTAGATGATCACTATCTAAATAAAATGTCGTACAATCATGTTAATGTCACCTTGACACCTGGTCAGGTAAAGAAACTTCAATCGAAAAATTCTACTGCGTGTGGCACAACGATAACGCTTTAAAAAGAAGCGATGACAGGTGGATCAAATAAATTAATGTTGACGAAAACTCAACTTGGTCATTTCAATAAAGCATTAAAGGGTAACACAGGGATCAGATTGACTTTTTCACAAGCTGCTATCAGCGACTTGATTAAAACCGGTGGTATATTCCCGCAGTTAGCTGTTATTCCAGCGTTGATTGCAGCAGCAGCTCCTGCGGTTGCTAAAGCAGCGGCGCTAGGAGCTATTGGTACCGCGGTGGGGCTTGCAGTAAAGAAAGCAACCGGTGGATCAGTTAGAACTAAAAAAATGGGAAATGGATTCAGACTACCAGGAAGTCGATTGTCAAGTGCCAAATTTTTCGTCAGTGACATCCAGTAATTAATTCGTAGGCTAGCCGACAATCAACTGTCTTGGAGTAGAGTTTGGAACGGAAAGAATGTTAGTTTAACTCGGTCAGACTGTTACAATAATTAGAGTGAAAACGGACTGAGTGTTTGACACGTTAAAATTATGTGATTCCTCACGCAGAGATTTCAAAAATGATTGAGACAAATGATAAGGTGATATTTCGATCCTAAGTGGCATTTTTGGCATCTTGATGGACGGTTTTCATAAGGTCAGTAAGAATAGCATTTATTCCGATTGGGCGAATGCATAGTGAAGGGGGGGGGTGTCGGACTCCAGAATCGGGGGAAATATATACTACGTATCAAACGAGGTTAGTCAGTCTAGGAAGACCTCTGCAAGAGACGGTCAGAATTATTAATTCCAACACAGGAGAAGACTCCGTACGTCTTTGAAAGAAAGACGTTCGTAAATTAATTGTGGTTCCGGAAAACTGAATGTGGAACGATTGTAAGACGCCAAAAACACAAGGTATTTAACTCAAATTCACCTTTATTATGATGTAATGTATATGCTGTTTATCTTTGTCATAGATGCATAAGTTATCGATACTACGATACAAATAGTTCAGTATTACATTGATTTAATAACGTACTTTGATATGTTTCTTTGTTACAGATGCATGATGTGTTCATATTTTGTGTGGATAGTCGGTTTTACAGTGATTTAATAATGTATTTTTTAATTCTTTTTTTTCCCTTATATACTTAGGTAGGTAAATGGGTGGTGTAGAAAACCCGCCGTGTACATTTATGATTGGAAAGTGTTACATTAATTTGAATTTATCATATTAGTAAATATGGATTGTGTGTTATGATATATTGCCTTACTTTACGTAATAATTTACGTGGATATATGACTTTCCCGAATTCTGATGTCGATAATTAGCAGTATAGCTCTATTGATCTGAAGACCTGTATAGTATTTGTTAGCCGTATAAATGATAACACTGATAGTAAGATCTGATTTTTCGAACCTGAAAAGGGACTTACTATCTCAACTCTGAAAGTAACGAGATACTTAGGGCGTTTTACCCTTTTCTTTTACAAGGAAAATAGTTTATTTTGGCAAGAGTGAGAATCAGCGAGAAGTCAAAGGAAAATAGTTTAATTTGGCAAGAGGGAGAATCAGCGAGAAGTCAAAGGAAAAGAGAAAAAAAGAAGTAAGAAGTCAGAGTGTGGAATTCCCGTTCAATCAAAGGGCAAGCTGAAGTCGGACGCACGCAGGGAAAAGAAAGAAAAACAAGTCGACGAAAAGGTCATTTTGAATCACCCAACAGTCCAATGTTAAATGAACATTCGATTCCTTGATGAATTTACTCTCAGTATTAACGGCTAACTTCATTTATTTTCATTAGTGTTTGGATTCTTATGAATGTATCCATTATTTTAAAGCTTCAGTTTATGTATTTTCTGAACTGAGTGTATTCAGAAAGAGAGAAATTGTAATTCACAGTGTCATTCTTTTCTTAATTGTATTTTTAATTAAATTCATATTTTATCTTTACGGGGGCTCGTGTATTGTCTTGTTCAAAGTACCATCTCAGATTACTATATCCACTGACCGGGCAGATTTCACCGTAGAGATCATCTTCTAGATAACGATAATTAGTGGGAGGCGGTCTTCAAGTGTTGTTTTCCAAGTTGCGCAATACCTCTGACCAGACCTTGTGCAATATTGTACTAATAACACTTTGATAACCCGCCAGCACCACATCACATCGATTCACAAGACATTGCCCCAGTTAAATCCAATGTCAAATTTTGATTTACTCGACGCAGTAAAAAAAAAAACTCCCAATAAAACATTTCAGAGGTGTATTCATGAAAGATCAATTACCAGCACAACCACATATCCCAGATATGTGCAAGCAAATACATGAATTTTAAGATTTGATTCCTCAACTTATAGAAATAAGTCAGAATGTTTTTATGTGACACTTTCTTGCATACTTCAACATTATTCTAAAGTGACAGTCATGATAGTGGAATGTTCTTTCCACATGTCATTGGCTTTTGATAGATTCCCTGGCTTCAAGACTAAATTAATTTTTTTTATACAGCTCTGGTTGTCGTCTGTCCTTTCATCAATATTCAGCCGTTGCTTGTTGCCATACACTTTTGTTGCCGTACACTTTTGAAGCTATATTTCTGATCAGAATTTGATCAAACACGGACTGTGGCTTTATATTGTGAAGTGTTGAACTGAGCTTGTTACCATTTCTGGAAACCATATTTCTGCTCAAATTTCAACCTAATGTGGAATACATGTTTATATCATCTTCATCTTTAATCTCATGTACGAATTATATTCATCAAAGAAATTAGCTGGAATAATCACGGTCAGTAAGTTTTTAGCTGCCTGACTTGTCTTGTGTAAGGGACCAACACATCTGCCATTCTTCTTCTAAATGATTCATCAAATGCAATAATAGGTTACAGTTGAGCCTTCACGCCATTTGAAAGTTTGATGAAATCTATAGTATACATAAACAATTTTCTCCCAATAAAAATTATTCGAGATCTTTGGATAAATCTTACTGATCTGTAATGACCAGGTAAAGGAGTTGTATGGTTTAGACTAAGACTTTCTTGTTGATATGACATATAAACAGCAGTGTGTTAGCTTACTGACCACTCGACAACAGTGGCTATTTCAGGTGGCCTCCATTTTCTCATAATGACCCCATTTTATTCAGATAACAATCAGGTTCTTGTGTGGCTTCCATTTCATGCAGACCTCCGAACGAAATCGGAGATCTTAAGATCTTGTAACGGTAGGACAACTAGTGATTGTCTTTTGTCACCCTGATTTTAAAAAAAAGAGAATGAGTAGTAAAAAGAGGATCACTGTGATCAATACCTTTTGTACCAGGAACAAAGTGACTTTATCGAATGCTGATCAATAAATGTGTTAGCTAAAAGAAATTGTTTCCAAATCAACATCATTCTCAAATTCAATAGTTCTTTTTGCCATTGCTCTACTAACTCCAAAAGCAGAGCATAAAAAGATTTCATTTTCAATAAGATATACATTTTTATCCAGTTAGAAGTGGATTAACAATATCTTCAGCTATGTCATTGCCTAGTAATGAACTAATACCCTCAGTATCACTGTTACAGGTCCTGAGACCTAGTCTTATGACAAACTTGTCATATTTTCACAGTAACCAAAATTTTAAGAAAATTTCACTGGCATAAGATGTCTCTTTCAACTTGTTCAAATGATTTTCCATCATATTTTCCCATCATTTTCTAACAATAGAAAACCCTTCCAATGAGATCTTGCAAAAACTGATCATTTGAATTGTTACCACATTTAAACAGGAAGTCTATATTGGAGTGTTTACAGGTGGTTTGGCTTCTTTCTCTGGATCATGGAAAACGTGGATTCTGTGGCAAAACATGCCATCTGAATGCTTTAGATGCATTTGTTTGCGTTATGTGTTGGGTTAGGTCTTGGACTATGCATTAAATGTGATATCGGAGTAAAGTCTCAGAGGCAGGTTTGCCGAACGTGGATATGTACATGTGCTGTCGAAGATTCGCAGAACCCATGATTGCAGTAACACTAGTGAATATGATTGTAGAAAACATCAGAATATTCTAGCGTGTACAAAGCATTTTACACATTTGCAGCCAACGCTAGCTAAAACACAACATCGAAAAATATCGGCGACAGCAGGTGTTTACACTAACTTCTGAATACAATTGAAATAGCCAGTTACCGTCATCGTATGGCACTTTCAAAAATTGCCTAACAACAGGTAGGCGAATTTATGAGTACCGGTAATTGGCGCCGAAATCATCAAAGGATGCAAATACAATTTGAAGTGTATACATTTGTTTTTGTAAATCTGGGAACAACGAAACATTTTATTTAAGGTTGTCGGTATTTCTGCTTTCCCAACAAACGCTGGCCTGAGTTTTTTTTTTAACGCTTTATGTTATTTTAGTAACAACAAAAGATATGTCAGAATTTTTTTAGGATTGCGCACAAACATGATACGCTGTAGTTTCAAGAGGTGCATGACGAAGCGGAATTTTACGGCGTGGTGGCCAAAGCATAATGACACCCTAGGTGAAACACGCAACAACAAAAACTTGTACAAGCTGTTTGCTTAAATCCCGTTTCAGGTAGACTTTATTAAGAACAATATTTTTTCAGTAGCTAATATGAGATCATATTGCAAGTAGATCTTAATAATGATAAGATAAATAGGTTTTGTAAAGATACGGAGTTAGCTAGCCTTGATAAGTAGCTATAGATGAATGTGAGAGGTATAATAAAGGAACTGAGCAACGAAACCATAGATTTTGTTTTTGTTTGTTTGATGTACCACCTAGAAGATAATATCTTACTTATACAAGTGGATATATACCTCTATTTAAAGAGTGACGACATGGATCTTTCACTGACACTTTATCTCTAGAGGATGGTGTCGAGCCGCAAAAGAAGTCCTGATAAATCTCAGCGAAAAGAAATGGGCACCGGGCATGAAAAAGACACAATTTGGATAGATTGTAATTATTGAACCCATAACTAGAAAACATCGATTGGGGGAGGGGGGAACTGACAATATGTTACGTAAATAGGGATTTTTTCAAACTGTTGGAAATGTGTCAAGAAAATTTGTAGACTCAATATCTTGGAATCCAGAGGTTATTATATGATAGTTGTAACAAATTCCAATAGCAGATTACCTCTTCAGTCCATATTTAGTTCCTACAGTTCACCACTAAAATGTTCTTGACATTTATTATTGTACGATATCTTCTAAACAGAGATATATTTTACTCCCAATAGCCTTTGTAACGGTGTTTGTATAATGCATGTAGAACACTAAGAGGGTCTTTACGAATAATGACAGTATTTAAAACCGTTACAATCTGTGAACAGTTTGCAGCCAATCCTTCCCATGCTTGAGCCCTTACACGGAGAATTTTGATTTCAACCCCTGTTTTAAAGTCAGTAAAGTATAACCAGTCCCAACTGTTGGAAACCTTCGAAGAAAATTTAGTCGTGACGATTGTGACGAACTCGCTGTTAGTTGAAAGTCGGACACAGTAAATGCGATCAGAAAATTATTCCTTGCATATATATTTTGGCCAGTACATATCCGCTTTCGACAGTTCTGACAATCGACCTTGTTTGATATTTTAGGCCTGTGCGACAGAGTCCGCCAACGAAGGAAGTCCTGACGAATATCGTCGATAGGAAACAACGATGGGTACCGGTTATGAAAAACACTATGACGTTGATAGATTGTATCAAACGTTTGCAGTAGGTGAACCTCTACTAAGAGGAGTTTGATTACAATGCCTCTTGGATATTATTTAAACAGCAGAAAGAAATAACACGTCGAACCAAGTTCGAAAAAGTATTGGCTATATTAAGTTAGTCGAGCACAACAGATGATATAAGACTTTATATTGCGTTTACATTGGAGCTAATACGTCCCCTGTTTGTATATAAACTCATCTTTGATATTGTAATAAATATGGAGGATCAGCCATTTGCATATAGCTCTCCATTTTAAGCAATTTCAAAATTTAAGTGATCACCTGTTTGCTTTTGGGACGTCAGTGTCCTCAGCACGACTAATTAGTCAGTTACTTGGGGAAAACGTCACAGATTCCAGGATTAATTTCATAGTAAGTTCAGGTGAGAGTCCCATAAATGTTCCTCTATTAAAACCTACCTATATGTAACGTTCCATGTGCAGTATTCGTGATGGGTGACTGGTAAATTGTACAACAGAGTAATTCAGAAGTGATGGTTCCGTTGCCTGGAGACCCCTTGTGTTGTTCTTATGATGGTAGATACGGTGCAAGGTTACAAGTTTGCTTTTGGGACGTCAGTGTCCTCAGCACGACTAATTAGTCAATTGGGGAAAACGTCACAGATTCCAGGATTAATTTCAAAGTGAGTTCAGGTGAGAATATGATCACTTATTTTCACATGTTACAAAACGAACGAACAAATCTACCATGGCGTTGAAATTGTAGACTCTGAACCAGTACAACTTCGTTTTTGGAGGACGAATCATCTCATGCAGTAATATTTGAAGAACGAAATTCTATATTTGTTGGAGGATAATTATACTGAATGAAGTGAAAGTCAGTAGGGATCACCGGATATTTCACGTATGTGTACTAAAAGTCAACAGTTTTGCCAAAATGGATTTATTTCCAATGACAAGAATGAATGACTGCATTTACAAAATTGGAAATGCAAATCATGTTACCAAGTTTGAACAATTTCATTCACTGAATGAGTAAATCAGATTTCGGCATTTTCATCTTTATCAACATAAAGAGATACCGTTTCGGTATTAAAGGTTCTCATTTAGCATTCATGCATTTAATGACGTCACATGACAACATCTTGCCTAGATAATTATATTGGATACATAGATTACGTCATCTACAACGAACGATACCAACAAATATCATTGATCGACTCAGTGATGCAAATTTGAGAGTTCCTTCTGGTACAGATGGGGATTACCGTCCTTGCATTACATTTATATGACATATTGTCAGACATGGTCGAGTTACATCTGTAGAAGGGGCCCCGAGAGGCCGAGTTGTCTAACGCGTTCTCCGTTACGGATCACTGCCAGCTTGCCAGTAGCTTCTCGTGGGTCGGTGGTTCTTTCTGGGGTTTTCCAATTTTCTTCCTCCACCATTAATACTGGCTGCCATGTATAGCCTATCATGTGTTGAAAATGACGTTAACCCTACAACAACAACAATAAACCTGTAGAAGTTAAAGGAGACTAGAAATTAAAATTTTTATTTAATAAATGTAATTCTTTACAAATTCTAATTCGAATATAATGTTTAAAAAAATAATATCGTGTGCGGATATTGATTATATTGCGAAGAAGATACAATGATTCCGTAAATTGCCGAGTATTTCCGAGTTTTAATGAGATGACAGATCACGTGGTCTCGTGACGTCATACTAGCCAGTCCTCGTATACAAACAGAAACATGGCAAGCGAGAAAGGCCATTTATAACGGTTTTCATCGGAAGTAATTTTTCACACAAAAAAACAACACCCCACAAATAAATCTGCGAGGAGGAAATCATACGTAATTAATTTCAACATTAATAAGGTTCCTTTCTATAATTCAATTACAGTGTATTTTTACATGCATGCTACAGTTAGCGTATTGACAAATCTGTAAGTATATACATGCTTCGTTAAAATAGATTACGTACTGTACTGGTCAGTGCTGAAAGAAATGTTTTAAGCACAGGCCCCGGGCTGATGACTTAAATAAACTTGCTAGCCCTGACTGAAATTCACAGGCACTTGATTCTGAGTAAATTCATGTATACACTCACCATATAACACAAGGTACCTAACTCTCGCCCGTCACAATCTAACCCCTCGATGATTCCGATTTAATTTTCTGAATCTATATGTGCATTCAATCACACATAATGTACACCACTGTAAAGAAGACACTCCAAATATTCCATCCATTACCATTTATGTAATCGTACTGATTCTGAAGGGTCGATTTTGCGAAAAGTTTATCCGTTGCTTCGTGTATTCCACTTAGTTTATACAATCTTACTGGCTCAACTTCCGGTCCACTTCGGAGTGAATGTCACTATTGGGCATTACATGTGCAAACAGTGAATACCGAAAGTAAGAACTATCCATTATAAAATTAAAATTTAATTATTATTTTCTTTAACGCTCATTGGAAAATAAAATTACGTACGTTATCTCAACTAATATGCTCATTTACTATATTGTATGCGTATCGTAGCGGTCATGACCCTTAAACATTTACATAAGAAAATAAACATTCCAAATGAGATAAATCACGACCGGAGGGAAATTCAAAATATACAGTATAAAAAATAAAGCAGTGTAATATTGTCGAAAATGGCAGAAATTACAATTACTTCATGGTATGTTCTGGTTAGACATTTGTATTTAAGTTTATATCTCCGTCCCACAGGCCACAGACACTTGATTCTGGGTAAATTCATGTATACACTCACCATATAACATAATGGTGAGTGTATACATTACTTTACCCAGAATCAAGTGCCTGTGGACAAGATCCTCACATTTTGTAATGAAATTTTGAGTTTTCTAACATATTTTAAAAATATTTCATTACTTTTGGACGACCTTTATTTAATTCTTTTTTTTTTCAGAGTATAACTATCATGATTAAGATAAAATCAGGTATTTTCTATGCATGTGAATATGACTTTATTAATATATTTTCAAGTTAAATTTCAAGATTGCACAAGTGTACATGTTTGGAAATGTATTATTCTTGAATGAATACATAGTGTCCTTAATTTAGCAAAATAAACAAGAGTAGACAAATTATCATTGGCATGCATATTTCTAGGTATACGGTGTCGTTATTTTTTCAGGACATAATAACCTTTATATGTTTTTCATTATTAATTACTTCATCAAATCACTATGTAGACAAAGACAACCTACATGATATATTTTCATACCATAAGGATAGAGGATGAATGAGTTTATGAAATCATGTAAAATAATTAGAACTTTACATTAACAGCCTTCCAGAAAGAAAATCAAATTGATAGCTTTGAGTAAAATATGAAATTTTAAACTGAAAACTGCAAGAAACGCGTGTGTGTGTATGTTTGTATATGTGTGTACTTATATAACCAGTCCTTCCATTACTTCATAGTATATTCCCATAAATACATTTTATGACAGTAACTCTTCTTTCTGAGTAACAGACCAGACTTTTTAAAGGAGTACTCCATTATATTTAAGGCTGTCAGAGAATCTCCTGATTGACTGGAACAGAAACACAAGCCTTGATGAAATTATTTCTAGGTTTACAGAGGATATTCCAGCTGCTAAGGATGTGTGCAATCCAACAATGTTGAATAACATAATAATGAAAATATTTCCAAATGTGAAGAAGTCTGTTGTTAGAGTTAACAGCATAAAGATAATGAGCATACATGGTATAACTTTAGATTCATCAAATGGTAAAAGTCAGCTTATTCCATTTGAAGCAGTGCATACCATGAAGCCATCAGAATGGTTTCTGCTTGATAAATCTGAAAGTGTTTGCAAGCTTGGTTGTATGTCAAAGGAGACTTTTAATGGTAACCCAATGATGATAGAAATCAGCATCAGTAATGATGGCATTGTACAATTGTCTGTAGCTGGAAAAATGATAGAACTTTCTCAGTTTTACATCAGTTCAAAACTGGTATTCAATGCAAACTCTATAAATGCTTTGTTTCGTTGTCTCAAAATTATTTCTGTATGTCATGGATACCATGACAAGAATAAAGAACAGCCATTTACATTTTTCAATGATAAATATATGAAAGAGGTATGCATAGTGCAGAAGGATACTGAACCAAAAGTTGTTATCAGGCATATCAATTGCTATAAAGTAGTTCCTATAGGCAGTGTTTCTCATACATGTAAGAGGTGCATTATGTGTAAAAGCACAAGTAATCAAAGAATGAAACAGAAGCAATTAGAAAAAAAAGAAAATGAAAATCTTTTGTCTGGATGCAATCAGTTTGAAGATATAATATCGGTTTTGAGAAACATTGGACCAAATCTGACTGACAATCAACTTACACTTTTGTGTTCCCAAATCATGGCCTCTAATCTACAAAATAGTAAAGGTATGAGATGGCCAAGGGAAGTAATCAGTATGGCAATAACTTTGTATAACAGAAATCCCTCAGCTTACAGAGATGTGACTAAAAATGGTTGGTTACATCTCCCATCTGAGCAGCTGCTATCCCTATATATAAATGCAGTATGTCAGGGCCCTGGAATAATACCACAAATGATGGAATGGATGTTGAATGAGGCACAAAGACAAAATTTGACACAAGAGGGCTATTTTGGAGGTTTAATCTTGGATGAAATGTCAACTCAATATATGTTGAGTGACCTACTGAACTCCATATTCACAATTTGTAGTCATTCATCATAATTCTGGCTAACTCAATACATGTATAACTCAATTGAACTCCATATTCACAATTTGTAGTCATTCATCATAATTCTGGCTAACTCAATATATGTTGAGTATCCTACTGAACTCCATATTCACAATTTGTAGTCATTCATCATAATTCTGGCTAACTCAATACATGTATAACTCAAATGAACTCCATATTCACAATTTGTAGTCATTCATCATAATTCTGGCTAACTCAATACATGTAGAGTGTCTTATTGAACTCATTAGTCACAATTTGTAGTCATTCATCATAATTATGGCTAACTCAATATAACTGAATTGAACTCCATAATCACAATTTGTAGTCATTCATCATAATTCTGGATTATTCAATAGCTGTAGATTGTCATTGTAAACTTCATGTACTTCATGATCTCAATAAATTGACATTTATGATACCATTGCTTTCACGAGTACTGTATTCATTGTCATCATAAACTTTGATGTTCACAATATGTACTTTTTCATCATAATACTGACAAACTGAATACATGTAGATTATGTATATTTTCATCATAATACTGACAAACTGAATACATGAAGATTGTCATTTTAAACCTCATGTTCACAATATGTATTTGTTCATCATAATACTGACAAACTGAATACATGCAGATTTTCATTTTAAACCTCATGTTCACAATATGTATTTGTTCATCATAATACTGACAAACTGAATACATGCAGATTTTCATTTTAAACTTCATGTTCACAATATGTATTTGTTCATCATAATACTAACAAACTGAATACATGTAGATTTTCATTTTAAACCTCATGTTCACAATATGTATTTGTTCATCATAATACTGACAATACTAAAATTTTTCCATCAGAAAAGTCAGAGTTGTCAGAATCAGAACCTGTTTCATAATCAAAGTCAAAGTTGAGGTTCTTTAATAAAGAAACAGAATGTCTACAGCACTCTAAACTTGAATCAAACTGTACAAAACTTGTATTGTAAAATTCATATATGCGTGATCTTTGTGGAATAACAGAGTTGGAATTGAAACTGATAATCCTTAGTCCCTTTTTATTTCTAGTTCTACCCATTGCCACACCTAACTGGCCTGGTGCAAAAATATTTGATGCATCAACTTCAACTCTATCTAAAGTCAATCCTTGTGCTTTGTGAATGGTAATGCTGAAAGCCAAAATGAGTGGAATTTGCTTCCTTGTGGCTACAATCTTTTTATCAATGCTACTGTAAACAGTAAAAGTTTCCCTTCCTAACTGAACTAAATTATTTTCAAAATCAACTGTCACAGAGTCTTCCTTCATTGTCACAACCTTTCCCTGTAAACCATTTACTAGTGCTGAGCTTATGTTTTTGACCAGCATAACTGGACAGCCAATTTTCAAGTGTAACAATTTTGGAACACACACCTTATTGCACCATTTATTGTCATCCTCATCAATCGACTGATAACATTTTGATACACCATCCATTTCCATAAGTTTGCATGCATTGTATATATCACAATCAAAGTTCCGTCCACAAAGTCTTATTGGGTCATCTCCAGGGGGGAGAGGTCTCTGCAGCCTCAAGATCAAGTTCTTGGTATCTTCAGGGATTTCTCCCTTTGAAACATCATTAATAGCCTTTATGAAATCTAATTCATCTTGTCTTATGACCTCATCAAGGACAATTTTATGCCCAAATACCATTGCAAAAATGGTGGATTTAAAACAATATTCACCTGAATCAGATGTCAATGGGTCAGGTACAGGCGGAAGCTGAAAAAAGTCTCCACTTGCAATAACTTGTATACCTCCAAAATACAAATCTTTATGTTTTATCATTCTACATACATATTCAATTTGTTCAAAATGTTTAAGTGAAAGCATAGAAATTTCATCAATTATCAGACAGTCTGCTTTCAAAATATTTTGTTTATAGGAATCAAAATGTTCATCAGTGAGAAGTTTTCGACATAGTTCATCACCGTCATATCTACCATCACCAATCCCAGACCAGGAATGCACTGTGCATCCTTTCACATTCAATGCTGCGATGCCTGTTGTGCCAGTTACACTGACATTTTTACCTGCTCCTGACAATTTTTTTTTGTATTTCCTTAACCACAAAACTTTTGCCTGTCCCACTTTGGCCTAATAAAATTATATTGTGACCCTCAACAGCTTTTTCAACAGCAAATAATTGTGCTTTATTCATTTTACACTGATTATTATTCAAGGTACTGAGAAATGTTTACAACACAAGCAATAGCATATATAACAAGTCAGCTGAAATTCAGGTAATAACTTAACTATTAATTAAATAAATCTATATTTTTTAAATTGTATTGTTTACAACTATTTTCCCGGAAAATGTCAATAGTCTTGAGCACATGTAACGATCGGAATAGCGTAATTACTTGACAGAAAATACCGTGGATATTCCGATTACATATTTGCCGGGTTAAGCCGAGATGTAGCGACTGAAAGCGAAATTTGAAAAGGCTCTTTCAACAAAAGAACCAATCGCTGAAGATATCGCGATCAAATCGCATTCACTCCGAAGTGGACCGGAAGTTGAGCCAGTAAGATTGTATAAACTAAGTGGAATACACGAAGCAACGGATAAACTTTTCGCAAAATCGACCCTTCAGAATCAGTACGATTACATAAATGGTAATGGATGGAATATTTGGAGTGTCTTCTTTACAGTGGTGTACATTATGTGTGATTGAATGCACATATAGATTCAGAAAATTAAATCGGAATCATCGAGGGGTTAGATTGTGACGGGCGAGAGTTAGGTACCTTGTGTTATATGGTGAGTGTATACATGAATTTACTCAGAATCAAGTGCCTGTGCTGAAATTCCACAAACCCGAACAGTTCATGTATGTTAACTTTCAAGCCGGGAGAAGAAAGAAAAAAAATAAATTCCAATTTTGGAGTTATTTCCTCCCTATCTCGTAATATTTCTCTTGATTTTTCGCAGTTAACTCCCGATTATTTCAATATGTCTCTCAATTTTCATTTCTCAGAAGAAGAAAATCCATATATATTTTTTTTATCAAGTGTGCAGTCCACAGATGTCATATTCTATTTTATCACTTGTGAATATTGTAGTGAAGAAATAATTAATATCACAGGACAGTTTTTGTCTTCAGTAAATAGTTTAAGATTAAACATTATTCACGTAAATTTCAGATTGTTTAACGACTACAGAAGTACTTCTTGTAAAACAGATTGTCACCAATTAGTTTAAAACCCATGAAGTATCACAATGAAGGCTGCGTAATTTTCTGTGCAAACAAAATCTCCATTTCCGCCCAAAGAAACCTCGGTAAGTTAACACCTGACATTCCTCAATCATATATGTAAAGTTTCATTACCAGGATTAAATTAAAAGAAGGAATACAAAAAAAATACGACGCAGTATATGTGCCCCTAAAAATCTAATTTAAAATAAATATTTAATTCAATAAACAGTGTTACATATCTTAACACTTAAACTAAAGGAAATAGGGTGGGATATAAAATGTGGGAAAACAAAAGCCACATACATGTACGGTAACGTTTGACTGCAGATTTGAACTCTTAAAATGAAGTCTTTGGCCTCGAAGTTACAACAGAATTCAGCATCGTTTATTTGCCAATGAATTTCTGGTGCTTACATATACACACTCTATAGCACATGTTTTCTTTGAATTATGTCAGAGGGCCAGTCCTTTTCACAACATAATTGCAATGATAAGGAATAATTGTTAATTTGTTAAACTGCCATTGTGTTTGTGTACTTAATTCTAACCTCTAACTATTATGCAGACCAGAATATGAAAAAAGATCTTGTCCTGGAGGATAATAAGGCGTATCACAGGGAGAAATTGCAAATTGGGGCAAATGGGCGGGGTCAATAGTCGCCTCCCCCAATTTCTATTGTCAGCCAGTTAATGTGAAACTTTGATTTTATATCGGATCTCTTTTCTTTTAATCGCTGCTATTTAAACTGCCCAAGGGACAGTTTTATATCAGTTCTAATCTTTACAGATTTCCGTTTATACATTTTACGTGTAATATGCATAGACTGAAAGGTTGTTTTTTTAAATAATTTTTTAATATTTTTTTTTAAATTACTTAAATTGTTTTTCTCGAAACACGACCGTGTCAAGGGTTGATAATCTTATTATTATTTTTTTAGCAAAGCTTCCATTTGATTAAAGTCAGATCTCAATTACACATAGGACAGTGGTGACTTTATTTAGATTGCAATCTTGAAGAAGAAAAAAACATTTAATCATTTCATCAGCACGATCAGGTGTCGGGCTGTCATATTTTTTATTAGCACTTACTCTGCCTTCTGCCTATTTTCGTAACTCGTACGTTTGACACTCTTTACCAGGATTTAAAATATACAATGGTATGTCTGGAACAGTTTCAACTTTTAGTCAAGGCTTAGCATTCGTGTATCCTAGAGGTTCTATTTTTTAGGATCCCTCTGGTAACATTCCTTTGAGAAATGTAATGAGCACGGATTGCTGTATGGTGTTGCATCATTTGGAAAAGAAAAAAAAATTTTGTCCATAGCCTTGTCTTAATGCGCTATTTACACCCGTAAGCAATAATACAAAATCGCTAGTAGGGATGCTGGAGTCGCTACTATGACGTCACATCACGAGAGTAACCGAATAGGTGCGGAAATTTTGCATACGAGGTCACGGAAATTCAGCTCGTTGAACATATGCCAATATTTAAATACTGGGATTGCGGTCGCATATAATAATTCAGAATAAGGTTTTCTTCATTAGTGTTGTTCTTATTATGCTATATTTATGCACGTGTGTTCCAGAAAGCTTCTTTGTATAAACCGTTCAATTTTTGGATGAGGGGAGGTGTTACGTATATCTGTATTGTATGCCTAACCTTACTCCACAATTATCTGCTATAGTTTAAGCTAATCCTCATCTGTAGACAACCTATTTGTATAGCTATCTTTTGTTCTGTATTGAAGGTTGTACTTCAAGATAATATATGTAAACAAGTTAAGATGTCATTTTGACCTAAGATAGTTCTCGAAGTGATCTTGTTTATAAATTTGAATTGGACAATAACCCACGTCCTGATCATCGTATTGTGTTTTAGACTTCTATCGAAAGGTTGTTGTCATCGAAATTATTCGTACCTATTTTGCTCTCAGTCATTTTGGAATCGCTCTAGCTATGTTTAGATATAATTTGAGATGATATATTTAAAAAATAAAAATGGGGGGGGGGGAATACAGCGCTAACCGACATTTGGGACTAAAACATTGCTTGCGGGTATTGTTAATTAATGTACAGACTGTCTGGATTATGTGGTTGTTATACAGGAAGAGTTTTAGTACTTCGGCCCATTCAAGAATACTGGTACATGAGCACATTCAATGATTCATTTGGAATATTTTGCTCTTTTGAATTTGTAATAGACTATATTTTAACATCATTTGGGAATTAATTCCTAGAAACGTAAGTTTCTCATAAATTTTCACTTTGCAACTTAAATTATTTGTTTAATTATAGAAAACTTGATGGAATCCACTGTATCGACACCACAGTTTACCGTATTCCCCCAAAGCCGATATTGTTTGTGCCGAAGTTTTCCTTCATTAACACCGTGCTTTTTCCCCAGTAAACTAAACCCCTCAACTCCGAATACCAAAGTAAATTTCGATCCCCAACTTCAGTATTACGTTTCCCATCCCATCCCTTATAAACAAAATTCAATCTTGAAGATATATTTTAGCTGCTAAACGTCTGACAAAAGACCCCGGAACAGGATAATTACGGTTGACAAGTACAGCCATGGGGTGTCTGTGACGCATAGAATGTCCCAAGGGCGCGTGATATTAAAAAAAAAATAGCATTGACTCTCTCGCTGACAGAGGTTAGGGCGTACAGTAGGCTAATCTGAAATCTTAGCACCATACAAAGAGTTAGCTTTTAAGGAAATGTATATGTAGCTTATCATTATTCCCTAATCATTTCATGTTAGATTATTTAACATTAATATCCAGATATGAAAACCGTGGAAATAATGTATAAATACAGCAAGAATTTATCCCAAAGTAAAATCCATTGCCATTTGATATTTTTATTGACCATTGCATATATCATATATAAGTTTAGGATGATATATGAGTTATAGCTGATGTTCTGTATCAACGTCCCTCCCTGCCTCATTCTCTCTCTCTCTCTCTCTCTCTCTCTCTCTCTCTCTCTCTCTCTCTTCATATTAAAGTGTAGAATCTTGTGATCATTGATACAAAACAGGAATAATTTTATAAAATTGGTAGCATGTAACAGAATTGTTACCGAGAGGAGGGTGGATTAAATGAACAATACAAACACAATTTGTGAAAGAAAATATAAATTTATGTAATAAATTATAAATGAAAAAAATACAGATGTAACAACACAATAATTCATGCACTCAACCCACAATTACACTCACAACCATTCACAATACATGAACAAATTAAATATTAATACAAAAGGAATCTCAGATGTAAAGGGATCTCTTGGACTATACACAGATCCAAGGATCCTTTACGAAAGTTAAATTAATGCAAGTATAAATTACGAAAAATGAACACAAACGACAAACTATACTATCGCACGATGGATTGCGATAACTAGCACGACCATATACTTGTATTCAATCAAGTTGCTAGCTTTTATTGATATCTATGCGATCACTTGAAATATTATTGTGATCTGACATAAGCATGCAAATACAACAATGTATTAAATTGTATTACAATTTCAATACACATATGTGTCTCGACCCCGTATAACCGCACGATTCAGCAACAGTTGAATCGTCTCCCAGTTTCCCCGAAAACCTAGGGTTGACCAATACTATTATCGGACGTTTCCCTTCACGGATCCACCACAGTTATACGTTCAGACAACATACAACATCTACCAGAACCAACGGTTCCTCACTACCCTAGATGTCGACCCGGATGTTTTACAACTCAGACAGCTCCGACACTCGGACTTCTAGCTTTCCGGATATTTACACGTTACACAGATGTTGACGAACAGACAGTTCGACACACCGACAGATACTTCAATTCCGTTTGCACAAATTAACGGCACAATCACATTCAGATATTTATACAGAGATGTTCCGGAACAAATAATAGATGTCCCACAACAAATCAGACGATATCAAAGACGTTTATCAAAAGATGGTATCAGATGTGTTAACAGCTACGGTATCAGAAATGGTATCAACTACGTTAGCAGCTACGGTATCAGAAACATTGACATCTACGGTATCAGATCTACGGTATCAGATCTACGGTATCAGAAACATTGACATCTACGGTATCAGCGATTATCAGATCTATGGTAACAGCGATTGTCAGCTACAGTATCAGAAACACGGTAACAGCGATTGTCAGCTACAGTATCAGAAACACGGTAACAGCTACAATAAACAAAACCAGACTAATAATAGTTGTCTCAAAAATAATCTAAGCCGTAGATTACGATATTGCATTTAAAGTCTAATAGTGACTAGTAATTCCAAATATTCCACGTTTAATTGCAATAAAAGCATCATTATACGAAATGATAATCTGAATAAAATTCACAATAAAACGAAAATGTAAATTTAACACTCACCCCTTTGGCTGGAGATTGCAAGACGAGCTTATCTATCCTTCGATTAGATATTTTGGTTCCCGTAATTATTATGAGAAATATCTCGCCTTATATACTCTCTATAGGTGAACATAAATCACATCGAGCTTGCCGTGCACCACGTGAAACGAGTATTTCGGATTTCATGTAAATAACAAACTGGCACATGCAAATCGTTACACGCCACTTACCTTGGAGAAAAACACTTAATCACCCCAGGTAATGCGTGTACGACGAAATCAAGAAAATGGTGAGTTTCGTTTGCAATTCAAGAAGAACAAAAATCAGTTCAATTTTCGACTAATTCTGTGACATAGCAAAATAAAGTATAATGTACGTTTCCACGGCAGTTGCATCACAAAACTGCTTTGGTTACATAAGTTACGAACATTTGGTCTTAATTATTGATTAAACACTATATAAACATCGAACGTTTACTAATGTACAAAAGTCTACATAGTTGTTGTGTGACTAAATTGAATTAAGAAATACATGCATTGTCTAATGTGGTGATTCGGGCGGGATTATGACACACGTGTCAACTATTATTGGTTATTCATGTAAAGACATTCTGGACTATATCATTGTGATACAGGAAGAGTTATAGTACTTTATTATTGATTAAACACTATATAAACATCGAACTTTTACTAATGTATAAAAAGTCTACATAGTTGTTGTGTGACTAAGTTGAATAAGAAATACATGCGTTGTCTTAGTTGGTGATTCGGGCGGGATTTTGACACACGTGTCAGTGCCAAACATAAATAGAGGGAAAGGTTTTAAATGAGAACAAAAATATGTTGGAGGTTATCACCCGAACTTCTGTAAAATGTACACATCATTTAAACAATGTTACAAGACAGAAAGTCGTATGTATACATGATGTCATTGACTGTTATGCATTCTGTGTGCAGATTATTTTCAGCAGTTAGCAGAGTTTGATATGTGATTTTTAGTCATAACGTCTACAATCCTTGAAACTATGTGCCAAAATAGAGCTGAAAATCGTTGTCATTTTAATTGTTGCTATCCTTTCTTTTAAAAGATCGTGGATAAAAATTAAATAAGATTTAAGGAATAAAGAGGGATCCCTTCTATCTATACGAGTTTCATCTGAAACTGACTAGGGGCCAACATCATCCCTTATTCAACATTTTCCTTTGACCTAATCATGTGTCTGTTATTAATATATGGCCGTCTCTTTATTAAAAAACAAAGAAAACAACAACAACAAAAATACCAATTCAATAACTTAAGCAATGTGGTCTCAAAAAATGTCTAACTGAATTGTTCTGACATGAATGTATTTTATTTTTCAAAAGTATGCTGATCTGCCGTCAGATATGACCCATCATTACTAAAACATACAAACTTGTCAACGATTTCATTTCAATAATTGACCTACAGATTTTTAACCGCAGACAATATTTTTGGCTAAATGTACAACAAATTTCATGGATTGACGGCATTACGCCATCAACTATGGCCACTGTTCCTAAAAATAGAGTAACCTTTTCACAACTTCAGTAAATGATAACATAACTTGGTTTCATTCGACAAGTTCTCACAGTATGGAGGTATTTAATTTTTTTCTGAAATTATATACATCTGTCAAAATTTATAACCACCATTACTAAAAGTAGAAAAATCTTAATTTAAAATAGTAATAGAATTTGACCAGATTTGTTAGAAAGCACCCTGCTATAAAGGTCTTTCAAATTTATTTGTATGATGCTGATAATCGTCCGATATATAACCATTACTAAAGGCAAATGGCATTATTAAAACGGCCCATCACTATTTCATGAACAGAAAACACCCTGGTATGAAGGTCATTCAATTTTGTTCCCATGATGGTCTTTCATTTTCATTATCCTGACGCCATTCAGACATCAAATCAAGCAGTTATTACTACAAATAGAGAAACTCTTAAATTACTTCTCAAAACCTGCTCAACAGAAGTCATCAGGAAGCATACCGGTATCAGAATGAAGGAGATGGTTGCGTGAGTTAACTTGGAAAAGTGGCTCACAGTACTGCAGACAGACAGACAAATTGAATTATAGTGCTTTTCGGCCACGTGGGACTTGTAGCACTGTTTAAGTTTCCCACACGTCGGGATAATAATTAATCCTGGGACAAGGAATGAGTGCTACATCTCCCAGGTATTTATGCACTCACAGAGTGCTATTTAATTTAGTCGTCAGGTCGGGGTTGCTATTTATATGGACCTGAATGTAAGACCCTGGGTGAGTGGGAATGGACCCAACACACACTCAATCCTATCAACCAATCAGGTTAGCTAGTGGTTTGCAATAGCACAAAATAATGGCGGGTGAAAATGGTTTCACATTTCGCCATATTGAGCGATCCGATTGGTGGCAAAGAAGGATAGGTACTCAGCAAGCCAGCCCATTGATGTTGTCAACCTTGAAACGCCGGGAACGTACTTATTTTAAAAATCTAGTCCAGTTTTACTAATGGACGGAAAAAGTACCAATAATGTGTAAGCCACCTGTGCAATTAAATCAAATCCATAAAGTTGTACAATTTTTCATCTTTCCTAACATTACCAATGTTTCTAGTACAAAGTGTACATATTGTAAGTCCATAACAGTTTGATTAGTAAAATGTATATGCGACATAAATAAGTGTAGTCACTGTTAGGTAAAATAGTTTGTTAATATTGAGCGGTGTTTAAAAATGACCGAGTCAGGTTTTGTTTTTAAAAAAAAATAGCTTGTTCAAAGAGGGGTCTCGTATCAAATGAGAGAAACTTATATTCAGGCAATGAAAGCAAATGAAAGTCCTTTTCTGTGTTGCTTCTGTCGGGCGTAATTTGACTGGGGCTGCAACTTTCAGCAGTTCTTTCAGAGTATCTCATGGTGACGCTTCTTCGTGCTGCTGTATTTGTTTCCATGTGGCTGGTTACTCCGTAACCTGGTATTCTGGTTATGACACGTACGACGCTGGTGTCAGTCGTGTCAGCCGCCATCTTCTTTTGTACAGAGTCCATGAAGTAATTCTCCCCTTTTGGTCTCCAGTGGCAGTCCAGCAGTGATATCCTGGCCCACTACATACAGATAATGTTAATTTTTTGCTCTGCTGTCCTAAATGGCACATTGTACTCTGTTGAATTCGAAAATAATATATTATCTACGTTTTAAACGTATAAAAAAAGCTTCTTCATACCAACTTTGTAAAACTGAAACTAAAGTAATTAATTAAGAAACTAATTGACCAACTGACAAATCCCCATTGACATATTTTGTACTTCGTATTTCAAGTTTCGTATTGTTTCTATGTGGCTGGTTACTTCGTAACCCGGTATTCTGGATATGATTGAAAGATTTCAACTTCTAGATATACCTAAAGTTTAATTTCAATCAATGAAGCTTATTAAATAAGAAATTACTATACTGCATAAAATACGCTCCATGTTCAGCTGTATGTAGCCTTGTCACACGTGGGCTTGGTATGACTGTTAGAGTTATATGTTATGGCCACACGTCTCCACTTTAGTGTGCAGACCCCTATAGTTACCACTAGCCCACAGGCTCTTCAACTAATATGGTCTGTGTGTGACATCTTGTACTGACACTCCTTTCATAAGATGGTAAATGTTTCTGTCTACTTACCAACAGATGGAATACAAATATATGTACCATAGGGTGAACCATGACTTTAATATCACATAACATTAAAAATATCGTCTATTCACAAACTTGAAAAAGTATTTAAAAAAGAAACATTTTTTTTTAATCATAGAATAACTATGCGTTTTTCTATAACCATAGTGGAACAATACAATTCCCTCGAAACATAACACAATTAAACGAACGTTTTGATATAATCTACTATTTGATATTTATTTTTCAGTGTTTTAGGTTTACTCATGCAAATCAAGAAGACGAGAAAATTTTTATTTGGGCATTTATTGTTAGAAATGAAACTATTTAAAACAAGTTAAATTAAAATATGCATCTTAAGCAGAATTTGGACAACAATATTTATGTACAAAGACTTACTTGTTTCATCCGCAAATACAAGTTCATGAGATGCTTAGTTCGTAATTTGTTCTTGTTTTTTGTTTTGGAGTACTCTCATATTATATTTAAATTCATGTTCCGTCCATCTTCAAAACATATCCAATTAATTATCCAATTCAGGTAATATCCAATTAATTGTTTTTTTCAGGTAATACTTTCCGTATGCGTACTGACTATAGAAAAGGCAACAGTATCGCAAAAACGGATTTATTTCCAATGCCATGATTGAATGACTGCAAAATTGGAAATGCAAATCATGTTACCAAGTTTGACCGATTCCATTCACATGATGAGCAAATGAAATTTCGGCATTTGCATCTTTAGATTTATTAATATAAAGTGATGCCGTTTTCGTATGAAACGTTCTTCAACATTCCAGCGTTTAAAGATCATGACAACATCTGGCTTAGACAGTTGTGTTATATACATGACGTCATCATCTGCAACGATACCAACAAATGCCAGTTGTAAACTATTCTGAAATCCATTGATCGACTCAGTGACGCAAATTTGAAAGGCCCTTGAAGTAAAATTGGTTTTACCGTGCTTGTGTTACATTTATATGACATATTATGGGATGTGGTCAAGTTAAACCTGTAGAAGTTAAGGCTAAACGTATCTCTTAATTCCCAGCGCATAGCAGTAAAAACTGATACCGTTTGGGGGTATTGTTGGAAATTATTGGAACTTTTACTCAATTTTTTTTTTATAATTGCTAAGCCCCCGATCAATTTGTTGAGTAAGAATTAATGATTCGTTGGTCTGACTAACGTCGGAATACTATTAATACATTAACGATAATACTTAATGCGTAGCAGTTACATCAGCTCCAGATTTCAGTCAGTCTTTTAACATGTATATTGACACATGTGATGGAGGGCTTTGAAGGGTATTTATTCAGGAACATTAAGGACGTGGGTCATTACGTGTTCTGTATTTCTAAAACAATAAAGAACCACCGGACAAATTCTACAATCTACAAGTAATAATTGCCAATAATATTGGCTTTTAAAACACTTTGAAACGTATATTAATTAGTTCAGATACTACTCCGATTATTGTATTCAGTGGCTACAGCCTCCTTACTTTCTCTAACAGAATAAAAAAACAAATATTAGAGGTTACTGGGATAGAATTTAGTTGTACAGGAAAAAAATACTGACATTAAGCACATCTAGGGAGAAGATAACCTCGTTGCTGATGGTCTTTCTCTTGTTTAGAGGTACTAAATTGCTTTAGTTTATAAGATGTTGTATCATTCATACGGTATCTTCCAATATAAATTAAATTATTACAGTAGCATATTTGTATTTAACGAAGACGTACAAGAAAGCTTCTTTGTATAAACCGTTCCATTTTTTAGGGGAGGTGTTATGTATATCTAGATTGTATGCCTAACCTTACTCCACAATTGTAGGCTGCAATTTAAGCCAATCCTATTCTGTAAACAACCTATTTGTATAGCTATCTTTTGTTCTGTATTGAAGGTTGTACTTCAAGATAATATATGTAAACAAGTTAAGATGGCATTTTGATCTAAAACGGTTCTCAAAGTGAACGTCTTTATAAATCAGATAGGAAAATGACTCACGTCCTGATCATTGTATTGTATCTTAGGTTTCTTTATAAGGTTGTTGTCATCAAAATTAGTCATACCTATAATAATATCAGTCTTTCTGGAATCCCTTTAGTTGTGTTCAGATATAATTTGAGAGGAATTATTTAAATTATCTGGAGGTGGGGTACAAAGCGTTAACTAACATTTTAGAGTAAAACCTTGCATTGGAAGTATTGTTTATTCATGTAAAGACATTCTGGACTATATCATTGTGATACAGGAAGAGTTATAGTACTTTATTATTGATTAAACACTATATAAACATCGAACGTTTACTAATGTATAAAAAGTCTACATAGTTGTTGTTTGACTAAGTTGAATTAAGAAATACATGCATTGTCTAATGTGGTGATTCGGGCGGGATTATGACACACAGGTCAGTGCCAAACATAAATAGAGGGAAAGGTTTTAAATGAGAACGAAAATATGTTGGAGGTTATAATTTAAATAATGTTGCCAGACAGCACGTCATATGTATACATGATACAATTGACTATTATGCATATTGTGTGCAGATGCATAATTTTAGATGGATTATTTTCAGCAGTCAGCAGAGCTTGATGGGCGATTTTTAGTCATAACGTCTACGATCCTCGAAGCTAGGTGCAAATATAGAGCAGAAAGTCATTTTCATTTTAAGTGTTGCTGTCCTTTCTTTTAAAAGATAGGGGATAAAAATTAGATAAAATTTAAGGAATAAAGAGGGATCCCTTCTATCTATACGAGTTTGATCTGAAACTGATCAGGGGCCAACATCGACCCTTATTCAACTTTTCCTTTGAGCTAATCATACTATATGGCTGCCTCTTTATTAAAAAGAAAAAAAAAAAACAATTCAATAACTTAAGCAATTTTGTCTCCAAAAACTGCCTAACAGAATAGATCTGATATGAATTTATTTTATGTTTAAAATTATACTGACCTGCCGTCAGATATGTCCCATCATTACTAAAGCATAAAAACTTGTCAACGATTTCATTTAAAGAATCGACCTACAAATTTTTAACCGCAGACAATATTTTGGCTAAATGTACTTCAAATTTCATGGATTGACGGCATTACGTCATCAGCTATGGCCATTGTTCCTAACAAAATAAAGTAACCTTTTCACAACTTCAGTAAACGTGGACTTAGCTTGGTATGACTATTAAAATTATATGTTATGGCCATATGTCTCCACTTCAATGTGCAGACCCTGTAGTTACCATTAGCACACAGGCTCTTCAGCTAATATGGTCTGTGTGTGACATCTTGTACTGACACTCCTTTCATAAGATGGCAAATGTTTCTGTCTACTTACCAACAGATGGAATACAAATCCCAGTACTTTGTAAGAATGTCTTAAAACATAATATTGAAAACACAAAACATACAAAAGATGGAATACAAATCCCAGTACTTTGTAAGCATGTTTTAAAACTTAATATTAATAACACAAAACAAACAAACAATTATCATCTTTCAATTTTTCTACAGACTTGTATAATTTTTTAATACTATATATTTTCTGATTCTAAGTGTAACTGTACTGTGTCTTAATACGTTTACTGATTCAGAGTGTAACTGTACTGTTTCTAAATACGTTTACTGAGTAAAAGTGTAACTGTACTGTTTCTAAATACGTTTACCCGAGTAAACGTGTAACTGTACTGTTTCTAAATACGTTTACTGAGTAAAAGTGTAACTGTACTGTTTCTAAATACGTTTACCCGAGTAAAAGTGTAACTGTACTGTTTCTAAATACGTTTACTGAGTAAAAGTGTAACTGTACTGTTTCTAAATACGTTTACTGAGTAAAAGTGTAACTGTACTGTTTCTAAATACGTTTACTGAGTAAACGTGTAACTGTACTGTTTCTAAATACGTTTACTGAGTAAAAGTGTAACTGTACTGTTTCTAAATACGTTTACTGAGTAAACGTGTAACTGTACTGTTTCTAAATACGTTTACTGAGTAAAAGTGTAACAACGTTTCTAAACAAGTTTACTGAATAAAAGTGGTACTGTACGTTTCTAAAAAAGTTTACTGAGTAAAAGTGGTACTGTACGTTTCCTGGTTCATAATGTGACTGTACATTCATGTAATCTACTATCTGATTGTCATCCATTTAAATTTGCTCCAGGGTATTAGAAAGACAAGAAAATCGTCACTTGTACATTTAATTTTAGAAAATGACAATAGTGAATTAAATTAAATTATAAAATATACTAATTAAATATAGTCAGAACAATTTGAAAAGATTAAAAAATAATAGACGAATAAGCAAAATTTACATGGGAACTTTATGTAGAAAGATTTGCTTATTTTATACACATACGGTTCTTATATTTATTTGGAGTACCGCAATATTTTGTTTAAATTCACGTTCCATCCGTATTCAAATTATACATACTTAATCAGGAATAGAGTTGTTTTTATAAAGAAAATCACGTTGTTCCCATGTAATCCTTTTTGTAAAATATGGTTGCCTAGCATAAATTATCGCATTTGTCCCCAAGATTGTAGCCATTGACATTTTATTCTATTTTTCGTCGTATGTTCAATCCAAAGTGCACACATTGCTTGTAACTCACCATCAGTTCTGTTAATGGAAAGTGTCATACAAGTTTGCATTGTATGAAATTAGTAATAAAATAAAGTAAAATGTAAGTTTGTCCAGCTAATACACGTAGTAGCTCGCTTTTTGTTACAGATGTTATTGAAGTCTATCTGATAGTGATCGAGGTTTATGAATATTCATGACGTGATTTTGTATCTTGGCGTTTGATAATTCTAGGAGCTACATTTCTGATCAGATTTGTATTAATCTTGTAAAAGGCTTATATCATCAAGATACCAAACAGCTGTCATTATGAACAATAACACGTACCAATGACATAATATTGCATCTTGTCGGCCGTGTTCCTTTCTGGTCCGATTTTAATCAGGGTTGGTAAGTAGGTTAATATTATCTTGCATCTGATTGGCTATTTCTATTCTGGTATTGGGTATTTAAAGCGCTGAGATAATTTTCCGGGCAGATAAATTAGTGTTAAGACAATATTTACTCTTACACCGAAGGATAGCAAAAACGGGAAAATTTGAGGTCGGAGTTCAACACTATCAATTTACCAAAGAGGGGTTCTTGGTGTATGCGTATGTGGCATTTCTGATGCATCAACGTGGGAGTCTGAGGAAGAAAATATAAAAAGTCAGTCGACTTTCAAAACGTACCCAAAGATGATGAAGATTGTAGTACTGTGTTGTGCAGTCGTGATGTTAGTTAACTTCTTTTCAGTGCATTCATCCAGTCTCGAGGATGGTGAGTTTATAAACTTATTCTCTTTGTTCTACAATTACCTATCTCGCTTCTTGGCTCGTGAGATGCAACGATTAACTTTAGTTCCATGATTTTCCGGATAGGTAAAACTTTTGATAGCTGAGAATAGTCTGACGCGCTGGTTGTCACGTTCTCGCTCTCTGCTATCCCAAGCTGGAGATAATGTTCACAGTGCTTTTATAGATTTACATATAATACTAGATTTATATACTTTAATTATTTTTTAAATTAATTTTGGCAGAAAACCGTTTTATGGTACAGATTCTTGAACTTAAATAATCCAGAACTTTGGTAATTTATGAACATGTCGAGATAAAATCCGGTTTCAGACTAGAAATAAAATGAAAATGCGATGAAAGAAAATCGAGTTTTAGTAATGTTAACAATTGGATGTTTTTGTTTTAAACAGTTTGGCACGTTATATATAAACTAGCCTAGCTGGTCTGGAGTTTTGTCTTGCGGTATACAGACATGCACGTGATGCTGGTCTGGTCCATTTTGTCTTGTGGTGTACATGCATAAATGTGATGTCGAGGACATGGTCATGATGGTGTTATGATAGTGATAGTCATACATATAAGACCTCAATGCTGATATTTATGTTGTGAGTGTAAAGCATTTCAACGAAATAAAATGTGCTATGTCTTACATTGTAGGAATATGTTTATGACTGCCATTATATGCTTTCTCCTTTCCATGTATTTTTGTATGCTTTGTCTATACATTCAAAGAGGAAGTCAATGCATTACTTTAAGATTAGTTCATCTTTAAATCATTGTTCACCCATCTGCACACTCATTATTGAACTAAAATAGACCAGAATAGTGGTAATCACAAGAATGGACTGTAAACTAATACATTTTTTATTTATCAGTCCGAATACAAAGTGATTGACAAACATAAAAACTAAAAATAATTAAACTGAAATGTTTCTTAATATAACTTATTAAAGAATCATACAAATATGTTACATTTTGACCCCAAAAAAAGAAATGACTTTCTTCAACAAAGAGGAGACTTCCTTCATTTGAATCTAATATGATTCCAAGCAAATATTATGAGTAATACATTTTTCCCATGAAGATAATAATAATGAATATCAAACAGTATCCATGTGCAAAATTCCAAGTTCATTCCAGTGACTATATATACCACCACAAAGTAGTTGATTTAGATAAGGACAGGGTCACAAATAATTCTCATTCAGTCTTTATGGTCATATCACAACATTTTATTTGGATTGCCCCCAAACCAGATTTGGACTTGAAACTCCTGATTCAGCATTTTCCCTCCATCATAATTGTTTTGGTTATAGATGAGCACTCTTAATGGTTTATGATTGAATAGTTTATTTCTTTTATTTTAAGTCTTTAAGTATCAGCCATGTGCTTTTGATTAGTGCCTAAGAAAATGCTAATCTCTTGAAAAATTTTGACCACTAAGGAAATTTGATAAGATGTTATCTTATCTGTGTTATGTGATAAGTCCAATCTTTTCTGCAAGCCAGCATGAGGTTCACCATGGACAGAGTGAATCCTGATTATTAATCCCAATACATGCAGCTTTTCAGGATTAACTATTGCCAGAGGATATACACATAGAAATGCTTTATCATACTGATTAGAGTTTTGTTACATAACAATAAGTTGAATAACAAGCTTAGGAGCAGTTGCCAGGAACAAATCTTTACTCAAACTAATTAGATATAAGTAAAGTGCAAACTACATAGACCCAGGACCTGCCAATGCATATTATGCTGGTAAAATTCGTGTCTCAAAAGTTTGCAATGAATAATTTCCAGAATAAGAAGTGCATACACTGACATGCTTGTGCATTATTCAATGGCAGGGTTGCATTTGGATTCAGCTTATATTCAAGCATATATAGTTATCACAATAACTTTAGAGGGGCCCTGAGTGGTCTAAATCGCTCTCCATTATGGATCACTGCCATCTCACCTCTATCTGCATGTGTTCGAGTCTCGGATTTGGCAAATGTGGGTATGTGAGAAAGCTTGCCAGTAGCTTCTCATGGGTTGGTTCTTTCTGGGGTTCTTCTTACATCATTAATATTGGCTGCCGTCTATTGCCTATATTGTGCTGAAAAATGGTTTTAAACCTTACTAAAAACAAACAATAACTTTACTCCAAGGCTGTCTTTGGTTAGACTAATTTGCTTAGATTGTACCTGTAGTTACTTCAAAATCTCTCCACAAGTTGTTGAAAACTAGTTACACTCATAATTGTATACATGTATATTATATTTAGGATTATACCTATTTTGTGTCTGCATGAGACAGGCAATTTAACATAACTCAAATAGACTGATTTATTCATATGAAGATCTTTTGGCATAAAGAGCAAAAAAGATTGACATTCGCATAAGCTTAATATACATAGTGGGTGGCGATTATACTAATTCTGAACATGTATTAAAATTCCTATTTAGAGTAAATCATACATTTTCTTATCTAATTTATGGAGAAATGACAGTTTGGTTAATCATGAAAAATGGGAATAAAACTTGATTTATTAATAGTTATCAGTTTCCATTTTGTATTTTAATATCAAAATGATTTTGTTGGGCAGTTGGCACCAACATGTATGAAAATGTTCAAATTGAGTATACACTAAAACTCAAATACAAAATGCTCAAATTGAGTATACATTAAAACTTAAATACATGTATGAAAATGTTCAAATTGAGTATACACTAAAACTGAAATACATGTATGAAAATATTCAAATCGAGTATACACTAAAACTGAAATACATGTATGAAAATGCTCAAATTGAGTATACACTAAAACTCAAATACAAAATGCTCAAATTGAGTATACATTAAAACTTAAATACATGTATGAAAATGCTCAAATTGAGTATACACTAAAACTCAAAAAACATGTATTGTTTCTTTAGACTGATTGTTAAATTTGAACAAAAGAACTAAATATTTGACATCATTCAGGAAACAGAAAGTTTCATAGTACATGAATCAGTTTAGCTTATTTATAAATATCAAGAACTGAGTTTGAGTAAGTGCTCAGATTGAAAATATTTTTGAATTTCCAGGCCTGCTTTTGCAGCCATGTTGCCTGACAGTTATGCTCTTTTTGCAAATTTGTCTGATAGTAAAATATTTTTTTCTTCATTTGACATATATTCTCTGTAAATTCTTGATTGCTCTCTCTCTCTCTTTCTCTCTCTCTCCATACATGCACACACACATTGTTGAATGTTGTGAGATTCTACTGTAGGGTATATTATACACATCACAAATATGCATGATTATATTTTCAACATTTGTCATATATTTCTTTTTTTGTAGGTTTACTTATAGTTACTGTAGCAACAGATGAAACAGATGGATTTCTTAGATATGTGCGGTCTGCCAAAAAATATGACTTAGATCTAAAGGTGAGAATACTTTTAATATCAACTTAAAGAATAACTTTTGATGTGCAATCATTGGAATCACATCTCCTTATATCTCCTGTGCCATTGTGACAGAAAATCAAAATAGAAAGTGCTTTGGTATTTGAAGTATTCAGCTTTTAAAATAATTTGTTTATATATAATGTAGTCAACTTTTGTTCCTATGATTGTTTATATCTTGGTTTGAGTCATTTTGAAGGTAAGAACATTTTGCAACAAGCTGCAGCACTCCTGCTCCTTTGAGCTGAGTGGTGGCACAGTGGAAGGTGCATTCCTGACTACTTTTAGATGAGTGGTGACACACAGGAAGTTGTTTTTTTGGCCACTTTAACTGTATGGCAAGACAGCAGAGATGCATTCTTCTGAGTTTTAGATGAGTGATGACTTTGAATACCACTTGGTGAAGGGTGTATTTACCATATGTTGGGACACCATATTTCTTTGGACACGATAAATTAATTTTAAATATTTTTTTATTTGCACTGTATGTTCTGGAACACATTGTCATAAGTTGTGGGGAGCCTTTTAAATCATTTGAAAATTACATGTTGGACCAACTGAAATGTTATTTTAAAAAAGATACTGTGTACTTGAGATAAAACTCTTTAATCCACTGCAACAGCATCTCGTCAACATAAGCCTTCTCCTGCACATATACGATCCATTCTTTCAGTACATGAATATTTTGTTAGCTTTCTCATACCATGAAAAACTGTTAAGAGGCAGCACATGACCTGAAGCGGAAACTGCAAGGACAAAACAATGATTTTTTCAGATCTGCTCTAGCCTTGCTAATTCTCACTTTTGTTGACTCCCATCTTATCGGTACAAAGGAGCATTGATGTCACTTACTCTCAAGTGAATGTGTTTTCAAATGATGATTTTTATTTGCAAGATACTGTTAAATAATAGATCTTGATATAATTCAGTCTTTATTATTTGGCACCTAACTTCATATCATGCTGAATGGCATCTTCAAGATATCAGATAATTATTTCCCTCTCGTTTGTGATTTGTTGGATCTAGGTTTTAGTCAAATGACATGTTCAAACCTAATAGCACATCTACACACAAAAATTAGTTTGTCAATGAACAATGTGACATTTGTTATCGGGCATAATTATACACTCTACAGTATGGAAGCCTACACTACTTATAGAGATATCGTGGATATAGTTTATTCTTTAATGCTCATGCTGAAAAAAGGAATAAATGATTACACTAGGTTTCTTTCTTTTTGTTATCAATTAAGCATTTTATTGATCTATTTTATTGCAACATGCATTGGGGTGGTGGGGGCTGAGCACAAGCACAATACAAATTTATTTCATTTCATAAGTCTTGGGACATTTGACCAAAGTGAAAATATGTAAGTTAAGTGAGGAATTTTGTATTATTTTTTCATGTCCCAACATATACAGTAAATATGGATGTCAGGCAATGATGCTTTTAGTCTCCATGGATCTGTGCCTGATTGCAAGTTTGATCCTTATTTGGGACCGTACTTTGTATCCCATTCTTTCCGATTTGTTTTAAAAAATTCCAGATTAGATTAAAGCAGTTATTTAGCTCACTGTTATTGTATTAAAAGACTTAAAGCATTCTAAATCTGCAAAACATTGCAGGGTTTTTTCGTTTTTTTTCTCATTCCATACCACCCCACCCTATTGCCCTCACACACATGCAGGTTTGTTATTCGCCATGTACACATAAACACTGCATGCTTTTAATCTCTCATACACACAATCAAACACACAGAGAAGTGAAAAATATCACTCATAAATTGTTCAGTTGGGATGGATTTAGTTTGGTGACAAACACATTGAAGATAGTTAAGTTGGTGAGGTATGTACTTAGAACTTCTAATGGAATTTCCTGTGTAGATTTTTTGTCACTGTGTAGGATAGTTGAATGTATTACAGCAATCACATTGCTAACATTTCACTTCCATGATCAGTATAAAAAAAAACACCTTGATTTTTTTGCTAACATTGACACTATTTTTTTAAAATTCATATAATGTATTTAAATTTCTGTATATAACAATCCCTTTTTATAATGCTGGAAATGGGAGTAATTAATTATACCACATTTTAATATGTGTGTCTTATAATGAAGTATATTATAAATATAATTTAAATACTGTAGAACCTGTCTTAATAGACTTGAGAATATGGTCTTTCAATGCAGGTTTTCTTTTATGAGAGTGGTCTTAAAAGACAGGTTTTACTATATTACATAATGAAATGGGATCCATGACCATCCTTGCCTTTTAGCTGGAAATCAGTTATAATGAATGGTACTGTAATGAGTGAGTACTGTATAAAAGTTTATATCTATTGATACTGTAATGAGTGAGTACTGTATAAAAAAGTGTATATTTATTGATACTGTAATGAGTGAGTACTGTATAAAAAAGTTTATATCTATTGATACTGTAATGAGTGAGTACTGTATATAAAAGTATATCTATTGATACTGTAATGAGTGAGTACTGTATAAAAAAGTATATCTATTGATACTGTAATGAGTGAGTACTGTATAAAAAGTGTATATCTATTGATACTGCAATGAGTGAGTACTGTATAAAAAAGTTTATATCTATTGATACTGTAATGAGTGAGTACTGTATAAAAAAGTTTATATCTATTGATACTGTAATGAGTGAGAACTGTATAAAAAAGTGTATATCTATTAATACTTTAATGAGTGAGTACTGTATAAAAAGTATATCTATTGATACTGTAATGAGTGAGTACTGTATAAAAAAGTGTATATCTATTGATACTGTAATGAGTGAGAACTGTATGTACATATTTAAAGTGTACATCTTTTGATACTGTAATGAGTGAGTATTGTATGTACATATTTAAAGTGTACATCTTTTGATACTGTAATGACGGATTCCTGTATATAAATATCAGTAAATGTAGGTATTTTGATATCAAAGTAAGTACTATATGTACATATAAATAAGTTTCCTTTGATATTGTAAGCTCTAGGCACATACAAATGACATGTGTCATTTCATATTATAATGTGTGAATACTCTACGTATACATAAATAAGTGTATGTCTTTTGATTTTGTAATGAGTGGGTGCTGTAGGTACATATAAATATGTATCTTTTGATATTAACATGAGTGAGTACTGTACATAGGTGTATGTCTTTTCATGTATGTATCAGCTTCTTGATATTATAATGAGTGAGTACTGTATGTACATATATGAGTGAGTACTGTGTGTACATATATGAGTGAGTACTGTATGTACATATATGAGTGAGTACTGTATGTACATATATGAGTGAGTACTGTATGTACATATATGAGTGAGTACTGTATGTACATATATGAGTGAGTACTGTATGTACATATATGAGTGAGTACTGTATGTACATATGAGTGAGTACTGTATGTACATATATGAGTGAGTACAAATAAATAAGTGTCTGTCATTTGATTTTAAGTGAATAATGTCTGATGGACCGAAAAGTTAGTATAACTCCATTCCTTTTAACAGCTCTTCTGTATTTAGTCTTCATAAAATATGCATGCATTGTAATTTATTGAAGTAATGAATTTAGTGACATATAAGCCTTTCTCCCTGATTGTTGTGTTTTAATATATTGATATTTGCTGGTTTTTCTTAGGTTCCAATTTTATAAACAAATTCTGTAGAAAATGGAACAGCTGTTTGCTGCTGAACTTACATGATAAAGTACTTGTGAACAAAGCGAAGCTTTTGAATCTTTTTGATCCATTTTCTTCACAGAGAGTGCTTTTCGCGAGATATTAAGTGAAAAAATTTCACACATGTGATGATACTCTAACAGTTGAAATGGTTTGGGTTCTTATATAAGTCTTAACCAATGGGAACAGTTTGAAAAAAGGTATAATGATGAATTCTGAGCATCCATATTTAGCATAGATTTTGTCTACTTTGCCCAGAGCAATGTTGGTTTTTAAAAAATCAGTGTATTTACAAATTAGTAATGAATCATATTTAGTAGTTAATTGTAAATAAACTACTGTTAGTGAGCTCTATTCCAGTCTGTAAATTAAACCAGAGCATCGATTTAATCATTTAAAACAGTCTGTTGAGAAAATTATTTTCATGTTGTGTTTTAAATAAATATGAACTGCCATGTTATATTCAAGCACCTGCATGCATTTAATTGCTCAAATCTAGAATTCTAATGTTTATTTGCAGGTGTATGGACTTGGGGAAGCCTGGCTGGGGGGAGATGTGGCAAATTCAGCTGGAGGAGGTTATAAAATTAATCTCCTGAAGGAAGGACTAACTGAGTTTGCAGGACGGGATGATCTGATCGTTATGTTTACTGACAGGTCAGTTAAAAAAACATTCTGTTCACATTAATACCGTGATTACAATAGCAAAATCCAAAAGCTCCAGTCATCAGATGGTGACTCATTTAGATAAAAACATTCAGTAATTGAAAGATTATTAGTGATTGATAAGTTAGGTATTTGTGCTGTTGTCTACAGATTTTTGCATTGAAGTTGCACATATTCACTAATGTGTTACGTATATTTGATTTAAGTGATTTATTTTTGTTTTAGTTGTTTGTTTGTCAGATTCAAATTCGACATTTTAAGTTTAAGAGATATTTTTGGAAAAAGTGGGATGATCTGTACTTTACAAATAAACACCAGATGTTGACCTCATTTCTGACCAATCTTCAGAGTTGTAAACAAGCTTTTAAAATGATTGGCTGATTCCAAGGACATTATGGAGCTTTGTTATAAACATCTTTCTATTTTTAGTTAGGTCATACGGTGTGTACAAGTTTTTTTAAACGTAAATTTGTTCTAAAAGATTCTAGAAGATCATGTGACCTCTTCCTTGTTTACGTAAAAACAGGTATATAAATGATGTTTTAGAGCGAACTATTTAGTAGAAGTTGGGCTGTTAGAATATTTAGTTGTGTCATTTTGAGTTATTTTAAATTACCTTGTATTGGAAATTATTTCAATTTGTTTGATCAATAGGATTTATTTTGTTATTTATCTGGAAAATAATTGTGCTCATCGAATTTCATAAGACCAGAACTGACTTCATCATGTGACATCATCTTCCATCTTTGATGCTTCACTAAGATTCGAACTTGGAATTATTTGGACATTTTATTACCAGGACTTTTGCAATTTCACTAGTGAATTATATTTTGAATTATTTTTGGATTAATTTTGGAATTGATTCTTAAAACCGTAAGTTTATTTTTCTTTTCTGGAAATTATTTGTACTCAATAAATTGTTTATAAAGTTTTTGCAAGCTTGTTATTTTCACCCTTTCTATGTTACTGTTTAATCAAGCCTAAGCACGTAACAAATGTCATACATTTTTGTGATTATATGAATGTTGTTATACATTAAATGTTGTCAAAATACATAATGACCAATAAACCAAACTTTTTATATTTGAATAAGAAAATGAGGGGAATGTTGTAAAGAAATACTGTGGAATAATGAATAGAGCTGTAACTTGAACATTAACGAGATATGGACTGGAACATTTCATAGTTCAGCCAATTTTCTGTGTGCAAGATAAGTTTATACATGAGGTTTTTTAATCGTAACATTTGGCTGCTGCTAGATGGATTCTAGTGCCAACCGAGTTCTTATCTTGCTAGTAAAATTAAATATTGCAGTATTTTTGTCAAATATTTAATTATGATAGCTTTCTTTGATAATGAAGTCTGTCCCTTTTTTTTCTCTGACCCTCTTATCTTATGTGACAAATGCTGTACAGTGTTTCCAATATCGATTTTTTTACGATGTCTGATTTCATGGATCTCAAGGTGCATACTAGTAACGGAATAGTGGAGACTTTCTATTAGTCCTGCAAGAACACATCGTTGTGCAGTTTTGTGGAACCTGTGTACTGAGTTGATAATGCAGTGGTCTCTCACTTGAAAGTGCCTCAACTTGTTCCAGTCACTCATGTAACACTGATGTGATCATGGATACAGTTCTAGTGATAACGGTCGATTCAAAGTTCAGTCTGCTTTAGCAGGTGTACCTCGTGTAACACTGGTGTGATTATTAATTTCATTTTGTGGATACGATGTTCACCTAGCTTCAGTATATTCCAGGATCTCATGTAACACTGATTTGATCATTGATACCATTTTATGCATAATGGTAGATACAATGTTTAACCGGCAGTAAGAGCATTTGAACTTGTCTCTATTGATTTATGGTAACTTGATCCAGTTCCAACACCACTGCTGCTTGAGTGCTTAGACCCAATATTGCCTTCACTAACTGATGTTATTAATATCTCTCTCATCGAGGCAATTCTCATCATTTTTCAAAACTGCCATCGCAAAGCCTCTGCTGAAGAAAAAACACTTGACCATAACGATTTAAAGAACTACCACCCAGTTTCTAATCTCCCTTTCATATTAAAATAATCTTAGACCCAACTTGTATCTCATTTGAATTCAAAGTCTTTTTATCAATGTACAGTCTGCATATCACCTTTGCCACAGTACCGAAACTACTCTTGTGAGAGTAGTTAATGACATTCTCTCAGTGTCTTACCAATTTTACACTGATGACACCCAAATATACAAATCTAGCCAATCAACTAAAGTAGATGCTACCATCCAAGGAGAAAAGAGGTGCATTTCTGATGTGAAATCAAGGATGACATGTAACAAGCTATTATATGCCATTCTGATCACAACACAAAGAATGTCTCTCATTCACATCCTTTACCTAAAACAATAAATATCAGCAACACCAACATTAAATACACGCAGTCAGTACGGAACTTTTCATTTGATTCCACTAAAACACTTGTGTGTACATTAGTACTGGACTATTGTAACTCAATTCTGTCTGGTTCATCCCAATATTTACTATAGAAACTTCATAAAGTTCAAAACACAGCTGCTTGGATCAGAGCACACCTTCCCACTGCTTTGTACCCTACACTGGCTGTCCATTCAATCCAGAATCCACCAAATTTGTTTTCTGTGCTACTTTTCACTGACAGACTCCAGTCCAGCATACAATCTGGCCTCACCCATGTGTACATACCAGCAAGATGCTTACGTTCCTCTTCTGATAATCGTATACTCATTATTCTCCCTATGAAAATGAAGTCATATGGACAATGCTCTTTTGCATACCAGGGCCCAGCAACGTTGAATGAATTGCCCATTGAACACAAAGACACAGTTATCCCTTTCTAGAGTGGTCTCAAAACTCACTTTTTTTCAACTGCAAGAACAGACCTAAAAATTGTTTCCTACCTTAAATATTTTCAGCATTTTTTTTCTTCTTCCAATTTCATGGTTTTTGTTTTTTTGGATTCATATCTTTATAAATGTTGTAAAGTGCTTACAGCTTCTAAAAATTAGGTGCTATACAAAGTCATTATTATTGTTATTATTTATTTCAGTACCTCATGTAACACTGTTGTAATCATTGATACCATTTTGGGGATTATGGTTGATTTTGAAGGATTAGGCAACGATATTTATAACATTGTACATTACATTTTGGGTGTATTTTAATTTGATATTTTTTATTACAGATAGCTATACAACTAGCATGGAAGAGACCATATTAACACTAATTTTTCATGAATGTATTAACAGATATAACCATAACAAATTTGCTGCCCATTTTAATGGCTTAAATGTTTGAAACTCTGTAAATAGCTTCACTATTTTTATGTATTACTGCTTTGTTATAACAGTGTGTACAGTAGTGTGTTTTGAGTTTATTCATCTTGTTTATTTTTTTAGAGCTTTTCTATTGTTTTCTTTTTTCTTTTCAGCTATGATGTAGTTTTTACAAACGGAGCATCAGAGATACTGGAAAAGTTCAGAAAGATGGATGCCAGGGTTGTTTTTTCTGCTGAAGGTTTCTGTTGGCCAGATAAAAGTCTAGCTGTAAGATAGTTTGTTCATAAGCTGATAAATCAACCCCTTACCTTTGATGATCTTGATTAGTGGTTAGGGGCTGATATTGCCTGTTCATTAAAACCTGCAAAAGTCTGCAGTCAATTTTGGCTGCACACATTTTATACACTTAAAAGTATTGCTGTGGAGCTATTGTTGGCTGAAGGGTTCTTTTGATGACGTGTACATATAATTTTGGAGCAAATCATATGTTTGATGACTTGTAAATCCATGTGAAATATCCTGTGGCTATTTTAAATGTTGCACTAGACATCGCTGTTACCAATTATCAGTATGTGTCTAAGACATACAGTTTTGTTCAGGAAAGATTTGCATGCGGCAAAATTAAACATTTTAATGAACATTTGACATCAGACCAACATATTGGCCATCAGTACAGATTTGGGGTTTGGGGATGATTTACAGACTAGTATGTCCCTAACCTGTTACTTTGCTTCTTCTAATAATGCTTTGGATAGTGGAAAGATTACAGTCCACGCCCTCTTTGATTTGTCTGCAGCATTTAACACAATATACCATGATGTATTACTTCACCGTCTCCAGCATGTATTTGGCAATACAGCCGTACTGTGGTTCAAGTCCTACATAGTCAACAGGACACAAATTGTATCTGCAAATGAATACATTCCAACCTAGTTGATCTTTGTTGTGGTGTTCCACAAGGGTCTATTCATGGATCTGTACTCTTCATTCTATACACTCAGGCACTCTCAGGTATTATAGATCATCATCCAGTGTCTCACCAATTGAATGCTGATGACACCCAAATATACAAATATAGCCACCCAACTGATGTTGATGCTACCATCCAAGGAGTAGAAAGGTGCATTTCCGATTTGAAATCATGGATGACATGTAACAAGCTGCAGATGAGTGATGATAAAACTGAGGCCATTCTGATCACAACACAAAGACTTTCTCATTCACATCCTTAACCCAAACAATAATTCACAGTCAATACAAAACCTTGGTGTTGCTCTAGTCAGTACTGTCACATTACAAGAAGAAATTATTAAGAGAGCACTCTATTATGTTAAGATTTTACTGGTGAAAATATTTTTCTCTTGTTAAGAAAATAGATAGAAAATAGAATATTTTAGAATCTTGTAAATAGAAAAGTAGCTCATGGAAAAAATGCAGCTTTCAATCATTTTCATATTTTCTAGAAATTAATAAGAATGACAAGAATAAAAAACTACAACTACTGCTACTAGTATAAAAATAATTGGGCTGGCAGTATTGCATCGCCCCCAGTTCCCAGATCACCAATTAGTAACTATGTATGATTGAACCCTAATTTAGCAATAGCATGCCATCTAATCCATCCATATGTTTCTTAGCTCTTTCTTACTATCTTCAAAGTCAGGTCAACCTGGTACTTAAGGTTTATTTTTTATAAGTTGGTGTGTCCATTTTGTGCAAGAATTATCTGAAGTCAAAAATGTAATATGTGTGACCTTTTAACCCAGAGGTGGAAATAACCAAAATATAAAGAACACAAATTACTTGTTTATGCCATCATCACTGACCAATCATGTGTCAGTACAAAGACAAACATCAGATAGAGGGTCTTGCAATTGCTGTGAGGTAAGCAGGTGAACATGGTAATGGTTAAATGAATGTATATTCTTAATTAAAAAGCAGGAAGAGGTAAGAATATGTGTCATTGAATAATCAAGCTTTAAATCAGGGCATCATAGATTAAATAATAGCTCAACTGCTTTGGTACAAGGCCTTGGGGAGACCTTTGCATAATGTGTTAATCCTGTATTGATATAAATTAGGCCAACCTTTGGGAAGTGCAGGTTACATCTTAGATAGGGCAAGGTGTTGCAAAGGTGTTGAATATGTGTCATTGAATAATCAAGCTTTAAATCAGGGCATCATAGATTAAATAATAGCTCAACTGCTTTGGTACAAGGCCTTGGGGAGACCTTTGCATAATGTGTTAATCCTGTATTGATATAAATTAGGCCAACCTTTGGGAAGTGCAGGTTACATCTTAGATAGGGCAAGGTGTTGCAAAGGTGTTGAATATGTGTCATTGAATAATCAAGCTTTAAATCAGGGCATCATAGATTAAATAATAGCTCAACTGCTTCGGTACAAGGCCTTGGGGAGACCTTTGCATAATGTGTTAAACCTCTATTGATATAAATTAGGCCAACCTTTGGGAAGTGCAGGTTACATCTTCGATAGGGCAAGGTGTTGCATAGGTGTTGAATGCATCCTCCTCCTAATACAAGGTAGGGACAACACACTTTGAGATAGAATTTAATAAGCTAGAATTGTCTTACATTAACAGATTGTTGATCTGAAATGCAGTGTAAGGTCTCTGTTGCATTCATTGGAAAAAAGAGCAAAGGTAACATTTCAAACAAATAAAAAAACGTTTTGTAAGGTTTGTTTCTTTACCAAAATTAATTTGAGTTTATACACATTTCTTTTTCTACAGGAGAAATATCCAGTAGTGACAACCAATGAAAAAAGGTTTTTGAACTCCGGTGGTAAGTATAATCAGTCTAATTCTACAGATATTAACATTATGGTTTTAATTAGAAGTTTCACACTTTCATTCATGTTTTTAAAGATCAAGTTGAAAAGATAATGAGTTTATAATGGTGCTGATTAACCTATTGCCAAATGTCTAAGCTAGACATGTGAAGATATACATGCATCTGATAAATTGGATATTTGATGGATGATGATCCCAGAAGAAACTTAAGATAAACTACTGATCCATTTGAAACTACTGGCAAGTTTTTTCATATACCAACATTGGTTGAGCCAAGAATTTAATCATTGAGAACAGAAGTGAGATGTGAGTGATCTGCAGAGTTGAGAGCCACCTTTGGCTCCAATTAGTGAAACTTGATCATTTTATAATTTTTATCAATGATGTGTCCCACAGGGTTGCCCAAGGTACAAAACTGATTAGGTTGCACCATGATTGTGTTGACTTCTGAGTATAACAGTTACGTATCTCTAATGGTTGAAAGGCCAGTTTTGTTTATCAGGTATGATCAAACCTTTCTGCAGCAAAGTTTCTCTTTTGCCAACATCCAAACAACCATCAATGACCTAATAAACCTACTGCCCACTGAGAATCAGTGAAAGAATTCTCCATTGTTGTCAGGCATGGATCAACCTTTTCTTCATGCAGTTAATGGGTGAACCACATAGTCTTAAGAGATTTCAGGTTTTATCTCCAATCTATTTGTTTTCTTTTCAGTGGTAGAGATTCCAACAGAGCCTGTAAAGGGAGATCACTGCATTACTCTCCAAGTGTTTATCTAACCTCCTTGTAAAATGAATAGATTTGGATTTTTAATGTATCGTTAACAATTGTTCAGTCATATTGCTACGATCTCTGCAGTGTGGCTGTTTACTGTGGTGTCTAGCTCTGGGGCATTGTGCAGCAGACATGTAGCATAATATCCCACCCAGTCACATTATCCTGACACCAGGTCGACCAGTCCTATCACTAATCTCTTAATGCTGAGTGAGGCAGCTGTCAGTAATATTTATATACGTCTTTGGTATGACTCAGCCAGGGATTGAACTCATGACCTCCCACATCTCAGGCAGACACTTTAATCACTAGGCCACTGGAGCAGTCCTTTTAAAAACGTTTTGTTAAAGCAAGTTAATGCTGTATATACTGTGTATCCATAAATATCAATGCCTTTTTGTAAAATTAATTATGACTAGAAATGCCAAGCAAAAGAGGCCAGGGTGGTGAATAAACAAAACTGGCAATGAGCAATAAAGTTGAACTTACTGACAGGAAAACAAGGACAAAAGTTACTTTTATTACAAAGCAAGCCGATGTTGTATTCTTTACAGTGTGCAGATTGGGGGGGGGGGAGAATATACAAAATCGGCCTTTATGGGGAAGCTAACTTTGGTTTCTTTGTCATTGGTATTCATATTTTAAATGGACATAATTTAGAGATTCATGCACAGGACATGGATTAACCAGTATTGCCCAGAAGATTTGGAGAGAATAATATCATTTGATGAATTCATGACGGCAAGAAGATGATTTCGTCAATAGGTCTAGTGTACTTTGATCTCGTTCCTGGACAGACTGTCGATAAGATGGGGGTTAAAAGTGTGAGAATTTGTATGAATGGTGCAGATTAATAAAACAAAATCTGACGTTAGTCTTTGCAGTTTCCACTTCAAGAGATGTGTTTCCCTCAAATGATAATTTTTCATGTCATGCACGAAAAGAATGGATCTTATGTGTGCAGGAGAGGGGTAAGGTTGATGAACTGATGCTGCATTTGAGTTTTATCGTAATATTAAAGTTAAATATTCTTTTCTATAAAATTTCATTTGATGTACATTTTCTGACATTTTATTTTCAAATGATTTAAAATGTGTCCCAGAACATGCAGTGCATAAAAGAATTTACTTTGAAAATTAACTTTTGTTGTCCCAACATATACGGTAATTACAGTAGGTAGGTAGATGAGTAGGTGTGTGTATGTGTGTGAATATGGATCTTTTATGTACCTGATCACATGATATGTCTTGTTGATGTTGTGAGTACTTTACCTGGCAGACACATAATGGCCAACACAGTGGACCCAGTCACTGATTATAACACTACCTATACAAGGCAATATCCAGTTGTGCCAGAATTACAGAACTATCAGTTTGATCAGCCATGCTAGTAAGGTGATGCTGTAGATCATCTTGAATGGACCAAAACCACAACCAGAAGAAATAAATGCAAAAGGACAAGCAGGGTTCCCAAGCAGAAGAAGCACAACAGAACAAATATTCAATCTCAGGGTTCTGTGTGAAAAGTACTCCTAACATAAACAAGACATTTGTCATGTGCTCATAGATTTCAAAAAGGTTTTTGAGTGTGGCATGAGGCATTGTGGGCCACAAGGAAGAAGTACAACATGGGTCAAAAGTTAAACCAATACCATCAAGCAGCTGTATGCCAAGGCTACCAGTGCAGTAATTGCTCAGTATTCTGTGGGGGACTGGTTCAAGACAACTGATGGAGTATGATATGAAGACCTTTTCACCACTGTCAAAAAAGAGAAAGATGAAATGGTAGGGCAGTGTCCAGTGTGGCAGAAGGAGAGGTAGACAGAGAAAAAGGTGGACTGACAACATCACAGAATGGACCAGGAAAAGTTATGCGGTGACACAGGCATTGGCACATGATCAAGACAAGTGGAGGGACTGGCCAGATGTTCACCAGCACAGTGCTTCAAAGTTGTGATGACGTAGCTTGAATGATTTTTAGGTCATACTGATCCAATGTCTGTGGTGTGGCAGTTTATAGTGATGTCTAGCACTGGGGCATTATGCCACAGACATGTAAGAGCTGCATGATGTCCCACCCTATCACATTATCTTGACACCAGGCTGAACTGTCCAAGTAACACTTTTTAATGCTGAGTAGCTGTTTGTACCACTTTCATAAGTCGGCCGAGGTTTGAAGCTGAAGCCTCCTGCATATGAGTTAGATGCCCTAACAACTAGGCTAACTGATCAGTGATTTATTTTTCTCAGACAATGCTTAAATTGTCAGATTAATGTTAAACCCTCCCATACCTCCCAACAAATGTTACCCGCCACATTAAAATTGACTTTTACTGTTAAACTCTTCCATGCTGGCATGAAAAATGTTAGCCTTCTCAGCTTAAACTGGCAAACAACCAGTCAATGTTTAGCAACTTTGTAATGGTAAGAGGAAGTAGTGGGTAAAAGTTTATTCCTTTGACTATCTGGTTATACAGATGGTAAAGATGACAAGTTTATAGCATTGTTGAATTTTAGAGGATACTGAGCTTTTTTTCCTAACGACACAGATAAGTGCTCATGGGGAAGGATGTTACAAAATAATTTACTTTTACCGCTTGAAGTTTTCTGCTTCCTTGCTGGCAAAATCATACTAACTCTGTGATACATTTTTAAAAAATATGTAGGTCAGAAAATAAGATGATTTGCTTGAACATCTGGTTGTAGATCACATGAAGTAAGTCTGGCATATAAACAGAAAAGGGAAGAAAACAAACTAAATTGAATAATAGTTTTTGTCCTGACTACATTGGTGGGAAGCAATACATAGCAGTCAGTCTTTTGGTAGGCTTGATGAAGGTGGTAACAGTTGAAAGACTTGGTTCTCATTTTTCATTAGCAAATATTTCCTATATCAATTGATGCATTTTGATAATGCTGAGAATTAAATGATAAAGGTGGCACCAGTTGAAAGACTTGGTTCTCAGATTTCATTAGCACATATTTTCTGTATCCATTAATGTATTTTGATAATACTGTATATTTTGTAGCTATGATAATTCATGATGTAGCATATTCATCTGCCTTCTTGACTTTTGAGTTGAGATCATTGTGCTAGAAAACTTTGTGATTTTTGCTTTTTTGTTTGCTTATGTTCCTAAAGTCGTTAAGGAGTTGGTTAACCCTTGGGTTGAATCATTATGAAGACAATTCATTCTGTGACATGCATGCTTATTTGTCACTTTGAACTTTGCTTTCAGTTTTTGGCTGAAGTTTTTCATTTACTTAGAGTTTTTAAATTCTTTGAATGAATGAGTAAAGTGTATAAATTATTGGTATTTTTGACATGAGAGATTATGGGAAGACAATCCACTGTCACCAAAATGCAGAAAAAAAAGTTCATTGAAAACGTAGCTAAAATAAGTTTACATGAGAGTAAGTGTTTAAACATGTAGGAATTTTAATTTGCAACGTTACATTCATTGAGTATCTCGTTTGTCAAAAATAAATTGGCTTGCATTGGTTATTTAATTTATTCTCCAGGATTTATGGGCTATGCTAAAGATATATATGAAATCATCCACTATCGTTCAACTGCTAACACTGATGATGACCAGCTGTATTATACTAACATCTTCCTGGATCAGGAACTACGGGTAAGTCTACATTGAATTCATTAGTTCTGTTATGTTTAGTTCCGTTGTTTGAGTGTACACAAGTGTACAGGAGTTCATGATTCTACACGAGTATATGAGTGTACAGTAGAACTGTATTATTGTGCCATTCTATGATGTGCAACTGTAGGATTCATACTAGAAAATATTGAGCCAAAACAATCAACTTAATACATGATAGTCATACATGTCTTTATTTCTTCATTCAGTACCTCCCAACATTCAAAAAATTATCGCTCATTTTTCAATTTAGGGTGAATTTTCTCTATAATTTATGTTCATGAAAATTTTAGTGATAATTGCATGTTCTCAGTTTATGAGTTTTACAAGAAGAAGTGTAATGGTAGAAAATTGTTGCAAAAATTATTAAAATGATTTATTTCCTTGTAGATTTAGATTATTACAGTCCATTAGTGGTACCTGAGTTTTTAATTGCAGTCAGTTTACCTATATTTACAGTACTGATAATTTCCTGCATTTTTGAGGGTTTAGATTTCATGCAATTTCACTAAACTTACTAAATAATCAAAACAATTGATAGTAATTATAAGCAAAGGGAATGTGACTAAGAAATGTTAAAAAAATGGAACTTACAACAGTTTCAAATTCACTTACAGGAAAAATGGAAAATAAAGTTGGACACTAGATCAGAAATTTTCCAGAACCTGAATGGAGCTCTTGGTAAGGTGCCTGTTGTTGTGTTTTTCCTTTGACTTAATATTTGTGGTGCATTGAAGACATGTTTCTGAGTCTTGACATCTTTGATACGTGTGACACATATCACCTTTATCAAAAGGTATAAATTTGTTGTATAATTGGAATATTTTATGAAGTTTTAAGTTAGTTCGTTTTTATACATGTTAGGTATTGGACCTAAGTGCAAATTTAGTAGGTATTTTATATATCAGTGGAATGTTATTAGGTGAGCACACATGTGGAATGATTTAAGTGGTACAGTATAGTGAACTGTTATATTTAGACACGCACATCAGATAAATGTTATTAGGTGGTGTATAAAGTGGAATGTTATTTGGTGGTGTACAAAGTGGAATGTAGGAAAGCACTTAAGTGGAATATGGAGTATAGCATTCATATATCAAAATTTAGTCTAAATATCAAGTTTTAAGTTTTAACTTAACATAAATATTATGACCTGAGGATGAAATTAATATTTCTAATATCTATAGAAATAATATTTATCTAGTCATTTCAGCATGTATTCACAATATGACACAGTGTACTGTTATTTATAACTTGTTGATTTTCCAGGGGAGATAACTCTAAAATTCAAAGGTTCTACAAGCTTCATTTACAATGTTATCTCAGGAACAACACCTGTTGTTTTCCATGGCAATGGCCCTGTAAAGGTATAGTAATTTATTTTATTTTAAATTTATGTATATTTTATTGTATTATAATGTTAAACTCATTTGATTTTTTGTCATTTTGCAGCTAAATCATTTACCTAACCCATTAATTGTGATTTTAATCTTTTTAAATGTTATATAAATTAATATCAGTTATCAGCAGAAATGAATATAGCAAAGAAATAAATGCAAAGGAACATTTTTTTAAAATGTGCATAATATTTTGAGGACATGTCATAAAACATGTCTGTCTAAATTTGTGTGTGTGTCTGGGGTGTCATGTAATAAGCATCATTCATATTTATGTTTACCACTGTCCCAGGAAATGAAGGCACATTCAGTTCAAGTTGTTTTGAGAAATTTGTTAAAATGCTAATCAGGTAAAATGCAGAAATTTCTTCTAAACACTTTCTTTCTTTCTGCAAATGGATTTGGATGATGGTAGACAATACATTTCCATTATAAATAAATGACTTAAAAGTGCCAAAGGAAATTAACAACAAGCATGCAAACATTCATTCTACAAATGATATCTTCAAACTCACATTACAAAAATGTAGAAAATTTTAGCCTTTCATGCATGGTAAATGTTTTTAAATGAAATTTAAAAATATTCAATGTACATTTTGATTAGTTCTGATAAAATTATTGCTCCACTAGATTATATTTATTCAACATTAGAACACTTACTTCATCATATAAAATAAATACCAACTACCTCACTTCTGCTTTAATAAATTGCCACCTGCTCAATTTATATATAAGCAAGTGCATAATTTTGACTTAGATGTATCTAGAAAAAGGAATTCTGTATGAAGTCTGCATCCTCGTGTCAGAATTTGTGCTTGTGATCTAAGAAAAACAGATTCAGCACAAGCAAGTAACATACAAGCATAATCGTTTCAATCAGCTAAGCACACATGTATATTTAGGCAGCGAAATTATATATGCACATATTGTGTTTCGTTTCCAGACCTTGAATGATGTTTATTTGGACAATATTTGTAACTGAAAACTATAAAAGTACAGCCACTATGAAACAGTATAGAACAGGGATCTTAATTGGGTCACCCTCTTCATTTTTTGTAACTTGTCAGAAATGTCACCCTCTGCACTTATTGTCACATGTCAGAAATGTCACTCACCCTCCACACTTATTGTCACATTTCATGGAGGCTTTCCCTCACATGCCATAAACAGAGGCACCCTTCCCACTTATTGTCACAATAATTTATTGTTATACTCCGTGGAGGCTTCCTTATTACATGATGTCACATGCCCTAAATAGTCGCACACCTCACTGTCTCATGTTTTAAATAGATTGACTCTCCTCACTTATTGTTACATGCAGTAAAGTCACTCACTTATTGTCACATATTATAAATATTGTCACCCTCTTCACTTACTGTAACATTCCATAGAGGCATACTCTTCTATACCTTTTAGTCATCCTTCTCACCTATTGTCCTATGCCTTAAATAGAATCACTTTTATCATTGTATTGCCATATGCCATAGTCACCATCATTACTTATTGTCACACGCCACTAATAGAGACACCTCTTCACTTAATGTCACATACTATAAATAGAATCACTGTTCTCACTTGTCACTTTAAATAGAATCAGAATCACTCTCCTCACTTATTGTCACTATAAATAGAAGCACAATCTTTAATCACTTGACATACTCTTTGTCATGTCTTGAAAAGAGTCACCCTCATCACTTATTGTCACATGACAGTGTCACACTCTCGCTAGTATTAAATGCCATAAATTAGAGGTTACCCTCATCACTTATTGTCACATGACAGTGTCACACTCTCGCTAGTATTAAATGCCATAAATTAGAGGTTACCTACATCACTTATTGTCACATGCCATAGTGTCACACTCTCACTAATATTTAATGCCATAAATTAGAGGTTACCTACATCACTTATTGTCACATGCCATAGTGTCGCACTCTCACTAATATTTAATGCCATAAATTAGAGGTTACCTACATCACTTATTGTTACATGCTGTAAACAGAGGTGATGCTCTGCAGTTTCACACTTACATAAGGATAGAGTTTTAAAGAAAAAAATAATTTTCCAGGTATTCATTGCTGGTTATATTAGTTATTGAGATGATAGTGATCAGTAATGGCATGTGACACCTAGAGCCATCTCTGCTTTTAGCGTATCTAATCAATGTTTAGAGAAAGGCAACAATTAAAAAGGAAAACGTTTAGTTTTCAGCTTTGATGAGACTTTCGGAATGGCTTGTTATTTGACATACATCATTACTTGTTAGCAATATGAGGGTTAATTATGTTCTCATTATATTAAATGCAATTCTGTTTTTTTGTTCTTTCTCACAGGTAGAGTTCAACAGAATGGCAAACTACCTGTCAGATGGCTGGACAACAAATTCAGGTTGCCAGTCCTGTAAAGATGATTTAATCAATCTGAAACAATTCATGGTAATTATCTCAATTATAGAATCATCTGGTTATAAATTCAGTGCTCTAATGTTTGACCAAAACACCTTTAGAATCTTTTTAATTGCTCAGAATTAATATTTTTTTAAAAAATTGTTGGTGTGATAATGTTTAAAACGACAATTTCATACCTGCCAACTTTCCCATATTTTGGACCTCAATACATTGTACATTTTGGGGGGCCAAAAATATACGTTTTTTTAATTTAGAAAATAAGAAATTTCCTTGGAATATCAGTTTAGAATGGACACTCGGCTCTATTTTGATAGAATGTATCATATGTGTATATGAAAACAGTTTTACAATACGATTGGTTCATTGAAAATCGAGGTTAGCAAGCCTGTCGTTATCCATCAAATTGGATTTCACAAATAGTTACCGCCATCTCTGTATCTCATCTTCACAATATTCAACTTTAAATAGAAAAGTGGAATATTCAGATTTTCTCCAGGAAAAAGAGAAGAAAAAAAACGGGAAGGACATTTGTGATGTCATGTGTACATTTGTGAAACCATGTAGTAAAGGAGAAAATTTTGCAAATTGTGTAATATGATTTAGCTATTGGGCATTAAGTCGCCCATGACATACAAGAGCATGAAAAAGCTAATAAACATAAGCTTGCTGCTTCATCACACACAGCTCAGCCTGAACTTATGACATATATAAATACCAGAGAACATTAATGTAATTCAATCAAAATTGTTTTATTAAATTTCTTTCAGAAATAAAACCTTACTCTTTCAGTTACTAGTGTTGCTTTGACATTAAATAATTATGTATGGCACTGTCCTACTTTACAGATGGTTGTATATGTTGTAAATAGTTTAATGTGCATTAAAATGCTAAAATCAGTATTTTTGTCACATGCAGTCAGTATTTTTGTACACTGGGGTTGGCAGCTTTGCTCTTTACCAAGATCAGTAATCAGACAAAAGATATTGTAATGCAGAAAATGCAGAAGGCTGATAAATCATATATTTGTTTTCTGTAAGACCTTTAACACATATCTGTTGGCCACCACCTCCCTTTTTCTTTCTCTCTGTTTCATTCCTTCTCACAGTGGTGATTGCATTGACTTGTACCAAGCTCATTTTTTTTATCTGATGCATGTCATTCCCTTCCTGCAACTTCTCACTTTCTCTTACAGTGATGATTGCATTCACTAGAAATACACATAACTGTCTGATTAAAACACTCTGTCCATCCCTTTATACTGTTTTTATGACAGATTTATCATTGCGATCACACTATTAATTTTTATCGGAGAAATGTTATAAATTTCAGGAGGAGGATTTTCCCACAGTGATGATGGGCGTGTTTATTGAAAGAAAGACTCCCTTTATCACAGAATTCTTCCAGAAAGTAGTAGCATTGAAATATCCGAAACAAAAAATAGATCTTCTTTTACACAATTCAGTAAGTACTGATTTTAATTTGATAAATGCTAATTGTTGAATCTACCAATACACAATACAGTAAGTATTTATTTAATCCAACAGTATACAATATGTATTATACTTGATCTGTCAGTACATAATGCATTAAATATTGAATCTGTCAGCAGACAGTACAGTTAGCATTTAATTTGTCAATACACACTTCATTTGGCATTTAATTAATCAGTACCCAATGCACTAAGGTTTATTCCTTTTCAACTTGCATAATAACCAGACAAGGCAGTTTGTATTAAACTATAAAAGTGTTATAAATTTATTAATTGCATCTCTGGGTGACTACTTCACATGAAATATGCTTTCAGTTGGTCCTAATTATATTTTACTGAAATGGCAATATTTGATCTGTCAATTTACATTAAGTATTTAATCTGTCTATACTCAATTAAAGAATTATTAGTACATTTGATATTTAAACCCCCATATATATTAGAGTATTTAATCTGTAAATACATAATACAGTATTTCATAAATCAATATATAGTACATCAAATACTTATTGGTCAGTACATGATACATTTAATATCTGATCTTCAGTGCACAATACATTTAATATTTTTCAGTACACAATAAATTAAATATTTCATCTGTCAGTAGGGGCCCTGAGTGGTCGAGTGGTCTAAAGTGCTCACTGTTATGGATCACTGCTATCTTACCTCTGTCTATGTTGGTATTGAGTCTTGAATTCAACCAATGAGGGTATGTGAGGAAGCCCACCAGTAGCTTTTCATTGGTCAGTGGTTCTTCCTCCACCATTTATATTTGCCGCCATGTATAAGTCTATCTTGTGCTGAAAAAGTGGTGTTAAACCCTATAACAACATCATGTCATTACATAATATCTTTTCATCTGTCAGTACACATTCAATATTTCATCTATCTTCAAAATATTTTTAATATTTTATCTGGTGATACATGATATATTAAATATTTAATCTGTCAGTAGAAAATAAAGCAAGAGTTTACATTTCAAGGAGTACAGTGACGCCTGTGTATTAGACAGGTGCCTTTTCATGAAACACAGAAAAATTAACCAGTAACATTGTGAGCAGAAGCAAAAAAAAATCTTATTTTGTTTTCTTTTGGAGGATAAAATTAGGAATTTGAAATAAAACATTCATTTTTTTTTATAAACCAAATGGCAGACCATATTATGTTAAGAACATCATCCGTCCGAAACAATTGCTTTCTTGATATTGTAAGGTCATAGTTTGTGGCTGACATTTACAATATGCAAGAGGTCTGTTGATTATGAGTCAGAAGGTCTTGGCTTTTTTCACTGTGAGGAAATTTGTTTTGCATAATATCTTATGTTTTTGAGTAACTTCCCTAATCAAACTTTGGCTAATATGTTTGTATGGTAAGAAAAAAAATCTTGTAATTTTGCTTCACTAGTACGTACATGATGGAATACAGGACATGGACATTAATATACAAATTGAAACCATTAATCTGTTAAGGACAGAGAATGCTTGTTATTACTGTGTGGACATTAATATACAAATTGAAACCATTAATCTGTTAAGGGCAGAGAACGCTTGTTATTACTATGTGGACATTAATATACAAATTGAATATACAAATTGAAACCATCAATCTGTTAAGGGCAGAGAATGCTTGTTATTACTATGTGGACATTAATATACAAATTGAAACCATCAATCTGTTAAGGGCAGAGAATGCTTGTTATTACTGTGTGGACATTAATATACAAATTGAAACCATCAATCTGTTAAGGGCAGAGAATGCTTGTTATTACTATGTGGACATTAATATACAAATTGAAACCATCAATCTGTTAAGGGCAGAGAATGCTTGTTATTACTGTGTGGACATTAATATACAAATTGAAACCATCAATCTGTTAAGGGCAGAGAATGCTTGTTATTACTATGTGGACATTAATATACAAATTGAAACCATCAATCTGTTAAGGGCAGAGAATGCTTGTTATTACTATGTGGACATTAATATACAAATTGAAACCATCAATCTGTTAAGGGCAGAGAATGCTTGTTATTACTATGTGGACATTAATATACAAATTGAAACCATCAATCTGTTAAGGGCAGAGAATGCTTGTTATTACTATGTGGACATTAAAATACAAATCGAAACCATCAATCTGTTAAGGGCAGAGAATGCTTGTTATTACTATGTGGACATTAATATACAAATTGAATATACAAATTGAAACCATCAATCTGTTAAGGGCAGAGAATGCTTGTTATTACTATGTGGACATTAATATACAAATTGAAACCATCAATCTGTTAAGGGCAGAGAATGCTTGTTATTACTATGTGGACATTAATATACAAATTGAAACCATCAATCTGTTAAGGGCAGAGAATGCTTGTTATTACTGTGTGGACATTAATATACAAATTGAAACCATCAATCTGTTAAGGGCAGAGAATGCTTGTTATTACTGTGTGGACATTAATATACAAATTGAAACCATCAATCTGTTAAGGGCAGAGAATGCTTGTTATTACTATGTGGACATTAATATACAAATTGAAACCATCAATCTGTTAAGGGCAGAGAATGCTTGTTATTACTATGTGGACATTAATATACAAATTGAAACCATCAATCTGTTAAGGGCAGCGAATGCTTGTTATTACTATGTGGACATTAATATACAAATTGAAACCATCAATCTGTTAAGGACAGAGAATGCTTGTTATTACTATGTGGACATTAATATACAAATTGAAACCATCAATCTGTTAAGGGCAGAGAATGCTTGTTATTACTGTGTGGACATTAATATACAAATTGAAACCATCAATCTGTTAAGGGCAGAGAACGCTTGTTATTACTATGTGGACATTAATATACAAATTGAATATACAAATTGAAACCATCAATCTGTTAAGGGCAGAGAATGCTTGTTATTACTGTGTGGACATTAATATACAAATTGAAACCATCAATCTGTTAAGGGCAGAGAATGCTTGTTATTACTATGTGGACATTAATATACAAATTGAAACCATCAATCTGTTAAGGGCAGAGAATGCTTGTTATTACTGTGTGGACATTAATATACAAATTTAAACCATCAATCTGTTAAGGGCAGAGAATGCTTGTTATTACTGTGTGGACATTAATATACAAATTGAAACCATTAATCTGTTAAGGACAGAGAATGCTTGTTATTACTATGTGGACATTAATATACAAATTGAAACCATCAATCTGTTAAGGACAGAGAATGCTTGTTATTACTATGTGGACATTAATATACAAATTGAAACCATCAATCTGTTAAGGGCAGAGAATGCTTGTTATTACTGTGTTGACATTAATATACAAATTGAAACCATTAATCTGTTAAGGACAGAGAATGCTTGTTATTACTATGTGGACATTAATATACAAATTGAAACCATCAATCTGTTAAGGGCAGAGAATGCTTGTTATTACTGTGTGGACATTAATATACAAATTGAAACCATCAATCTGTTAAGGGCAGAGAATGCTTGTTATTACTGTGTGGACATTGATATACAAATTGAAACCATCAATCTGTTAAGGGCAGAGAATGCTTGTTATTACTGTGTGGACATTAATATACAAATTGAAACCATCAATCTGTTAAGGGCAGAGAATGCTTGTTATTACTGTGTGGACATTAATATACAAATTGAAACCATTAATCTGTTAAGGACAGAGAATGCTTGTTATTACTATGTGGACATTAATATACAAATTGAAACCATCAATCTGTTAAGGACAGAGAATGCTTGTTATTACTATGTGGACATTAATATACAAATTGAAACCATCAATCTGTTAAGGGCAGAGAATGCTTATTATTACTATGTGGACATTAATATACAAATTGAAACCATTAATCTGTTAAGGGCAGAGAACGCTTGTTATTACTATGTGGACATTAATATACAAATTGAAACCATCAATCTGTTAAGGACAGAGAATGCTTGTTATTACTGTGTGGACATTAATATACAAATTGAAACCATCAATCTGTTAAGGACAGAGAATGCTTGTTATTACTATGTGGACATTAATATACAAATTGAAACCATCAATCTGTTAAGGGCAGAGAATGCTTGTTATTACTGTGTGGACATTAATATACAAATTGAAACCATCAATCTGTTAAGGACAGAGAATGCTTGTTATTACTATGTGGACATTAATATACAAATTGAAACCATTAATCTGTTAAGGACAGAGAATGCTTGTTATTACTATGTGGACATTAATATACAAATTGAAACCATCAATCTGTTAAGGACAGAGAATGCTTGTTATTACTGTGTGGACATTAATATACAAATTGAAACCATCAATCTGTTAAGGGCAGAGAATGCTTGTTATTACTGTGTGGACATTAATATACAAATTGAAACCATCAATCTGTTAAGGACAGAGAATGCTTGTTATTACTATGTGGACATTAATATACAAATTGAAACCATCAATCTGTTAAGGGCAGAGAATGCTTGTTATTACTATGTGGACATTAATATACAAATTGAAACCATCAATCTGTTAAGGGCAGAGAATGCTTGTTATTACTATGTGGACATTAATATACATATTGAAACCATCAATCTGTTAAGGGCAGAGAATGCTTGTTATTACTATGTGGACATTAATATACAAATTGAAACCATCAATCTGTTAAGGACAGAGAATGCTTGTTATTACTATGTGGACATTAATATACAAATTGAAACCATTAATCTGTTAAGGACAGAGAATGCTTGTTATTACTATGTGGACATTAATATACAAATTGAAACCATCAATCTGTTAAGGACAGAGAATGCTTGTTATTACTATGTGGACATTAATATACAAATTGAAACCATCAATCTGTTAAGGGCAGAGAATGCTTGTTATTACTCTGTGGACATTAATATACAAATTGAAACCATTAATCTGTTAAGGGCAGAGAACGCTTGTTATTACTATGTGGACATTAATATACAAATTGAAACCATCAATCTGTTAAGGACAGAGAATGCTTGTTATTACTATGTGGACATTAATATACAAATTGAAACCATCAATCTGTTAAGGGCAGAGAATGCTTGTTATTACTATGTGGACATTAATATACAAATTGAAACCATTAATCTGTTAAGGGCAGAGAACGCTTGTTATTACTATGTGGACATTAATATACAAATTGAAACCATTACTCTGTTAAGGACAGAGAATGCTTGTTATTACTATGTGGACATTAATATACAAATTGAAACCATCAATCTGTTAAGGACAGAGAATGCTTGTTATTACTGTGTGGACATTAATATACAAATTGAAACCATCAATCTGTTAAGGGCAGAGAATGCTTGTTATTACTATGTGGACATTAATATACAAATTGAAACCATCAATCTGTTAAGGACAGAGAATGCTTGTTATTACTATGTGGACATTAATATACATATTGAATATGCAAATTGAAACCATCAATCTGTTAAGGGCAGAGAATGCTTGTTATTACTGTGTGGACATTAATATACAAATTGAAACCATCAATCTGTTAAGGGCAGAGAATGCTTGTTATTACTGTGTGGACATTAATATACAAATTGAAACCATCAATCTGTTAAGGACAGAGAATGCTTGTTATTACTATGTGGACATTAATATACAAATTGAAACCATTAATCTGTTAAGGACAGAGAATGCTTGTTATTACTATGTGGACATTAATATACAAATTGAAACCATCAATCTGTTAAGGGCAGAGAATGCTTGTTATTACTATGTTGACATTAATATGCAAATTGAAACCATTAATTTGTTAAGGGCAGAGAATGCTTGTTATTACTATGTGGACATTAATATACAAATTGAAACCATTAATCTGTTAAGGACAGAGAATGCTTGTTATTACTATGTGGACATTAATATACAAATTGAAACCATCAATCTGTTAAGGGCAGAGAATGCTTGTTATTACTATGTGGACATTAATATACAAATTGAAACCATCAATCTGTTAAGGACAGAGAATGCTTGTTATTACTATGTGGACATTAATATACAAATTGAAACCATCAATCTGTTAAGGACAGAGAATGCTTGTTATTACTGTGTGGACATTAATATACAAATTGAAACCATCAATCTGTTAAGGACAGAGAATGCTTGTTATTACTATGTGGACATTAATATACAAATTGAAACCATCAATCTGTTAAGGGCAGAGAACGCTTGTTATTACTATGTGGACATTAATATACAAATTGAATATACAAATTGAAACCATCAATCTGTTAAGGGCAGAGAATGCTTGTTATTACTGTGTGGACATTAATATACAAATTGAAACCATTAATCTGTTAAGGACAGAGAATGCTTGTTATTACTATGTGGACATTAATATACAAATTGAAACCATTAATTTGTTAAGGGCAGAGAATGCTTGTTATTACTATGTGGACATTAATATGCAAATTGAAACCATTAATTTGTTAAGGGCAGAGAATGCTTGTTATTACTATGTGGACATTAATATACAAATTGAATATACAAATTGAAACCATCAATCTGTTAAGGGCAGAGAATGCTTGTTATTACTGTGTGGACATTAATATACAAATTGAAACCATTAATCTGTTAAGGGCAGAGAATGCTTGTTATTACTATGTGGACATTAATATACAAATTGAAACCATCAATCTGTTAAGGGCAGAGAATGCTTGTTATTACTATGTGGACATTAATATGCAAATTGAAACCATTAATTTGTTATGGGCAGAGAATGCTTGTTATTACTATGTGGACATTAATATACAAATTGAAACCATTAATCTGTTAAGGACAGAGAATGCTTGTTATTACTATGTGGACATTAATATACAAATTGAAACCATCAATCTGTTAAGGGCAGAGAATGCTTGTTATTACTATGTGGACATTAATATACAAATTGAAACCATTAATCTGTTAAGGACAGAGAATGCTTGTTATTACTATGTGGACATTAATATACAAATTGAAACCATCAATCTGTTAAGGACAGAGAATGCTTGTTATTACTGTGTGGACATTAATATACAAATTGAAACCATCAATCTGTTAAGGACAGAGAATGCTTGTTATTACTATGTGGACATTAATATACAAATTGAAACCATCAATCTGTTAAGGGCAGAGAATGCTTGTTATTACTATGTGGACATTAATATACAAATTGAAACCATCAGTCTGTTAAGGACAGAGAATGCTTGTTATTACTATGTGGACATTAATATACAAATTGAAACCATCAATCTGTTAAGGGCAGAGAATGCTTGTTATTACTATGTGGACATTAATATACAAATTGAAACCATTAATCTGTTAAGGACAGAGAATGCTTGTTATTACTATGTGGACATTAATATACAAATTGAAACCATTAATCTGTTAAGGACAGAGAATGCTTGTTATTACTATGTGGACATTAATATACAAATTGAAACCATCAATCTGTTAAGGGCAGAGAATGCTTGTTATTACTATGTGGACATTAATATACAAATTGAAACCATTAATCTGTTAAGGGCAGAGAACGCTTGTTATTACTATGTGGACATTAATATACAAATTGAAACCATCAATCTGTTAAGGGCAGAGAATGCTTGTTATTATTATGTGGACATTAATATACAAATTGAAACCATCAATCTGTTAAGGGCAGAGAATGCTTGTTATTACTATGTGGACATTAATATACAAATTGAAACCATCAATCTGTTAAGGGCAGAGAATGCTTGTTATTACTATGTGGACATTAATATACAAATTGAAACCATCAATCTGTTAAGGGCAGAGAATGCTTGTTATTACTATGTGGACATTAATATACAAATTGAAACCATTAATCTGTTAAGGGCAGAGAACGCTTGTTATTACTATGTGGACATTAATATACAAATTGAAACCATCAATCTGTTAAGGGCAGAGAATGCTTGTTATTACTATGTGGACATTAATATACAAATTGAAACCATCAATCTGTTAAGGGCAGAGAACGCTTGTTATTACTATGTGGACATTAATATACAAATTGAAACCATTAATTTGTTAAGGGCAGAGAATGCTTGTTATTACTATGTAGACATTAATATGCAAATTGAAACCATTAATTTGTTAAGGGCAGAGAATGCTTGTTATTACTATGTGGACATTAATATACAAATTGAAACCATTAATTTGTTAAGGGCAGAGAATGCTTGTTATTACTATGTGGACATTAATATACAAATTGAAACCATTAATTTGTTAAGGGCAGAGAATGCTTGTTATTACTATGTGGACATTAATATACAAATTGATAAATAAATTCAGCATGAAACCATCGATCTGTTAAGGGTAGAGAATGCTTGTTATTACTATGTGGACATTAATATACAAATTGAAACCATCGATCTGTTAAGGGCAGAGAACGCTTGTTATTACTATGTGGACATTAATATACAAATTGAAACCATTAATTTGTTAAGGGCAGAGAATGCTTGTTATTACTATGTGGACATTAATATGCAAATTGAAACCATTAATTTGTTAAGGGCAGAGAATGCTTGTTATTACTATGTGGACATTAATATACAAATTGAAACCATCAATCTGTTAAGGGCAGAGAATGCTTGTTATTACTATGTGGACATTAATATACAAATTGAAACCATCAATCTGTTAAGGGCAGAGAACGCTTGTTATTACTATGTGGACATTAATATACAAATTGAAACCATCAATCTGTTAAGGGCAGAGAACGCTTGTTATTACTATGTGGACATTAATATACAAATTGAAACCATTAATTTGTTAAGGGCAGAGAATGCTTGTTATTACTATGTGGACATTAATATGCAAATTGAAACCATTAATTTGTTAAGGGCAGAGAATGCTTGTTATTACTATGTGGACATTAATATACAAATTGAAACCATCAATCTGTTAAGGACAGAGAATGCTTGTTATTACTGTGTGGACATTAATATACAAATTGAAACCATCAATCTGTTAAGGACAGAGAATGCTTGTTATTACTATGTGGACATTAATATACAAATTGAAACCATCAATCTGTTAAGGGCAGAGAATGCTTGTTATTACTATGTGGACATTAATATACAAATTGAAACCATCAATCTGTTAAGGACAGAGAATGCTTGTTATTACTATGTGGACATTAATATACAAATTGAAACCATCAATCTGTTAAGGGCAGAGAATGCTTGTTATTACTATGTGGACATTAATATACAAATTGAAACCATTAATCTGTTAAGGACAGAGAATGCTTGTTATTACTATGTGGACATTAATATACAAATTGAAACCATCAATCTGTTAAGGGCAGAGAATGCTTGTTATTACTGTGTGGACATTAATATACAAATTGAAACCATCAATCTGTTAAGGACAGAGAATGCTTGTTATTACTATGTGGACATTAATATACAAATTGAAACCATCAATCTGTTAAGGGCAGAGAATGCTTGTTATTACTATGTGGACATTAATATACAAATTGAAACCATCAATCTGTTAAGGGCAGAGAATGCTTGTTATTACTATGTGGACATTAATATACAAATTGAAACCATCAATCTGTTAAGGGCAGAGAATGCTTGTTATTACTATGTGGACATTAATATACAAATTGAAACCATCAATCTGTTAAGGGCAGAGAATGCTTGTTATTACTATGTGGACATTAATATACAAATTGAAACCATCAATCTGTTAAGGGCAGAGAACGCTTGTTATTACTATGTGGACATTAATATACAAATTGAAACCATCAATCTGTTAAGGGCAGAGAATGCTTGTTATTACTATGTGGACATTAATATACAAATTGAAACCATCAATCTGTTAAGGACAGAGAATGCTTGTTATTACTGTGTGGACATTAATATACAAATTGAAACCATCAATCTGTTAAGGACAGAGAATGCTTGTTATTACTATGTGGACATTAATATACAAATTGAAACCATCAATCTGTTAAGGGCAGAGAATGCTTGTTATTACTATGTGGACATTAATATACAAATTGAAACCATCAATCTGTTAAGGGCAGAGAATGCTTGTTATTACTATGTGGACATTAATATACATATTGAAACCATCAATCTGTTAAGGGCAGAGAATGCTTGTTATTACTATGTGGACATTAATATACAAATTGAAACCATCAATCTGTTAAGGACAGAGAATGCTTGTTATTACTATGTGGACATTAATATACAAATTGAAACCATTAATCTGTTAAGGACAGAGAATGCTTGTTATTACTATGTGGACATTAATATACAAATTGAAACCATCAATCTGTTAAGGACAGAGAATGCTTGTTATTACTATGTGGACATTAATATACAAATTGAAACCATTAATCTGTTAAGGACAGAGAATGCTTGTTATTACTATGTGGACATTAATATACAAATTGAAACCATCAATCTGTTAAGGGCAGAGAATGCTTGTTATTACTGTGTGGACATTAATATACAAATTGAAACCATCAATCTGTTAAGGACAGAGAATGCTTGTTATTACTATGTGGACATTAATATACAAATTGAAACCATCAATCTGTTAAGGGCAGAGAATGCTTGTTATTACTATGTGGACATTAATATACAAATTGAAACCATCAATCTGTTAAGGGCAGAGAATGCTTGTTATTACTATGTGGACATTAATATACAAATTGAAACCATCAATCTGTTAAGGGCAGAGAATGCTTGTTATTACTATGTGGACATTAATATACAAATTGAAACCATCAATCTGTTAAGGGCAGAGAATGCTTGTTATTACTATGTGGACATTAATATACAAATTGAAACCATCAATCTGTTAAGGGCAGAGAACGCTTGTTATTACTATGTGGACATTAATATACAAATTGAAACCATCAATCTGTTAAGGGCAGAGAATGCTTGTTATTACTATGTGGACATTAATATACAAATTGAAACCATCAATCTGTTAAGGACAGAGAATGCTTGTTATTACTGTGTGGACATTAATATACAAATTGAAACCATCAATCTGTTAAGGACAGAGAATGCTTGTTATTACTATGTGGACATTAATATACAAATTGAAACCATCAATCTGTTAAGGGCAGAGAATGCTTGTTATTACTATGTGGACATTAATATACAAATTGAAACCATCAATCTGTTAAGGGCAGAGAATGCTTGTTATTACTATGTGGACATTAATATACATATTGAAACCATCAATCTGTTAAGGGCAGAGAATGCTTGTTATTACTATGTGGACATTAATATACAAATTGAAACCATCAATCTGTTAAGGACAGAGAATGCTTGTTATTACTATGTGGACATTAATATACAAATTGAAACCATTAATCTGTTAAGGACAGAGAATGCTTGTTATTACTATGTGGACATTAATATACAAATTGAAACCATCAATCTGTTAAGGACAGAGAATGCTTGTTATTACTATGTGGACATTAATATACAAATTGAAACCATCAATCTGTTAAGGGCAGAGAATGCTTGTTATTACTCTGTGGACATTAATATACAAATTGAAACCATTAATCTGTTAAGGGCAGAGAACGCTTGTTATTACTATGTGGACATTAATATACAAATTGAAACCATCAATCTGTTAAGGACAGAGAATGCTTGTTATTACTATGTGGACATTAATATACAAATTGAAACCATCAATCTGTTAAGGGCAGAGAATGCTTGTTATTACTATGTGGACATTAATATACAAATTGAAACCATTAATCTGTTAAGGGCAGAGAACGCTTGTTATTACTATGTGGACATTAATATACAAATTGAAACCATTACTCTGTTAAGGACAGAGAATGCTTGTTATTACTATGTGGACATTAATATACAAATTGAAACCATCAATCTGTTAAGGACAGAGAATGCTTGTTATTACTGTGTGGACATTAATATACAAATTGAAACCATCAATCTGTTAAGGGCAGAGAATGCTTGTTATTACTATGTGGACATTAATATACAAATTGAAACCATCAATCTGTTAAGGACAGAGAATGCTTGTTATTACTATGTGGACATTAATATACATATTGAATATGCAAATTGAAACCATCAATCTGTTAAGGGCAGAGAATGCTTGTTATTACTGTGTGGACATTAATATACAAATTGAAACCATCAATCTGTTAAGGGCAGAGAATGCTTGTTATTACTGTGTGGACATTAATATACAAATTGAAACCATCAATCTGTTAAGGACAGAGAATGCTTGTTATTACTATGTGGACATTAATATACAAATTGAAACCATTAATCTGTTAGGGACAGAGAATGCTTGTTATTACTATGTGGACATTAATATACAAATTGAAACCATCAATCTGTTAAGGGCAGAGAATGCTTGTTATTACTATGTGGACATTAATATGCAAATTGAAACCATTAATTTGTTAAGGGCAGAGAATGCTTGTTATTACTATGTGGACATTAATATACAAATTGAAACCATTAATCTGTTAAGGACAGAGAATGCTTGTTATTACTATGTGGACATTAATATACAAATTGAAACCATCAATCTGTTAAGGGCAGAGAATGCTTGTTATTACTATGTGGACATTAATATACAAATTGAAACCATCAATCTGTTAAGGACAGAGAATGCTTGTTATTACTATGTGGACATTAATATACAAATTGAAACCATCAATCTGTTAAGGACAGAGAATGCTTGTTATTACTGTGTGGACATTAATATACAAATTGAAACCATCAATCTGTTAAGGACAGAGAATGCTTGTTATTACTATGTTTACATTAATATACAAATTGAAACCATCAATCTGTTAAGGGCAGAGAACGCTTGTTATTACTATGTGGACATTAATATACAAATTGAATATACAAATTGAAACCATCAATCTGTTAAGGGCAGAGAATGCTTGTTATTACTGTGTGGACATTAATATACAAATTGAAACCATTAATCTGTTAAGGACAGAGAATGCTTGTTATTACTATGTGGACATTAATATACAAATTGAAACCATTAATTTGTTAAGGGCAGAGAATGCTTGTTATTACTATGTGGACATTAATATGCAAATTGAAACCATTAATTTGTTAAGGGCAGAGAATGCTTGTTATTACTATGTGGACATTAATATACAAATTGAATATACAAATTGAAACCATCAATCTGTTAAGGGCAGAGAATGCTTGTTATTACTGTGTGGACATTAATATACAAATTGAAACCATTAATCTGTTAAGGGCAGAGAATGCTTGTTATTACTATGTGGACATTAATATACAAATTGAAACCATCAATCTGTTAAGGGCAGAGAATGCTTGTTATTACTATGTGGACATTAATATGCAAATTGAAACCTTTAATTTGTTATGGGCAGAGAATGCTTGTTATTACTATGTGGACATTAATATACAAATTGAAACCATTAATCTGTTAAGGACAGAGAATGCTTGTTATTACTATGTGGACATTAATATACAAATTGAAACCATCAATCTGTTAAGGGCAGAGAATGCTTGTTATTACTATGTGGACATTAATATACAAATTGAAACCATTAATCTGTTAAGGACAGAGAATGCTTGTTATTACTATGTGGACATTAATATACAAATTGAAACCATCAATCTGTTAAGGACAGAGAATGCTTGTTATTACTGTGTGGACATTAATATACAAATTGAAACCATCAATCTGTTAAGGACAGAGAATGCTTGTTATTACTATGTGGACATTAATATACAAATTGAAACCATCAATCTGTTAAGGGCAGAGAATGCTTGTTATTACTATGTGGACATTAATATACAAATTGAAACCATCAGTCTGTTAAGGACAGAGAATGCTTGTTATTACTATGTGGACATTAATATACAAATTGAAACCATCAATCTGTTAAGGGCAGAGAATGCTTGTTATTACTATGTGGACATTAATATACAAATTGAAACCATTAATCTGTTAAGGACAGAGAATGCTTGTTATTACTATGTGGACATTAATATACAAATTGAAACCATTAATCTGTTAAGGACAGAGAATGCTTGTTATTACTATGTGGACATTAATATACAAATTGAAACCATCAATCTGTTAAGGGCAGAGAATGCTTGTTATTACTATGTGGACATTAATATACAAATTGAAACCATTAATCTGTTAAGGGCAGAGAACGCTTGTTATTACTATGTGGACATTAATATACAAATTGAAACCATCAATCTGTTAAGGGCAGAGAATGCTTGTTATTATTATGTGGACATTAATATACAAATTGAAACCATCAATCTGTTAAGGGCAGAGAATGCTTGTTATTACTATGTGGACATTAATATACAAATTGAAACCATCAATCTGTTAAGGGCAGAGAATGCTTGTTATTACTATGTGGACATTAATATACAAATTGAAACCATCAATCTGTTAAGGGCAGAGAATGCTTGTTATTACTATGTGGACATTAATATACAAATTGAAACCATTAATCTGTTAAGGGCAGAGAACGCTTGTTATTACTATGTGGACATTAATATACAAATTGAAACCATCAATCTGTTAAGGGCAGAGAATGCTTGTTATTACTATGTGGACATTAATATACAAATTGAAACCATCAATCTGTTAAGGGCAGAGAACGCTTGTTATTACTATGTGGACATTAATATACAAATTGAAACCATTAATTTGTTAAGGGCAGAGAATGCTTGTTATTACTATGTAGACATTAATATGCAAATTGAAACCATTAATTTGTTAAGGGCAGAGAATGCTTGTTATTACTATGTGGACATTAATATACAAATTGAAACCATTAATTTGTTAAGGGCAGAGAATGCTTGTTATTACTATGTGGACATTAATATACAAATTGAAACCATTAATTTGTTAAGGGCAGAGAATGCTTGTTATTACTATGTGGACATTAATATACAAATTGATAAATAAATTCAGCATGAAACCATCGATCTGTTAAGGGTAGAGAATGCTTGTTATTACTATGTGGACATTAATATACAAATTGAAACCATCGATCTGTTAAGGGCAGAGAACGCTTGTTATTACTATGTGGACATTAATATACAAATTGAAACCATTAATTTGTTAAGGGCAGAGAATGCTTGTTATTACTATGTGGACATTAATATGCAAATTGAAACCATTAATTTGTTAAGGGCAGAGAATGCTTGTTATTACTATGTGGACATTAATATACAAATTGAAACCATCAATCTGTTAAGGGCAGAGAATGCTTGTTATTACTATGTGGACATTAATATACAAATTGAAACCATCAATCTGTTAAGGGCAGAGAACGCTTGTTATTACTATGTGGACATTAATATACAAATTGAAACCATCAATCTGTTAAGGGCAGAGAACGCTTGTTATTACTATGTGGACATTAATATACAAATTGAAACCATTAATTTGTTAAGGGCAGAGAATGCTTGTTATTACTATGTGGACATTAATATGCAAATTGAAACCATTAATTTGTTAAGGGCAGAGAATGCTTGTTATTACTATGTGGACATTAATATACAAATTGAAACCATCAATCTGTTAAGGACAGAGAATGCTTGTTATTACTGTGTGGACATTAATATACAAATTGAAACCATCAATCTGTTAAGGACAGAGAATGCTTGTTATTACTATGTGGACATTAATATACAAATTGAAACCATCAATCTGTTAAGGGCAGAGAATGCTTGTTATTACTATGTGGACATTAATATACAAATTGAAACCATCAATCTGTTAAGGACAGAGAATGCTTGTTATTACTATGTGGACATTAATATACAAATTGAAACCATCAATCTGTTAAGGGCAGAGAATGCTTGTTATTACTATGTGGACATTAATATACAAATTGAAACCATTAATCTGTTAAGGACAGAGAATGCTTGTTATTACTATGTGGACATTAATATACAAATTGAAACCATCAATCTGTTAAGGGCAGAGAATGCTTGTTATTACTGTGTGGACATTAATATACAAATTGAAACCATCAATCTGTTAAGGACAGAGAATGCTTGTTATTACTATGTGGACATTAATATACAAATTGAAACCATCAATCTGTTAAGGGCAGAGAATGCTTGTTATTACTATGTGGACATTAATATACAAATTGAAACCATCAATCTGTTAAGGGCAGAGAATGCTTGTTATTACTATGTGGACATTAATATACAAATTGAAACCATCAATCTGTTAAGGGCAGAGAATGCTTGTTATTACTATGTGGACATTAATATACAAATTGAAACCATCAATCTGTTAAGGGCAGAGAATGCTTGTTATTACTATGTGGACATTAATATACAAATTGAAACCATCAATCTGTTAAGGGCAGAGAACGCTTGTTATTACTATGTGGACATTAATATACAAATTGAAACCATCAATCTGTTAAGGGCAGAGAATGCTTGTTATTACTATGTGGACATTAATATACAAATTGAAACCATCAATCTGTTAAGGACAGAGAATGCTTGTTATTACTGTGTGGACATTAATATACAAATTGAAACCATCAATCTGTTAAGGACAGAGAATGCTTGTTATTACTATGTGGACATTAATATACAAATTGAAACCATCAATCTGTTAAGGGCAGAGAATGCTTGTTATTACTATGTGGACATTAATATACAAATTGAAACCATCAATCTGTTAAGGGCAGAGAATGCTTGTTATTACTATGTGGACATTAATATACATATTGAAACCATCAATCTGTTAAGGGCAGAGAATGCTTGTTATTACTATGTGGACATTAATATACAAATTGAAACCATCAATCTGTTAAGGACAGAGAATGCTTGTTATTACTATATGGACATTAATATACAAATTGAAACCATTAATCTGTTAAGGACAGAGAATGCTTGTTATTACTATGTGGACATTAATATACAAATTGAAACCATCAATCTGTTAAGGACAGAGAATGCTTGTTATTACTATGTGGACATTAATATACAAATTGAAACCATTAATCTGTTAAGGACAGAGAATGCTTGTTATTACTATGTGGACATTAATATACAAATTGAAACCATCAATCTGTTAAGGGCAGAGAATGCTTGTTATTACTGTGTGGACATTAATATACAAATTGAAACCATCAATCTGTTAAGGACAGAGAATGCTTGTTATTACTATGTGGACATTAATATACAAATTGAAACCATCAATCTGTTAAGGGCAGAGAATGCTTGTTATTACTATGTGGACATTAATATACAAATTGAAACCATCAATCTGTTAAGGGCAGAGAATGCTTGTTATTACTATGTGGACATTAATATACAAATTGAAACCATCAATCTGTTAAGGGCAGAGAATGCTTGTTATTACTATGTGGACATTAATATACAAATTGAAACCATCAATCTGTTAAGGGCAGAGAATGCTTGTTATTACTATGTGGACATTAATATACAAATTGAAACCATCAATCTGTTAAGGGCAGAGAACGCTTGTTATTACTATGTGGACATTAATATACAAATTGAAACCATCAATCTGTTAAGGGCAGAGAATGCTTGTTATTACTATGTGGACATTAATATACAAATTGAAACCATCAATCTGTTAAGGACAGAGAATGCTTGTTATTACTGTGTGGACATTAATATACAAATTGAAACCATCAATCTGTTAAGGACAGAGAATGCTTGTTATTACTATGTGGACATTAATATACAAATTGAAACCATCAATCTGTTAAGGGCAGAGAATGCTTGTTATTACTATGTGGACATTAATATACAAATTGAAACCATCAATCTGTTAAGGGCAGAGAATGCTTGTTATTACTATGTGGACATTAATATACATATTGAAACCATCAATCTGTTAAGGGCAGAGAATGCTTGTTATTACTATGTGGACATTAATATACAAATTGAAACCATCAATCTGTTAAGGACAGAGAATGCTTGTTATTACTATGTGGACATTAATATACAAATTGAAACCATTAATCTGTTAAGGACAGAGAATGCTTGTTATTACTATGTGGACATTAATATACAAATTGAAACCATCAATCTGTTAAGGACAGAGAATGCTTGTTATTACTATGTGGACATTAATATACAAATTGAAACCATCAATCTGTTAAGGGCAGAGAATGCTTGTTATTACTCTGTGGACATTAATATACAAATTGAAACCATTAATCTGTTAAGGGCAGAGAACGCTTGTTATTACTATGTGGACATTAATATACAAATTGAAACCATCAATCTGTTAAGGACAGAGAATGCTTGTTATTACTATGTGGACATTAATATACAAATTGAAACCATCAATCTGTTAAGGGCAGAGAATGCTTGTTATTACTATGTGGACATTAATATACAAATTGAAACCATTAATCTGTTAAGGGCAGAGAACGCTTGTTATTACTATGTGGACATTAATATACAAATTGAAACCATTACTCTGTTAAGGACAGAGAATGCTTGTTATTACTATGTGGACATTAATATACAAATTGAAACCATCAATCTGTTAAGGACAGAGAATGCTTGTTATTACTGTGTGGACATTAATATACAAATTGAAACCATCAATCTGTTAAGGGCAGAGAATGCTTGTTATTACTATGTGGACATTAATATACAAATTGAAACCATCAATCTGTTAAGGACAGAGAATGCTTGTTATTACTATGTGGACATTAATATACATATTGAATATGCAAATTGAAACCATCAATCTGTTAAGGGCAGAGAATGCTTGTTATTACTGTGTGGACATTAATATACAAATTGAAACCATCAATCTGTTAAGGGCAGAGAATGCTTGTTATTACTGTGTGGACATTAATATACAAATTGAAACCATCAATCTGTTAAGGACAGAGAATGCTTGTTATTACTATGTGGACATTAATATACAAATTGAAACCATTAATCTGTTAGGGACAGAGAATGCTTGTTATTACTATGTGGACATTAATATACAAATTGAAACCATCAATCTGTTAAGGGCAGAGAATGCTTGTTATTACTATGTGGACATTAATATGCAAATTGAAACCATTAATTTGTTAAGGGCAGAGAATGCTTGTTATTACTATGTGGACATTAATATACAAATTGAAACCATTAATCTGTTAAGGACAGAGAATGCTTGTTATTACTATGTGGACATTAATATACAAATTGAAACCATCAATCTGTTAAGGGCAGAGAATGCTTGTTATTACTATGTGGACATTAATATACAAATTGAAACCATCAATCTGTTAAGGACAGAGAATGCTTGTTATTACTATGTGGACATTAATATACAAATTGAAACCATCAATCTGTTAAGGACAGAGAATGCTTGTTATTACTGTGTGGACATTAATATACAAATTGAAACCATCAATCTGTTAAGGACAGAGAATGCTTGTTATTACTATGTTTACATTAATATACAAATTGAAACCATCAATCTGTTAAGGGCAGAGAACGCTTGTTATTACTATGTGGACATTAATATACAAATTGAATATACAAATTGAAACCATCAATCTGTTAAGGGCAGAGAATGCTTGTTATTACTGTGTGGACATTAATATACAAATTGAAACCATTAATCTGTTAAGGACAGAGAATGCTTGTTATTACTATGTGGACATTAATATACAAATTGAAACCATTAATTTGTTAAGGGCAGAGAATGCTTGTTATTACTATGTGGACATTAATATGCAAATTGAAACCATTAATTTGTTAAGGGCAGAGAATGCTTGTTATTACTATGTGGACATTAATATACAAATTGAATATACAAATTGAAACCATCAATCTGTTAAGGGCAGAGAATGCTTGTTATTACTGTGTGGACATTAATATACAAATTGAAACCATTAATCTGTTAAGGGCAGAGAATGCTTGTTATTACTATGTGGACATTAATATACAAATTGAAACCATCAATCTGTTAAGGGCAGAGAATGCTTGTTATTACTATGTGGACATTAATATGCAAATTGAAACCTTTAATTTGTTATGGGCAGAGAATGCTTGTTATTACTATGTGGACATTAATATACAAATTGAAACCATTAATCTGTTAAGGACAGAGAATGCTTGTTATTACTATGTGGACATTAATATACAAATTGAAACCATCAATCTGTTAAGGGCAGAGAATGCTTGTTATTACTATGTGGACATTAATATACAAATTGAAACCATTAATCTGTTAAGGACAGAGAATGCTTGTTATTACTATGTGGACATTAATATACAAATTGAAACCATCAATCTGTTAAGGACAGAGAATGCTTGTTATTACTGTGTGGACATTAATATACAAATTGAAACCATCAATCTGTTAAGGACAGAGAATGCTTGTTATTACTATGTGGACATTAATATACAAATTGAAACCATCAATCTGTTAAGGGCAGAGAATGCTTGTTATTACTATGTGGACATTAATATACAAATTGAAACCATCAGTCTGTTAAGGACAGAGAATGCTTGTTATTACTATGTGGACATTAATATACAAATTGAAACCATCAATCTGTTAAGGGCAGAGAATGCTTGTTATTACTATGTGGACATTAATATACAAATTGAAACCATTAATCTGTTAAGGACAGAGAATGCTTGTTATTACTATGTGGACATTAATATACAAATTGAAACCATTAATCTGTTAAGGACAGAGAATGCTTGTTATTACTATGTGGACATTAATATACAAATTGAAACCATCAATCTGTTAAGGGCAGAGAATGCTTGTTATTACTATGTGGACATTAATATACAAATTGAAACCATTAATCTGTTAAGGGCAGAGAACGCTTGTTATTACTATGTGGACATTAATATACAAATTGAAACCATCAATCTGTTAAGGGCAGAGAATGCTTGTTATTATTATGTGGACATTAATATACAAATTGAAACCATCAATCTGTTAAGGGCAGAGAATGCTTGTTATTACTATGTGGACATTAATATACAAATTGAAACCATCAATCTGTTAAGGGCAGAGAATGCTTGTTATTACTATGTGGACATTAATATACAAATTGAAACCATCAATCTGTTAAGGGCAGAGAATGCTTGTTATTACTATGTGGACATTAATATACAAATTGAAACCATTAATCTGTTAAGGGCAGAGAACGCTTGTTATTACTATGTGGACATTAATATACAAATTGAAACCATCAATCTGTTAAGGGCAGAGAATGCTTGTTATTACTATGTGGACATTAATATACAAATTGAAACCATCAATCTGTTAAGGGCAGAGAACGCTTGTTATTACTATGTGGACATTAATATACAAATTGAAACCATTAATTTGTTAAGGGCAGAGAATGCTTGTTATTACTATGTAGACATTAATATGCAAATTGAAACCATTAATTTGTTAAGGGCAGAGAATGCTTGTTATTACTATGTGGACATTAATATACAAATTGAAACCATTAATTTGTTAAGGGCAGAGAATGCTTGTTATTACTATGTGGACATTAATATACAAATTGAAACCATTAATTTGTTAAGGGCAGAGAATGCTTGTTATTACTATGTGGACATTAATATACAAATTGATAAATAAATTCAGCATGAAACCATCGATCTGTTAAGGGTAGAGAATGCTTGTTATTACTATGTGGACATTAATATACAAATTGAAACCATCAATCTGTTAAGGGCAGAGAACGCTTGTTATTACTATGTGGACATTAATATACAAATTGAAACCATTAATTTGTTAAGGGCAGAGAATGCTTGTTATTACTATGTGGACATTAATATGCAAATTGAAACCATTAATTTGTTAAGGGCAGAGAATGCTTGTTATTACTATGTGGACATTAATATACAAATTGAAACCATGAATCTGTTAAGGGCAGAGAATGCTTGTTATTACTATGTGGACATTAATATACAAATTGAAACCATCAATCTGTTAAGGGCAGAGAACGCTTGTTATTACTATGTGGACATTAATATACAAATTGAAACCATCAATCTGTTAAGGGCAGAGAACGCTTGTTATTACTATGTGGACATTAATATACAAATTGAAACCATTAATTTGTTAAGGGCAGAGAATGCTTGTTATTACTATGTGGACATTAATATGCAAATTGAAACCATTAATTTGTTAAGGGCAGAGAATGCTTGTTATTACTATGTGGACATTAATATACAAATTGAAACCATCAATCTGTTAAGGACAGAGAATGCTTGTTATTACTGTGTGGACATTAATATACAAATTGAAACCATCAATCTGTTAAGGACAGAGAATGCTTGTTATTACTATGTGGACATTAATATACAAATTGAAACCATCAATCTGTTAAGGGCAGAGAATGCTTGTTATTACTATGTGGACATTAATATACAAATTGAAACCATCAATCTGTTAAGGACAGAGAATGCTTGTTATTACTATGTGGACATTAATATACAAATTGAAACCATCAATCTGTTAAGGGCAGAGAATGCTTGTTATTACTATGTGGACATTAATATACAAATTGAAACCATTAATCTGTTAAGGACAGAGAATGCTTGTTATTACTATGTGGACATTAATATACAAATTGAAACCATCAATCTGTTAAGGGCAGAGAATGCTTGTTATTACTGTGTGGACATTAATATACAAATTGAAACCATCAATCTGTTAAGGACAGAGAATGCTTGTTATTACTATGTGGACATTAATATACAAATTGAAACCATCAATCTGTTAAGGGCAGAGAATGCTTGTTATTACTATGTGGACATTAATATACAAATTGAAACCATCAATCTGTTAAGGGCAGAGAATGCTTGTTATTACTATGTGGACATTAATATACAAATTGAAACCATCAATCTGTTAAGGACAGAGAATGCTTGTTATTACTATGTGGACATTAATATACAAATTGAAACCATCAATCTGTTAAGGGCAGAGAATGCTTGTTATTACTATGTGGACATTAATATACAAATTGAAACCATCAATCTGTTAAGGGCAGAGAACGCTTGTTATTACTATGTGGACATTAATATACAAATTGAAACCATCAATCTGTTAAGGGCAGAGAATGCTTGTTATTACTATGTGGACATTAATATACAAATTGAAACCGTCAATCTGTTAAGGGCAGAGAATGCTTGTTATTACTATGTGGACATTAATATACAAATTGAAACCATCAATCTGTTAAGGGCAGAGAATGCTTGTTATTACTATGTGGACATTAATATACAAATTGAAACCATCAATCTGTTAAGGGCAGAGAATGCTTGTTATTACTATGTGGACATTAATATACAAATTGAAACCATTAATCTGTTAAGGGCAGAGAACGCTTGTTATTACTATGTGGACATTAATATACAAATTGAAACCATCAATCTGTTAAGGGCAGAGAACGCTTGTTATTACTATGTGGACATTAATATACAAATTGAAACCATCAATCTGTTAAGGGCAGAGAACGCTTGTTATTACTATGTGGACATTAATATCCAAATTGAAACCATTAATTTGTTAAGGGCAGAGAATGCTTGTTATTACTATGTGGACATTAATATGCAAATTGAAACCATTAATTTGTTAAGGGCAGAGAATGCTTGTTATTACTATGTGGACATTAATATGCAAATTGAAACCATTAATTTGTTAAGGGCAGAGAATGCTTGTTATTACTATGTGGACATTAATATACAAATTGATAAATAAATTCAGCATGAAACCATCGATCTGTTAAGGGTAGAGAATGCTTGTTATTACTACCGTATTTACCGTATGTTTTCGGACTGAAACAAATAATTACTTTTCTTGTTGTCCGAATACATATTAAATTCTTTGATTAGGTGTCCGAAAACATACAAGTGAAGATAGAATTATGCCGCCCCTTCCCCCTCCCTTCCCGTCCGTAACGAAGTTACCATTAGCTCACATGACAACGTGCTGCCATGAAGTAAAACAAGTATTTTGTCTAACACCACGGAAAGGATAATTAATGAAAAATGGGCATTACTTGCCTATTTTGTCTATTTGATACATGTCCATCCACCAGAAAACAAAGCCATACATGTATTAGAGCCACGATTGTGTGCGTATTTTCCAAATGAACCGCCATAAAAACATAGTAATCTTGCAATCCAGTTTAACCTTCTGCTAATGATCATTAAAATCTACATTTCAAACGCACGCAAGCTTTATTTCTGTGTAATTAAGATATTAATACAAACTAAATAAAAAGATTTTGGAGTTATAATTCTTAAGATATTTTGGGCAGAAATATTTTAGTATCGAGAGTCGAAACACCGGTACATGTATGATGGCTATTCTTAGAGCACCAAGGGTGTGAGGCTCCAAATGGGGTGAGTGTTGTATGTACGCCTACGAAGGGTAAAAAAAAAAAGCAATTTACAATATACGAGTCGGCGTGATTAATATGTGATATTTGTTTTAAATAAAGGTGATGCATTTGTTGTGGTTCTCTCTTCTTTTTTTCCCACCTAGCCGAGGGTAAATTAAAATGAGCAAAGCTTGCCGGCTGGAAACGATCTACTGCTCGAATATTGTAGTGATGCATGTCAGAGATTTCAAAGTGTCTGGGTGTTAATTGTTAATAATATAACTGGTGGGATTTCTTTGACAGATGTGTTCGGAAATAAAAGGCAGCCATCTGGATTTTATTAAAAGAGCACACGATGTACCTAACATTTAGCACCCACAATCAAATATATCGTCTACCAAGAGGTTTATTACCTGTAGAACAATAACTATGTTTAAACCTTTGTATATAATGCCTCAGGGATAAGGGGTTTGTTTTGTTGGACAATGCCAATGAATTTTACTAATCCATACCGACTCTGATGTATTGTTTAATGATATAAAGCAGGGGTCATGGTTTCTAATCAAAGCCACAACTGTAACACCTGTATGAAGTGGTTTCGTGTGTAACAATGTCTATACTGACAAACAATCATATTTTTGTTAGCTGAATCAAACTATTAAAATAAAAAGTATAAATAAAATACCCACCACATACAAAAGTTAGTATACTGGATAGCTATCGTTGTAAAACATAATATTGTTAGTACTGTAATAAATTTGATGGATAAGTTTATCATACGTTATGCAGCAAGTGAGGAGGCACTGCCTAGTTTTGGAGGGACTCGCCCTTGAATCGTATCCAAAGAGACCAGTAGGCCGTCCACAGAAGCGACTTCGAATTAATGATTCTGAGGAAACATCACAAAAACAACCGCCTACGAAGAAAGCTGCTCTAGATGACGAGTCTGATCAAAATCAAATAGCACGCGTATATCATCGTATGTTGTCATATATGTGACGCGATCAAAATGTCGATACCGGTCTGCAAATATAACAATATGATTTCAAAAATCTATATCCGATCTGTTACTTTTCGTTGGAACATCTTGATTTAACAAGACAATCCGTTGTTGATATACACTTTAGAGCTCGTGTAACCCGTCCGACTAATGCAGCAGGTGTTGTCACTATCCCGAATTACATGTGATTAATAATTTTAAATTATATTAGTTCATGGACGTTCATGATCGCATTAAATAATTGGCGACCAAATGAAGCGAACTTTGTATCAGTTAAATTAACGGCAAACACGCTGTAAATTTTACATTAAAACGACGAAGCAGATCCTCCAAGATTGTGTCCGAAAACATAAATTGTAGAAACAATTATAGCGGAGCAACGTCCGAAAACTTACAAGGCATTTAAATATGATTTTTCCCCGAAAAAAACGGTGTCCTAAAACATACAGTGTCCGAAAACATACGGTAAATACGGTATGTGGACATTAGTATACAAATTGATAAATAAATTCAGCATGAAGCAATCAATCTGTTAAGGGTAGAGATTGCTTGTTATTACTATGTGGACATTAATATACAAATTGATAAATAATTTCATCATGAAGCAATCAATCTGTTAATGGTAGAGATTGCTTGTTATTACTATGAGTAACGCGTGTTTTCTTTCAAAACTAAAAAGGACAAAATGTCAACTTTTTGAGGCACCTGTCTTTATTTTACCCATAATTCTCAGGAAATGGTCCAAAATGTGCTGCCAATAGAACAAATTAAATAATTTTTAATTCATGTTCAGGTGCACTTAAGAAATTCAATATTACCTGAACAATCAGATTGCTGGAAATGATAATAAAAAGAAAATTTAAATTATGTAACAAGAAACATATTAACATTGAACTAGGTATAGGTCTTTCTAAACTTTGTTTAAACTATATTAAATTTTATTTTGATCCTTTTTCAATTTTCTTTTGAAATGTATGTTTTATATTTATCTTTTCTTTCATGATTGCAATTATAAACAAACTATGAATTTAGACTTCATCATCAAGCATAGTTTTCAAATGGATTCATTGATAATTTAATTTTTATGTATATTAAATCATTGAATGAGCTAATTTGATTTTTATGTAAATTATTCATTGAATGAGCTAATTTGATTTTTTATGTAAATTGAATCATTGAATGAGCTAATTTGATTTTTATGTAAATTTAATCATTGAATGAGCTAATTTGATTTTTATGTAATTTGAATCATTGAATGGGCTAATTTGATTTTTATGTAATTTTGAATCATTGAATGAGCTAATTTGATTTTTATGTAATTTGAATCATTGAATGGGCTAATTTGATTTTTATGTAAATTGAAACATTGAATGAGCTAATTTGATTTTTATGTAATTTGAATCATTGAATGGTCTAATTTGATTTTTATGTAAATTTAATCATTGAATGAGCTAATTTGATTTTTATGTAATTTGAATCATTGAATGGGCTAATTTGATTTTTATGTAAATTGAAACATTGAATGGGCTAATTGGATTCTTATGTAATTTGAATCATTGAATGGTCTAATTTGATTTTTATGTAAATTTAATCATTGAATGAGCTAATTTGATTTTTATGTAATTTGAATCATTGAATGGGCTAATTTGATTTTTATGTAAATTGAAACATTGAATGAGCTAATTTGATTTTTATGTAAATTTAATCATTGAATGAGCTAATTTGATTTTTATGTAAATTGAATCATTGAATGGGCTAATTGGATTCTTATGTAATTTGAATCATTGAATGGTCTAATTTGATTTTTATGTAAATTTAATCATTGAATGAGCTAATTTGATTTTTATGTAATTTGAATCATTGAATGGGCTAATTTGATTTTTATGTAAATTGAAACATTGAATGAGCTAATTTGATTTTTATGTAAATTTAATCATTGAATGGGCTAATTTGATTTTTATGTAATTTGAATCATTGAATGGGCTAATTTGATTTTTATGTAAATTGAACCATTGAATGGGCTAATTGGATTGCTATGTAACTTGTCTTTACAGCTAGAGCTACACAAAGAAGCTACCCAAGTTTTTGTGGACACTGTAGCTAATAGTTACAGATCCATCAATGTCCTACATCCAAGTGATAAAATGTCAGAAATCAATGCCAGGAACTGGGCCATGTAAGTTACCATAGCTACATTGAAAATAATCTGTTTTGTATAGAATACAGTGATGTCTTTTTTGGATAAGATCATCGGGACCTTAAAAGTTGTTTCTTTAAATAAAGTTGAACTAATCTGGTTAACTTAAGGGATTAGATTATGTTTTTTTTAACAGGGTTGCTGTCACAAGAAAAGTATTTAGTCTACATTGTCTTTTTTTATAGAGATCAAGTATAAAGGCTGACTTTAGAAAATGTTTAAATAGAGGTGTATTATATAAGAGGGCTTTAATCATTCTCCTTTATGCACAGGTGTACTTTAAATAGAAGTCAACTTTAAAGGTACCAGAAGAAAAAGGGTTATGGCATTTATTTTTGACAGTGAATAGAAGTGACATATATCTGTTGAATTAACAAACTGGATTTTGATTATTTATAAAGAGGTGCTCATGAAACAGACATAAAGCATATGTTAACTTAAGTCACTGGGTTTTGAATGTCCTTTCAAACAGGTGTAATTTTTATGGAGTTTCTTGCAAAAGTTTTTTTTACATGCCTTCAACAACTGAAGTTGATTTGTTTCTGTTACATAACAGTCTGTTAAAATGGTTTGAAATACATACTGGTTCCTATTTTACCTGCATTATACCATATTGTGTTTAATTTTGTACACAATCTATTATTTATTTCAAATATAAAAAATATTTATGTAAAAGAATAATTGGTACTTTCCCAAGTACCTAAAATTTGGACAAAAAGGTTATAGCAATAATTTGACAATAGAAGAAAATTGCATATAGATGTGGCCACATAATTGTATATCCATACATCTGTGGTATATTAATTGTCTCAAATTGCACAATTACATCAGATACTTACAAACATTCACTAAAATTTCCAAGAAGCAAAACCATCACAATTATATATAAAGAAAACTTTGTGACAATTTTTAAAGAAAATTTCACAAATCCCCAAAATTGAGCTAAAGAAAAAAGTATAATCTTTGCACATCTACATTATTGCCATACACATACATGCCAGCCATTATGCTTTTGGCATAATCATTAAGCTTTATTTTAGTAAATTACGCCTTACGAATAAACATGCCAGCCATTATGCTTTTGGCATAATCACTAGCTTTATTTTAGTAAATTACGCCTTACGAATAAACAATTATGGATTACGCTTTTTCGATATATCCACCTTCCCAAAAATTAAATTATTTGTTTTCTCGTTTTTAATAACATATCCATTAATCCCATAGACTGTATTTTAGAAAAGACTGCTTCTGTGTAACTAGAATATAAGAGTACACTTATCTGTAGACTTTCCTAATAGCATCATGTTCTGTTTATAGCAACTACCGGTATCCTAATACCATGAAACATCCTGGTTTTACTTCAAAACTTTTGACCTCGTATTCTATTTATAGCAGTTGTAGGGCTAAGTGAGGAAGAAACAGACTGGTTCTTAATTTTTAATGTTTATGTGCAGATTCTTTGTTTTAATTCATTTAGTGCAGAACCAGACTAAAGGTTATTGATTTTAGTCGATTCAAATATGAGAGCAAAAATATCTCCTTTCAAATAATTTCACATATAGATTAGAAAAAGGCAAAAGGACCCCCAAAAAACAGCAGGATCTTCGAAATATGAAGACATGAAGGTAGGCCATGTGGAAAGAATTTTAATATTTGCACTGATATTGAGATTGATTCTAGTTGATTAGTGTGTAAAGCTAACAGAAGCAAGTAGTCATTTAGAGGGGGAGCTGAACATCTTATCTAACAGAAGCAAGTAGTCAGTTGGAGGAGGGGGAGCTGAATATCTAATATAACAGAAGCAAGTAGTCAATTGGAGGGGAGCAGAATATCTTATCTGACAGAAGCAAGTAGTCAATTGGAGGGGAGCAGAATATCTTATCTAACAGAAGCAAGTAGTCAATTGGAGGGGAGCAGAATATCTTATCTGACAGAAGCAAGTAGTCAATTGGAGGGGAGCAGAATATCTTATCTAACAGAAGCAAGTAGTCAATTGGAGGGGAGCAGAATATCTTATCTGACAGAAGCAAGTAGTCAATTGGAGGGGGAGCTGAATATCCTTATTTAAAAGAAGCATTTGGAGGGGGAGCTGAAGATCTGATATAACAGAAGCAATTAGTCAGTATCAAAAACTGCAGATTTAGAAAAAGAAAGCTTCTGAACAGGATAGTAAATATGACTGACTGTTCAGTTAGTATGTGTGACTATTCATTGAGTAAGCGTGACTGTTCATTCAGTCATTTAATAACTGACTATTTATTGAATAAGTGTGACTATTCATTTGAGTTTGATAATTCTTGTTTTTCAGAGAGGAATGTAAGAAGAAAGCCTGCCAGTATTTCTTCTCAGTTGACTCCGATGCACACCTTGACAATGACATGACACTGCAGCTGTTGATAGAACAGAACAGGTGTGTATAATGCAGTTAAATGTTGATAGAACAGAACAGGTGTGTATAATGCAGTTAAATGTTGATAGAACAGAACAGGTGTGTATAATGCAGTTAAATGTTGATAGAACAGAACAGGTGTGTATAATGCAGTTAAATGTTGATAGAACAGAACAGGTGTGTATAATGCAGTTAAATGTTGATAGAACAGAACAGGTGTGTATAATGCAGTTAAATGTTGATAGAACAGAACAGGTGTGTATAATGCAGTTAAATGTTGATAGAACAGAACAGGTGTGTATAATGCAGTTAAATGTTGATAGAACAGAACAGGTGTGTATAATGCAGTTAAATGTTGATAGAACAGAACAGGTGTGTATAATGCAGATAAATGTGCTGATGCTTTGCTCTCAGTAATGTACTAAACCAGCATTTTGTTGATTCCGTCCACACACCATAGATTAGATTCAAGTCAGTGTTAAAGTTTATTTAAATTAAGTCTTTTCTAAATAAAAGACAGGTTTATTGCTTTTTGGTAATTCGCTTAAATGCACACTCTGGATAATAGCACGATAAATTTTCTGCCTGTGGCACATTATTCAATACAATTTTACTCTGGTTAACTGCACAATGTATAGTCATGATCAGTTATTGCCAGTCCACTGCTGTAGTGCTTCAAATAAGCTGATAATTAAGCCGGTAAATGTGACCTTGTAAATGATTGACATGTAAATGACATAATAGGTGGTATATACATGTATATCTGCGCCCACTAGGGAGCAATAGTGTGGGAAAAATCATAGTACAGCATGGGAAACATTGCTCAAAACCGTTTGGGTTTGCATGATTTCAATCCAACATATGGATGGTTGGAAATTTGGAAAATGCGCAACAGAATTCAATTTAAACGACAACACGGCTAAAAACAGGATGCAGCCGACTTTAGAGCTGAACGCTTTTTCATCAGGAGATGACCCATCAATGTCTGACAGCAGTTTTTGTATAACATGCGATCTATAGAATTTCTTGAAATTCGCTTTAATTCATTGATCCATTGGTTGCATCAGTGAAGTTGTGTTCGGAGGAAGGAAAACAATCTTAACATTTAAGGAAAAGTTGAAAGAGTGGATTCTAATCATTCTTGAAATTTATTCTTCACATATATTTGTACCGTGCTGATTTAAAGCTGTACTGTACCGTACTTCGGTTAACTGCACACTCTGGTTAACTGCACAGTCTCGTGACAGGCCCGAGGCTGAGCAGTTAACCGGAGTTGACTGTACACTTGTGTAGTGTAATAAATAGTCTTGCTAGTCGAGTCCAACTACAGACTTCACGGACCCATATCTGTCATCACATGATGTGCCATCTGATCTGAGTCTGTGCAGTTTGTTTGGTGTAATCAATAGAACAAAGAACACAAACCCTGATATGCCAGCCTATGACATTGCATCAGGGTCTATGCTATTTGACTTATGTGAGTATATAAGGTTTGTTTTTATGTGTACCTAATTTTCTTTTGTTTTTTTGACAGGTCTGTCATAGCCCCATTGATTGCACGGACTGGCAAACTCTGGACCAATTTTTGGGGAAGTCTCGGCACTAATGGCTTCTATGCCAGATCAGAGGATTATGTTGACATTGTGGAGGGCAGAAAAATGTGAGTCATCCACTAAAGGGTGTGTCCTGATAATTACAGACTTAATTTAGCATAGAAATGTGTTCTTGGTGCCTCTTTAAATATGATGGCCTGAAGATATAGGCCAATAGTATTACCCTAGCTTGTCCATCTGTCCATGCCAGTTTTGTATTTAGGCACTGGAATATCGTTTGTGTTGTATAAGCATTTCTATTTTACTGTAGTATATGATCTTTTTAATAGTCGTCCACTGCCCTATGTAGAGCTGGTTAATGGGATCCTGAAAAGATGTCCATTATTGGTCTTGTTCAATTAATTTTGAATAGATCTATGGCAAGTGGATGTAAGTTGTATACAAAGTGCGTGTAACCATTTTCTATTTCAAACCATAATTTTGTTAAATGGCAGATAAGAACTTGGCTTCAGATAGTTCCATTAAAGTACTTACCATTTGTACTTAAGTATAGATCCTGATCTACCATATTATAATGCATATCAAAGTCAGATTGTTATACTTATACTGATAACTGCTATACACCTGCTTATCAAAGTCAGATTGTTATACTGATAACTGCTACATACATGCCAACCATTACGCTTTTGGCGTAATCATTACGCTTTTTCCCACTAAATTCCGCGTTACGCGTTAACGTTTATAGATTACGCTTTTTCGATATATCCATCTTGCAAAAAAAAAAAAATTTTTTTTCGTTTTTATTAGCATTACTTTATTTTTTACATACTGTTTTATTTTTAATTAAAAAATACCCCGCTTCTACATAACTACGATATACGAGTATACGTGTCCGTGGACTTTCCTAATATTCATGTTCTATTTATAGCAAATATCATGTTACTAAGATACTTTCAAACTTTCGACCTGATATTCTATTTATAGCGGCTTAGTGAGGAGAGAACAGACTGGTTTCTATTTTGTTTAAATCATTATGCACATACTCTTTGTTCTAATTTTGTATAGTGCAGAACCAGTCTAAAAGGTTTTTTTTGCGCTAAAAAGTATTAAAAAATTCTCAATGCGTTTATGAGTGCAAAAAATATCTCTTAAATAATTTCACAGATGGGTTAGAAAAAGTCAATAATAAACAAAGCAAAATTTAATCAATCATCCAAACACGACGAGGGCATCATCACGTGACGTCTAATCGTTGGCGCTAAATGGCTTCAGATGTTAAGATGGATATTAGTCTTTGTGTATGTTAGAGCACATTTTTTTCCCCAAGAATTTCGCAGATGGATCAGAAAAAAGCAAAACAACGAGTCCTCCAAAGATTCAAAGATGAATATATGAATGGCATAATACAGCGTTCCATTCTAGGACAGCATGCTCATTGCAGACTGTGCGGAAACGATTTTAGCATTGGTCATGGTGGTAAATTTGATGTGGAAAAACACATGAAAACAAGGAAACACATCGAATTAGCTCGCGTTACGAACTCTAATACTAAGGTAACTTCTTATTTACAGCAGAGCTCAAGTGCAGACTTGAATGCTATAAATGCTGAGGTGTTATTTACCGAGTTTTTAATAGAACACTGACTACCCTTAACGGTAGCAGACCACGTTGGTCCCTTGTTCAAGCGGATGTTTCCTGATTCGAAAATTGCGGAAAAATATGCTTGTGCAAGAACAAAATCATCTCACATTGTTCGGTGCCTAGCAGAAGATACTTCACTTAAAATTGCAGAAGCAATGAAAATTGGGCCGTTTAGTATTGCCACAGACGGGAGTTGTGATTATGATGATAAAAAGTTGTATCCAGTATGTGTTAGATACTTTGACAGTGAAAAAGGCAAAGTCATGAGTGTTCTTTTTTCTTTACCAGAATTAACAGTAGATTCCACTGGACAAAACATTTTTGATTTGCTTGACAATGTTTTGAAGAAACATGACATAAGTTGGCAGAACTGTATGGGGTTTGCAGCTGATAATGCATCAGTGATGACTGGAATTCATAAAGGAGTTGCATCCTATATTTTGAAAATGTCTCCATCAGTGTTCATAACAGGTTGCCCCTGTCATTTGATGCACCTTGCTGCTGGTAAGGCTGCTGATATATTAGAAGTAGATATTGGCCATTTATTAATAGATATATACTATTATTTGGAGAAAAGTAGTAAAAGGAAACAGGCTCTAAAGTTGTTACAAGATCAGTTTGATCTTGAAGACTATAAAGTTATAAAGCACGTGTGTACAAGATGGTTATCCCTTGGTAAATATGTTAGCCGTTTACTTGAGCTTTGGGATGCACTACAAGCATTCTTTCAAACTGAAAGTGAATCTGCACAGAGAAAACGTGGTGGAAAAGTGAAGAAGAGTGGTACAAAAGCAGAATCTGTTATTGCAAGTCAAAAGAGAACAAGAGATGAAAGTATAGACAGACATACTAACAATAAAGAGATTGGTGTAGCAGAAAGAAAGAAATTTAAATCCATGGAATTTTTATTTGAGAGGCCTCTATCTATCCAGCTATAGGGCCTCCAGGCTCAGACCATGACTGTGAAAGATAAATCTTTTGACAAAATTTCATCAGCCATCTGGATCAGGTTCTTCAGAGTATAAATCTGTTAAAAAGCATACTGGATCTTCTCATACTTCCAAGGGCAAAACTAGCAAAGTGGATACTAAGATGGCACAGAAAGAAAAAGAATCTGTTCACTGCTTTGAAGACTCTGAATGTGAGATGGTTTACAAAAAGCTTAATGATCCAGTTACAAAACTGTACTGCTTGTTTATGAAGAGTGCCATTCCATTCTTTGATGCAGCAAATGTTGTCTTGCAGAAAGAAGAACCATGCATTCATATTATGCACAAGATTCCTGTGAAGATGTTCTATGATAATGTTAGAGATTATTATGCTACAGCCTGTGATTACATGCTCCATAAATTCCCATATGGAGATGAACTGCTTTTAAATGCTTCAGTTGCTTATGTAAATGAGAGACAGTCAAAAAGCTTCAAAAGTGTTAGATTCTTTGTCAAGAGATATCCCTTTTTATTGCCACCCTTGTCTAACTTGGATCATCTGGAAGAAGAATTCCTGAAGTATCAAGTTGGGATTCTACCTGACAATATACTTAATGCAGATAGAGTTGATGTGCAATGGCACCTTATTTCCCAGCTAAAAGACTATCACTGGACGAAATAAATTTCCTCTTCTTTGTCAGGTTATGAAAGAAATATTGGTTCTTTACCATTATAATGCTGACTGTGAGAGATTGTTCAGTGATGTTAACAAAAATAAAACTGAATTCAGGTCCAGGCTAAGTAACCCGGTACTGAGTGCTCTACTGGTATGCAAAACATTCATGGCCTCAGCTGGTACAAAATGTTTTGAAATGCAACATGACAATCTGTTGCTTTCTAAAGCTAAAAGTGCTACATATGAACACTTGAACCATTAATGAATGATAAAAGACGAGAAAAGCAAATAAATCATTGTTAATTGTAATTGTAGTATGTTATATGTGGATTACTCTTTTTCTGCTTGGATTCCTCTTTTTGACCACTTGGATTACACTTTTTCCTCGTCAGGGGTTGGCATGTATGCTGCTATACACCTGCATATCAAAGTCAGATTGTTATACTGATAACTGCTCTATCAAAGTCAGATTGTTATACTGATAACTGCTATATCAAAGTCAGATTGTTATACTGATAACTGCTATATCAAAGTCAGATTGTTATACTGATAACTGCTATACACAGACTCGGATCTGATAGAGCATTATATGAAGGCTGATCTGTGTCTGTGCAGTTCACAGCTGGACTTTACTTATAAGTGGGTATATAAGGTAGAATATTCAAATGCCATATCATCAAATGCAAACACAAGATCAACATCTTCAGTCTTGTGCGGTATTGAAGAGTAAACTGAATATTTTCGTCAGCATGAATGTTTCACTCCCATATTTCTGATACAGGCATCTTGAGTGCATCATCATTATTGAGTATTTTTTAAATGTATTGGACTGTTAGTGGGATTTTTCTATATGTATTGGACTGTTAGTGGGATTTTTCTATATGTATTGGACTGTTAGTGGGATTTTTCTATATGATTTTTACATGTATTGGACTGTTAGTGGGATTTTTCTATATGGTTTTTACATGTATTGGACTGTTAGTGGGATTTTTCTATATGATTTTTACATGTATTGGACTGTTAGTGGGATTTTTCTATATGATTTTATTGTATTTTATGATTCTACTGTGAATATGGTAAGTGTTGTTGTTAAATGAAGATGGCACTGATCTGATGTCAGAATGGATCAACATGTAGTTTTCACTACAAGATTCCTATGATATCTAGATGGTACTGATCTGACATCAATCTGTTATCAATCATATTTCTACACAATTCATCAAGGTGCCAACCATCTACATTTAATGGCTTTTTGAATGTCTTGCACATGGGAAATGATATGATTTTGGAATCAAAAGCTCAGAGGTCAAGGTCATTTGACTGAAAGAAGAAAAATGTTTTCACCACCATCTGCAATTACCTAATGTGCACTTGGGGTCATGAAGGATAGCTTGCCTTAGGGGTAAGGAAGAGCCCTATCTACTTCAGGCATACAAAGTAAAATGTGATTGTCATTGATGAGTGGGAAAAAAATTGTTTCTGCACAATAACTTATATTCTCCAGCATAAACCAAACTTACACGCATAGTAAGGAAGAACTGTATCAGTTTTGGAGTCAATATATCAAAGTTCGAGGTCACTATGACTGAAAGAATAATAAATGGTTTCCGCACAATAACATCGAAAGAAGATGTCTGTTAATTTTTAGGTTAAAAGGTGAAGGTCAAGGTTACTATGATGTAAAGCAGATAATCACAAACCAAAACTGTGGACTGCTTGCACATAGAATGAGTAAGAAGACTATTGATTTAGGGATCATAATGTCAAAAGGTGGGGTGTGATTGAGAGAAGAGAAATTGTTCCTGTGCAAAACTTTCAGATGTCTGTTTAGAGGTTAATTAAACATAAAGTTTGCAAATAAAGTGTCATAAATGTTACTTTTCTCTAGAAAATGGTTGTTTACTCTTGTAAGATTCAGAATATGCAGTAATTGTTCCTATATTTTGTTTCTTGGTTTGACAGTATTGATTGACATCTTTAATGTATGTTCTGCTCGGTTTGACAGTATTGGTTGACATCTTTAATGTATGTAATGCTCAGTCTGACAGTATTGATTGACATCTTAAAGAAATAATGTATGTACTGCTCAACTTGACAGTATTGATTGACATCTTTAATGTATGTACTGCTCAGTTTGACAGTATTGATTGACATCTTTAATGTATGTTCTGCTCAGTTTGACAGTATTGATTGACATCTTTAATGTATGTACTGAATTTATTTCAGTGGTCTATGGAATGTACCATACATTTCCAATATGTATCTGATCCAGGGTCATGTTGTGTCCAAACTGACCAATCCATACACTGCAATGGATGTAGACCCAGACATGGCACTCTGCAGATATCTCAGGAACAAGGTATTCTTTTTTTTGGCTAGTTTTAGAAAGTGTTGTGAATTTTCCTCAGAAAGAAAGTTTGAATCATGATAGTACAAATTCATAAGTGTATTCGAGGTCATGTTGTGTGTGGATACAAAACGACAGGCCTGAAAATCAGAACACACTTAGCGCTGTAGGAGGTGTCTGTTGTGTGTAGATACAATACAAAAACAGCGGACCCATAAAATCATAATATGCATAGCTTGAATAGAATGTACTTATTTTGTAGGGTTTTAAAACATCATGCCTGAAAATCACAACACACTTGAGTAGGAAGTGTGTGCATAGCTGCCAACTGTCCAGTTTTTTCCATATTGTTCTCATATTTTGGACTTGAATATGGGTGTAGTTTTTTTTTTGGGTGGGTGGGCAAAAACTTATTTTAATAATGATATAATTTAAAAAATTCCTTGAAATTTTCAGTTTAGAACAGACATTCTGTTCACTTTTGATAGAATGTATCACGTATATAGAAAAACAGTTCTACAATAAGATTGGTTCATTCGAAATCAGGGCTACCATGCCTTTCATTACCCACCATATTGGATTTCGCCAATAGTTAACCACTATCGCTATATCTCATCTTTGTAATATTCAACTTCTAATCATGTTAAAATGGAAAGCGGAATATTCAGAATTTTATCCTGGAAAAAGAGAAGAAAACAACTGGGAGGACAATCATGCCATCGGATTGTAAGACCAGATAGTAAAGTAGGTATGGTGGCGTCCATGAAATACAAGAAAAAGCTAATAAACATCACCTTTCTGCTTAATCACACACAGCTCAGCCTGAATGTATGATGTATATAAATACCAGAGAGAAACCTAATGTAATTCGATCAAAATTTGATTTATGAAATTTCTTTTAGAAAAATACCTTCCTCTTTCAGTTACTACTGTTGCTAGTGATTTATTTTGCACACGTTTTCCAGACATTAAAATCACAAAGGATAACTTGTATGCTTGAACAAAAACAGTTCAATAAGAAAATCATAGAATTAAGATCATCAATGAAAGTTGGTACATTGGAATCGATGATTGACCCAAAAAAATGTGTGGAAAAGGCTTCTATAAACAGCTGGTGTCAGAGCGTTTTGCACTCTTGCACTATCTGAATGAACACCCAAATATTTTTGTATTTGGAGGTTAGCAGCTGTGTGTGTGTTGTGTGGATACAAAAAAACAGGCCTTAAGAACACAACTCACTTACCTTGAGTAGAAGGTTTGTGCTATGTATGGTTACGAACAACATGCTTGGAAAATCATAATATGCTTAGCTTGAATAGGTGTGGATACAAAACAACAGGCCTGAAAATCATAACACCTTAGCTTGAATAGGAGGTATGTGTTGTGTGTGGAAAAAAAAATAACAGGCCTGAAGATCATAACACACTCACCTTGAGTAGAAGTGTGTTTTGTGGGGTTACAGGCCTGAAAATCATAACACACTCACCTTGAGCAGATTTGTGTTTTGTGGGTTACAGGCATGAAAATCATAACACACTCACCTTGAGTAGATGTGTGTTTTGTGGGGTTACAGGCATGAAAATCATAACACACTCACCTTGAGTAGATGTGTGTTTTGTGGGGTTACAGGCATGAAAATGATAATACTTACTTTAGGTAGGCAGTCAGTGTTGTGTGGTATTACAAAACAAAAGACCTGAAAATCATAACACCTAGCTTGAGTAGGAGGTGTGTATTGCGTGTGGTTACAAAAGAACATGCCTGAAAATCAATTCACATTAACTTGAGTAGGAGGTGTGTATTGCGTGTGGTTACAAAAGAACATGCCTGAAAATCAATTCACATTAACTTGAGTAGGAGGTGTGTATTGCGTGTGGTTACAAAAGAACATGCCTGAAAATCAATTCACATTAACTTGAGTAGGAGGTGTGTATTGTGTGTGATTACAAAAGAACATGCCTGAAAATCAATTCACATTAACTTGAGTAGGAGGTGTGTATTGTGTGTGGTTACAAAAGAACATGCCTGAAAATCAATTCACATTAACTTGAGTAGGAGGTGTGTATTGCGTGTGGTTACAAAAGAACATGCCTGAAAATCAATTCACATTAACTTGAGTAGGAGGTGTGTATTGCGTGTGGTTACAAAAGAACATGCCTGAAAATCAATTCACATTAACTTGAGTAGGAGGTGTGTATTGTGTGGGGTTACAAACAACATACCTGAAGATAATAACACCCTTAGCTTGAGTAAAAGAGTGCATTTCAGCAATCAGCCAATCAAAATCAACTTGCAAAATGAAGAGGGAAATACCTTGTGATTGATTGTCACAAGCTCCACCTCCAACATATAATAATTTCCAGGCCTACCCCGAGTTTTCACACTCAGCCAATCAAAAACCACTGTCATTGGTTAAACTTAAAATATCATCTCAAATTCAGGCTTATGATCTCCACACCTGGATGTAAAATGATCCCCAAATCTGGGTGTAATATATCAACCTAGGATATGTAATTGTAAATCCTTGCATGTGATAGCCTCAGAACTTGATATGTAGAATCAAAGTGCTATAAGAAATGTAGTGTCATTTATTTTATTATCTTAATTTTTGTGATTTTTGTGTGTATATATATATATATATATATATATATATATATATATATATATATATATATATATTCCTGAGGCTCCTTTAATTCATGTTTTTTTACTTGTCAAAGGTCTACATATATGTAGGTATTTAAGTTCTTAAAAAATAAAAAACAACAAAACTATAATAACAAACTATGGCCACATCAGTGGTTAAAAGATACATAACCTTTGGTATGAAAACAAATCAGTCAGGATGGAATGGAATTGAAAGAAACAAATGCTTCTTAGGAATATGTGGCTGATATTTCAATGGTTCTTTAAATTCTTGATTCAGGACAACAGTAAAATCCATAGAAATATTACCCCTACAAAATGTAGTGATACTACTTTATCGTGTTATTTTAAAAAGACCACAAGTTTTTCTTCCAATCCAATGTCAAGAAATTTCTGAACTGTCTTGATTTCTAAATATGTGGAATGTACTTGTGTATGAAAAAAATCAAAGGGAAATAATGAGATTTCTGCATACTACGCATTTACACATAAATACATTGTAAATGAAACTTCATGATAGCATACTGTGTATAATCATATATAAAATATTATCTGTATTAGCCAAAGTGTAAATTGGTTTCACAATTTTGTGTGGCTTATGGAGTATATTAAACCAAATCAGTATTTTTGATTCATATTTGTGTGTTTCATATATATATATATATATATATATATATGAAAAGGGTGAATCACTGAAAGCAAAATAATTTGAATCTGTCATAGGACAAAGATAGTCTGTTACTTTGCTTATGAAGTACTTTTTAATGTTATTGATGTGGAGTAGTTACAGACAGAATGACAGATGTATAGTTGTTACAGACAATGATAGTTGTGGAGTAGCTATGGACAGAATGATAGTTGTGGCGTAATTACAGACAGAATCATGGTGGTGGAGTAATTACAGACAGGATGATAGTTGTGGAATAGTTACAGACAGAATGACAGATGTGTAGTTGTTACAGACAGAATGACAGATGTGTAGTTGTTACAGACAGTGATAGTTGTGGAGTAGCTATGGACAGAATGATAGTTGTGGAGTAATTACAGATAGAATCATGGTGATGGAATAGTTACAGACAGGATGATAGTTGTGGAATAGTTACAGACAGAATGACAGATGTGTAGTTGTTACAGACAATGATAGTTGTGGATTAGCTATGGACAGAATGATAGTTGTGGCGTAATTACAGACAGAATCATGGTGATGGAATAGTTACAGACAGAATGGCAGTTGTGGAATAGTTACAGACAGAATGACAGATGTATAGTTGTTACAGACAATGATAGTTGTGGAGTAGCTATGGACAGAATGATAGTTGTGGCGTAATTACAGACAGAATCATGGTGGTGGAGTAATTACAGACAGGATGATAGTTGTGGAATAGTTACAGACAGAATGACAGATGTGTAGTTGTTACAGACAGAATGACAGATGTGTAGTTGTTACAGACAATGATAGTTGTGGAGTAGCTATGGACAGAATGATAGTTGTGGAGTAATTACAGATAGAATCATGGTGATGGAATAGTTACAGACAGGATGATAGTTGTGGAATAGTTACAGACAGAATGACAGATGTGTAGTTGTTACAGACAATGATAGTTGTGGATTAGCTATGGACAGAATGATAGTTGTGGAGTAATTACAGACAGAATCATGGTGGTGGAGTAATTACAGACAGACTCATAGTTGTGGAGTAGTTACAGATAGAATTATAACAAATTTTTTTTTAAAAGCATTCATTGAATCATTCCCATTCCTAATGGTCATTTTTTTATATAAACATTAAAAATTGTTTTTCCTCTACTAGTCATAGACCATACAAGATTTCATCATGGTTTGTTGTCCAATGTCTGTCGATTTGTAAGCACAATTTGGTTATTATTACTTTCTCTAAACTACTTGGAGGATTGCCATGAAACTTTTCTCTTATTCATGCCACAGTCATGATTGTCCTAAAATGTTTATGGTGCTGCTTGGACATTGAGTATGGGCACCACAGCAGTCTACTTGAAAATTACTTTACATCATGGAAAATTGGTAATCTAATTTTACTGAAAGACTTCTTCATAGGTCTGAAATAAAAATGGAACTGGTCTGATGTCCAGTCTTGGAAATCTTCATTATTGCTACTCCTCCTGAACAGAAAGTCATGATGACATAGAGGGTTGACCAGAAGACTAATTTTGATGTCTAGTTGGTTCTAAATTAAAACTGTGTTACTCAGACATCCAGTTTGGCACAACCGTGACAATCTTGAAAATGCTGAATGGATCATCATATCAACATTGGGTTTTCACTTAATGACTTCTTGTGATGTCTAGTTGGGCCTGATTTTAAATTGTGCCAGTCACCGTAGCAGCCATCCTGAAAATCTTGTTAATGCTACACCTTCAGATTGGATGGTTACAATCATCATGAACTTTTGTGTCTATCTGAATTCCAGTATGGCTGCCATGATGACCATCTTGAAAATCTTGCTTCTCTTCCAGAATGAAAAATGATAAAGTCATTTTGGCCTGGAGATTGTCAGTACTTTTGATGGTCTAGCTTTACATTGTATTTTTTATATATACTAAATGATTTTGAAACCATATTCCACTTGATCATTTTTGGTTTCCTTTAGAAGGAATATAGGTTGAAAAAAATGTTTATGAGGTAGTAAAATAAAACTATCTACTTACTTACTTTTACAATGGACTGCTGGCATTTGATTTGAAAATGTAGTTCTACTTTCTTTTTTCAGGGTATTTTTATGTATGTCAATAATTTACACTTCTTTGGACATTTGATTGATACTGAGAACTTTGATACCAAGCACAAGCACAATGAACTGTGGGACATCTTTAACAATCCTCGTGTAAGTTTTTATTGTACATATAGATTTCATGGGCATCACAGCATCAAAAGTACCTTATTTTCAGCTGGACAAAAAAATTAAATGAGTTTTGTACCATTTTAATCAAAATTTTAACAAGTGCTGTTTAATCTTGTAAATTATATGGCAGAAACACAGTCACTAGATTGGCCACTGTTAATATTTGTAAACACTTGTTGTTGCATAATTTAAAATATGATCAAGAGAATTTAGTAATGATACATCATTTGGCCTAATTGGTCTAAGGGAACAATGACAGTCAAAAGTTAAAATGAAAGAGGTGTATTTGTATTTGCACAATTTGGAGAAGTAAATTTATTATTAGTAAGGGTACAGATATCAGTCAGGTTTGGAATGGATGATAAGTACATAGAACCATGTAACTGATTAATATCATGAGTTATTTAAATAATTTCCTCATCTGATCTCTCCAAACAACCATTCTTTGCACAGACGCCAGCCGTACCAATTTTAGCAAATTTATTCATATTCTCAATTTGTGCCCATATGGTTATGTTTTGACAGATTGTGATTATTATTTTAGAAAAAGCAGTTGAATATTGATTCATGTCATTGAATACTGACCAATCAGATATCATGTCATTGAATACTGACCAATCAGATATCATGTCATTGATATACTGACCAATCAGATATCATGTCATTGAATACTGACCAATCAGATATCATGTCATTGATATACTGACCAATCAGATATCATGTCATTGAATACTGACCAATCAGATATCATGTCATTGATATACTGACCAATCAGATATCATGTCATTGAATACTGACCAATCAGATCTTATGTCAACTTGTCTTTATGAGATCAAACCAATTGTATCATGGTGAGAAAACTGCTGTAGACATGAATGGAATACACATGGTATTTTAATTAAACAAATGCCATGTCTTATTAGTTTTTTCATGACAGACTTTCACTTGTCATATGATAGGAGAAATTACTGTAGGATACATGTTTAAACCCAAATCCATTTTAAATCAGTAAGATTTACTACTTAAAATAGATGGATTCCAGTTGCATTTGTTCTAATATTTTTATGTTTAGAACCCATTTTTTAAAGCTTGCATTACTATTCACATTCGAGGGGTTGTCATTTCTACTGATTGAAATTTGTACATGTTATGGACAAGTTATAATGTGTAAATTCATTAACTTGTACATGTTATGGACAAGTTATAATGTGTAAATTAATTAACTTGTACATGTTATGGACAAGTTATAATGTGTAAATTCATTAACTTGTACATGTTATGGACAAGTTATAATGTGTAAATTCATTAACTTGTACATGTTATGGACAAGTTATAATGTGTAAATTAATTAACTTGTACATGTTATGGACAAGTTATAATGTGTAAATTCATTAACTTGTACATGTTATGGACAAGTTATAATGTGTAAATTAATTAACTTGTACATGTTATGGACAAGTTATAATGTGTAAATTCATTAACTTGTACATGTTATGGACAAGTTATACATTGGAGTTTTGTATAAGAAAATGTCTTTTCCTCCTCCTTTTTCTTCCCATTTCCTCTAACACTGATGCAGCCATCATAATATCATTCTCATAATCTTCAACATTATTTGAATACATTCCAATGAACAATCTTCATCATTATTAGAATAAATACCAATGAACAATCTTCAACATTATTAGAATAAATACCAATGAACAATCTTCAACATTATTAGAATAATTACCAATGAACAATCTTCAACATTATTTGAATACATACCAATGAACAATTTTAAACTATTAGAATACGTACCAATGAACAATCTTCAACATTATTAGAATAAATACCAATGAACAATCTTCATCATTATTAGAATAATTACCAATGAACAATCTTCATCATCATTAGAATAAATACCAATGAACAATCTTCAACATTATTAGAATAATTACCAATGAACAATCTTCAACATTATTAGAATATATACCAATGAACAATTTTCAACATTATTAGAATACGTACCAATGAACAATCTTCAACATAATTAGAATAACACTCTTCAACATTATTAGAATAAATACCAATGAACAAACTTCAACATTATTAAATACCAATTAACACTCTTCATCATTATTAGAATAAATACCAATGAACAATCTTCAATATTATTAGAATACCAATGAACAATCTTCAACATTATTAGAATATATACCAATGAACAATCTTCAACATTATTAACAACATTATTAGAATACGTACCAATGAACAATCATCAACATTATTAGAATAACTACCAATGAACAATCTTCATCATTATTAGAATAACTACCAATGAACAATCTTCAACATTATTACAATAAATACCAATGAATGATCTTCAACATTATTAGAATAAATACCAATGAACGATCTTCATCAGTAAGACATTTGCTTCCAAAGAGACAATCATAATATTCTAGACTTGTTGCGAGAACTTGACACAGTTAAAATATACTGACATTTTATATCAAGGAAAATTTTTTGGGTCTTTTTCTTTGGGGATACAAATTTACTGACTTATAGAATGGAAAATTATTTTTGTGTTTGTGTTTATTTTCATCAGATTTCTAATGAATTGATTTCCTGTATTTAGGATTGGGAGAAAAGATACATTCATGAGAACTACTCCAAGAGTTTGGAGGAGGGAGCTGTGATTTCCCAGGTATGTCTTTGTATATGTGCACTGTAGTTTACCAATAACAAATCAATATTAATGTATTCCCTAATTGTTTTATTGTAGTAAATACTAGTGTTCATTTCTTCAATCAAAATACATTGTGTGAATTAATAAGTGAAAATAATAAAAGCTGTGAATGGAAAAAATTCTGAGTTTAAATTATAGAATACACCATCATCTTTCTGTATGTCCATCTGGAAAGCTGTCCATCCATCCCGTACCTCATAATTTTGAATCCACTTGATAACCTTAGAAGGATATTATGAATTGGAACCAATCAGGACGAACTACAGACATTCTTCATCAAATACAATACCTGATCATAATACATGAACAGGATTACCAGACAAATGCAACCCTCTCACGCTTTGGAAGACATTACACAAGTCTTGCCTTTGTTGAGCAATAATGGTTTAAAAATGTCATCTGCTTGCTGAATTAATTCAGATAAGAATAGTTTACTTCGATTTAGGTATTGGCTTGTTCACTTATGCTGGAATGCATTATTGGAAGGCTTCATACATTCCACTTATCTTAGTGCGATTTTCCTGTTGGGTTTTGTTCTTGGAGCTTTCTTGCTTCTGAGAAATATATTCAACCAGTTTTCTACCCACCTCCCAGCAAGGATTTAGAATAAGTCTGATGTGCCCCCCTGCATGTTATAAGAGCCAAGTAACAGTTATGCCCAGGGTGATGTTTCAGTTGAGAAGATTGTGTTTTTGTACATGGACTGTGATTCAGATAAAGACATTGCATTCTAAGGATTATATTTTGGATTATCTTTGTTTTGTGTGCCTCATTTAGATATCAACATTTACTCCACACTGTATATCCATGATTGTGCAAAAATGCTGTTAAACCATATATATATATATATATATATATATATATATATATATATATATATATATATATATATATATATATATATATATATATATATATCATACCTTTTTCTTCCACCATTTATTTTCTCTATGAATAGTTTATAACTTCATTTGTCATTATCTTGCATTGTTTCAGTTGGTGTCATCTTGATTGCTTGTATGGTTTTCATTACAAGACAGTTCAGTACTTTACTTTTTGTTAAATTTGCCAGTAATTAGCCATTTTGCGAATACTTTGTTGTCATTGTTGTTCAGTGTAGTTCATGTTAAGTTGGGTCAGATGTTGAAATGTGGGAACATTTTTTTCCTCTTATGTATTTTCCTACTGTATTATGATAAGTTAATGTATTAGAAGCATGAAATGTTTTACAATAAACCGTTTCTTTGATAAAACTTAACCTGATTACAGTATAAATTTCGGGGCTCCGAGTAGTCTAAATTGCTTACTGATCACTGCCATCTCACCTCTGTCTGTATGGGTTCGAGTCTAAGATTTGGCCAATGTGGGTATGTGAGAAAGCTTGCCAGCTGCTTCTCGTAGATTGGTGGTTCTTTCCAGGGTTTTTCACTGGGTTCTTCCTCCACCATAAATACTGGCCACCATGTATAACATATCGTGTGCTGAAAAATGACATTAAACCCTACGACAACAACAATATAAATTTCCAAAATGATATGCTCTGGCCTCAGCCTCAGTCACAATCACTGTAGAAAATCTACTAAATGTGTAAAGTTCAGGTTTTTACTTTTTTGTGGCCTCTGTTACAGTGTATTGAATCATATAGGTGTTAATATCACTAATTAACAATTCCATTTCTTTAATGCATGACAGTAATTTGTTAAGATCTTTTGGATCTTTACATCCTCTCATTTGCTTAGTAAGATAAAATATTTCCATTGTTCCACTAAGATAATGAATTTATCCTTATCCAAAGTTTCTGATTTTACTTTTTTGTTGCAATGTTTCAGCCATGTCCTGATGTGTTCTGGTTTCCAATTGTTACTGACACCTTTGGTGACCATCTGATTGAGGAGATGGAACTATTTGGCCAATGGTCAGGTGGTAAGAGCGAGGTCAGTAGAAATTTTCCAAGCTGTTGTCTTTAAAATGCCATCACTTTATTATGTGGTGTAATCCATTACTCACTCATTAAGTCATGCCATGTTCCATGATATATCAGTCGCCAGTTTTTTTTCTTCAGTTCAATAACTTCTGAACTACTTCTTGCATACATGCCAACCATAATCTTTTGGCGTAATCATTACTCTGCCTTGCACCAAATTACATTTTCCGAAAGGCTGCATGTGGATAAATAATAAATCAGATGTGAGTTTTTAAGACAGGTCGTGACCAAACTCATTGTTGTATGGACATACTGGATTGTCACTGAGGGTTGTCACACACATGCCAACCACTATGCTTTTGGCATAATCATTACGCTTTTGTTCACTAAATTACACATTAGGTGTAAACATATATGGATTAGGCTTTTTCAATATATCCACCCTCCAAACAAATTGATTATTTATTTTCTCATTTTTATTAACAATCCATTAATCCCACAGATCGTATTTTATAAAATATGGCTTTTACATAACTACAGTATAAGAGTATGCTTGTCTGTGATAGAGCTGTAACGATGTTACTTTTTGCCGATTAGGCTGATACTGCATATAGCCGATTATTAAAATTGCCGATACCGATTATGAGACTGATTATTTCATTATCACAGTATATACTCGCATAAAAGCTAATTTAGGAAAAAAAATAAAGGCCTGGAATAAGTGGGGGGGGGGGGGGCAGTTGGCTTATCCGTGGACCAATGTTTAAACTTTACTGTTTTAGGTCTTTTTGTTAACTACTGTAACAGATGTAAATCTTGGGACATGAAATAATACTTTTTTCCATGTCCTAAGACATAGGCAAGTAAAAAGAACAACTTTCGATGACCTGACAGTTATTAAACTGTTATAAAGTACTATTATTGAATTAAAAGAGAAAAGTTAATATTTGTCTGCAAAGAGTGACCTGTCATCAGTGAGTAGCATTTACACTTTGAGAAAAAATGGAAATTTTGAGTACATGAAGAGAGAATCAGTGTGAAATACACTTGTATATTGACAAATTACATCCTGGTTACCTTTGTGTAATACAAATCCACAGTAAAATATTGCACCGATCACATCCTGATACAAAAAACAGTATGATATTCATTGTCGGCATTAGCACATGGTTGGATAGTTGTTATTTACATGCTTCATGTACATGTACTTAAATTGGCCTTGATTTTAGTCAGTCTCTTCCCATCTTATTGAGGTAATAAGGGTATGGTGCTATTCAAATGGAAATGAAAAGCTGTGAACAGTACATCTATTCTCCACAAATACTTTTGTATCGGATGATATGACGAATATTAAAACGACTGAACCAACCACTTGTTGCAGCAAAGTTCTCCACACTAAGTTTTTTCGCAAATGTTTCATTGAACCATTGTGTGGCTTCCTCCATGTCTTCAACTGTAGCAGTCTTTTGCTTCTTCCTTTGTAGAGCACAGTTACCTTCAACGTAGTCTTTCTTTATAGACTCTGCAGCTTTCATCCTTCCTGAATGGATGTTATTTTTAAGCAAAAAAATTTCACAGACCTCTTTGCGAGATATTAGAGCCCTCAATTTCCTTAACAGCCATATATTTAGTTTACAGAGACTGTAAATTTAATTTGCATTTTACATTGCTGTTGGTAGCCATCGTAAATGTAAATAAAGTTAAAAACGAAACTTTCACACAGGAAAATAAACTTGTTTTAATCACCGATCACTTTCAAAGGTCTCGGAAAAGCGTAATCACGCGTATTTGGATGCTTTTTTATATCTGGGATTCAGACAATAATGTATACAAGAATTCTAAGTACGCATCAATTTGTTGGATGGCAAATTTAAGGGCTTGCTAGTCCTGCTTAGACCACCTGTTGAGTGGGCAAATGTGTTGATCAATTGATTATTTTAGCTGTTTACAATCAGAAAATTCAATGACTGAAAGACTCACAGATGTACATGTTGTCATTACAAGAGTACATCTGAAAAACATGACCCACAAGATAGGCAGCAAGATCAAAGACATGGCTAGCTGCAGAGTGGTGAGAAAATGTGCAATATGACTGATTTCAGAGGTAGAATGACCCATTGATGTTCTTGTGTATAAGAAGAGTACATCAAATGAATAACTTTCGCCTTCATTATTGTTTTCATTTCAAGTGTAGCTTGTATCTAAGTAGTCTAAGTAGTCTAAGTAGTCTAAGTAGTGCTTGTGACCTCAGAATGAAGACATGTTGAGAGTTAGACAAAATGCTGTTTACAAATTTTAACAAGAAGGGTTAAATGGCTAATTGGCGAATTTTGTAATGAAATTCAACAGTGTTAGAAGTTGCTACAACTGACATTTCACGTGGAACACTATGTATGATGCCTAACTTAGTACATGGAATAAGACCTTATCTTGACATGACAATTCACTCTCAATGGACAAACAAGGGCTACATGTCAGTGCTGTAATGAAGTATAAAAATTAAACTCGATGGCAACATCCATTTCTATTCGTATGGAAATATAGCCATTTTAGGTATGCCCAAATTGCTTCTGTTAGGGGATTGCAACATTTACTGGTGGTACTCTTTAACTCCTAGTTTTAAAATCCTATCTATACATCTGTGCATTCTTTGGAAAATGCTAGAATTGATAAAATTTCACTTCGTTTAAGTTGCTGCAAGAGGCCAGCTTTATAGGCCTAAACAAAAGTCTAGGGTAGTTGTGTTTTTTTTTTATCCGACCACGATATTAAAGCCTGGCAGTAAGATCAACTAATTGTTGAATAAAGTATGGGTTGGAACTGGCAGCTTGTCGACATAAATGATTAGAAAACAAAAGATTTGTTCAAGCAGGGACCAAGGGCTTCTGTCGACGTGTACATTTATCTTTTATCTCGACGTCGACATAAGCATGACAATTTGGTAGTAATAGTAGACCAAGGGACTGGGACTTTGTTTTTTTTTTATCAACATAAGCGGCTTGTCGATATAAGTAATGTCAATATAAACGGGTAGGACTGTATTTAATTCTGATTTAAAATTCAAAGCTATGTCAAGATGAATGTTATGATTGAATTTATATTTTGGAAATTTGTTATTTTTTAATTTTTTTTACATCAGCACTGATTATTTCTGCCGATACCGATTATACTGATTGTTCTAATAATTAGCTCGATTATAAGTACGGACGATTAATCGGTAGAGCTTTAGTCTATGGACATGCATGCTCTTTCCTAATACTATCATGTTCTATTTATAGGAACTATCCTATTACCAAGAAACTATACATCCTGGTACTTTCGACCTTGAATTCTATTTACAGCATCTTTATTGCTTAGTGAGGAGAGAACAGACTGGTTTTCAAAGTTTAATCTTTACGAGTAGATTCTTTGTTCTAATTCATATTTAGTGCAGAACCATTCTGAAGGTATTTGGCGCTAGAACGTCTATTTTATTTTAGTCGATGCATATATTAGAGCAGAAATATTTCCTTTAATTAGAAAAGTGCAACAACAAAAATGAAACATATATAACAGAATCCTCCAAATATGAAGACGCGAATGGAGCATCACATGACATCTATTTTAGGCCATGTGAAAAGAATTTAAATGTTTGGCACTAAAAGTCTTAAGATGGATTCTAGTCAATATGTGTGCAAAGCTAAAAGTGCCACATATGAAAACTTGAAACAGTAAAGAATGTTAAAAGGCGTGAGGGGCAAATCATTGTTTATTGAAATTTTTTGGATTACGCTTTTTCCTTGCCAGGGATTGGCATGTATGTTGTCAGGATTTGTATTTGATAAAATTCAGTCCCAATCAAACAATTTAGGAACTGCTATATTAAGACATAACATTTTTTTTTTTTACTTGAAGTGAGAAATTTTAATTTTTATCCCCTATTTGATTTAGAATTTTGCCTTAGTTACTTATGTCACATAATGGAAGGGTATCTTTGTTGCGTGAATAAATATCTAGTTAGTCAAGATTTCAGCCCATGGATTAAATAATCTGTCCATCCATCAGAAAAACTTTGGTTAACCTTTGTTGTCATTTTTTTAAAAAATATGCTTCTTTACTATAATATCTTTGGGGTCATTATGCTAACTTACCCATCTTGCCCATTCAAGAAATAAAAGATTTTATGGCTTGATTTAACAATATTGCTTACTTACCAATACAGTCTCCATTTTGATAGATGGATTGTTACCAAATCCTATCATTTACCAGTTAGTGCTCATTCTTACTTACCAATACAGTCTCCATTTTGATGGATTGTTACCAGTTAGTGCTCATTCTCATGTTCATAATCCATGGAGTGTTGTAATATTAAAGGAAGTATTCTAAATTCATTTTCTCATTGATATTCATTTTCTGATAGGAAAATATTTTGCATCACAGTTTTAAATATTTCATTTTCTGATTAGTGGAATGGCAACATTTTAATTCTCTATTCTAAGGGTCAGCATTAACTTAACTTCATTTCAGCACATGGTCATATTGCATCTTATTTCACATAAATGATAAATGATTGTCTCAATTAAGATCAGTTCAATAATGAACCCTATTTCATTTCTTAAAATCCGCTCTTAGCTTAGCACTAACATTTAACTGATTTGCCCATGTATACGTTTTTGTGCTGTTTCAAATTACATGTGGGTGCATGGTGCCTTGTTTGGCATAGGGTCAAATCTATAATCAGACAGTCTCTATGTGAACTTGACATCATTTATCTTGAAGGCTAGGTGGAGCAAAATCCCCCTTTAGCTTAAAAGTTGTTGGAGATTTATTTTAGGTTGTACCATTGTCAAAAAAACTACATGCAAGTCTTCCTCATCCCTAATAGGATCATTGTCCTGATAACTTCACTCGAATCAACAGAAGGGTTCATCCATCCCATTATTTATTATGAATGTTTATTATTGAGTTTTCCCTTGTGTCTTGTTACAGGTTTTTTGTATTAATAAGTCTTCCCATGTGTCTTGTTCAGGGGATTTTTTTATATCAATCAGTCTATCCTTGTGTCTTGCTTCAGGGGGGTATTAATGAATCTACTCTTGTCTTTTTTATTAATGAGTTATCCTCTTGTCTTGTTTCAGGATCCCAGGTTGGCTGGTGGCTATGAAAATGTCCCCACAGATGACATTCACATGAAGCAAGTTGACCTAGAACAGCAATGGCTACACTTTCTCAAGGTCTATGTGTCACCTTTACAACAAAAGGTCTTCCTGGGATATTTTAGTGATGCAAGTATAATTTAGACCACTCCGATATTTAGCAGTCTGTGGTTCACTCCATAAAAATGAAATTTGTTTCTTTTCACAATATCCTTTATCAACAAAACACAAGAACAGCAGTTCGAGGTGAAACAATTTTCTGATCTGAATAAGAAAACCCACCACTGGTCATGTTTTTACCTGAAATAAAGTGTTACCCTTATCCATATGTACCTGTATCTGTCCTAGTGTTAGGCACTGTGGTGGGGCATCATTATTCTAGTTAAGTGATTATGTTGATAAATGCATGGGTATGATAGACAATTTTATTAACCTTTAAAGTGCTGCATTTTTTTGCAGTAAAATGTCCCTCAGTGCTGAATTGTTTCAGGGGAGAAAAGAAGAAAACTGCAGTCTTTAAATTGCATGTATTTCATTAAATATACACTATTGATAGACAAACCCTATATAAAAAATGATGGTGCATGTCTATACTTTAAGATTAGCATCAAGACACATGTGTAGGTTTAACATATTTGCAGGTACAGGTGTAAATACAGGTAAAATGACAAGTTACATTTGTATTTCATCAGTATTTTTGTTTGTTTTTGATGGAAAAGTTCAAATATATCTACGAAATGTTATATTCTTTAATAGTCCAACCATGCACACGTTATGTCTGTCACAATGTTATATATAAATTGTGAAAATTACAGGTAAAGGCAGGGTGACAGTTTTGCAAAAATCCACTCCATGAATGTATGTTTAAACCCTCCAGTCAGCAATTAATGTTCATGAAAAACTATCACCTGTTATTTATTATAATATCATCAAACCGAGGTCCATATCTGGTGATTAAACTTCAGCAACGACTTTATTTTTGTTCAATCATTGGGCTGATTTTGTGTGAAGAGTCACCTTAATTGTTCTCATTGTCTGACAGGTGTAAATTTCTTGCAATAGCTTGAAATCTATCCCATACTTATTTTTTTGCTGATGTATGTGGTTGATATCACATCATCAATAGCCCTTAGGAATCGAGAACAGACATATGTACCAAACCCATTGTTTTAATCGATGCGACGTTTTAGATGCTCGGGTGTGACAGGCTGCCATTTCTTCATGCGACTTTTTTCGTTCAAGTCTGCCCCATGAACTCTCTGATCTGCACTACGATTTGTTTGATCTACTATCAGATGCAATAGCTCGTCATCTAAGAAAAAGTCTTCAGTAGTCCGTAGGTTCATTATTCACCATCTCAACATTTAATTTTGAATTACCAGTGAATGGGGGTTGACAGGCGCTCCATCTTTTCACGTCAAGCGAGCATGTATATCCGACTCCAGTTCCACGTAAATTACTGGCTTAAAATCATTCATGTGTATTTCCATCAATACCTCGCTTGCTCCAATAATGTCATTTTTTTTTCAAATTATTCAAAATCACTATTAGCATCACTATCAGAATCGAATATTTGTTGCAAGAAATCACATTCATATTCAGCGTCTTTACCTTTGCACATGTACCATGTGTTTAGAAGCGAGCATTTGTAAAATTACATTGTTAATAATATATTAAAGTACTGCAGAATGCTAGTTCTGGGCCTTTTTAAACCAATCAAATATAGTTTTACAGGCATTTATGGCAAGATGAAGTTATAGAATGCGATCAGTGTTGCTCACCTCGAGCGCGACTATAGTCACGACACGCACTACGGGACCAAAAACATCAGCGCGACTATAGTTGCGACCCACTTTAAGGGTTAGAAAGAATTTCCCCAAACCTCTTTGTCATTAAAATGAACTGTAGTGGGAACAGCATTCACCAATTAATGAATTATCATTGATATTTATGTACTAATAATTAGTTTTCAGTTGTGAGCCATTGCAGTTGGTTTCTGATTTTAATTAATATTAAAATAGCATTGACGTCATACATACTAATATAATATATTTTTAACATGATGTTTGTATTGTGATTTATGATATCTGGATAATTATTTTCATTGATACTCTGAGTGTTTTCAACTTATCCATAATTGTAAATAAAATCCTCATGTTCGACGGATATACTGTGAAACCACTAGCTCTAATGGCAAGGGTTGAAGTGAATCTGTCCAAGAGTGAGGGATGTTGTTCTGTCTTAATTGTTGATATAGATATTTGATGTGGATTAGTTAGGGCTCCAAGTGAATTCACTTAAATGGTCATATAACATCCTGACATGAAGAGCTTTCAAGTGTGTACAAATGACGCAAATTCACCTGCAAATATAACTACCATTTCTTAATATATAAAACATTTAATTGACTTCTACTCCAAAACCTGATAATAGAATTGGCCTGTCTTGAAAGAAAGCATTCTGTCATGAAGATATTTCAGATTTATTTGATTGATAATGATCTATCAGTAACACATTAACCCCTGGTTTACGGGACAGGAGGTAGTAGCCTACTGCCAAGCTCTGTAGCATCAAGGTCATGTATGATACACTAAAGTGGGTGGTATTATAGAAAGGTAGACAGATTTTGCTCCACAATGATACCAAATAATCTGGACTTTTTAGTTGCACTACTAAATGCAGAGGGAAAAACCTAATTTTTGGGACACAATTTTTTTCACCCAAAGATTCGCATGTGGTCAGAATCCAATTTTATGTCCAGATTTAGACTTTTTGGCCTCAGATCTAAGGCAGACCGGTCTGAACTGCACACAGACAGGTGAACCTGTGCTAAAAGTAGGATAAGGTATGCATTTTTAATAAAGAGTGATCTTCATACAAAATTGATGGATCTGTTAAGCAAAAACAACAAACACAAAAACTTTTCCCCTTCTGCTCATGTGTGAGCAAAATAACTAATGGAAAACAATGTCTAACAAAACTAGACATTAGGCTAATGGAAAATCACTTGGAAGTCTATGTATTAGGATGTAGTCAGAAATAGCCCCCAAAATGTGTATCCTACTTGCATTTCATACGAAAACATTTAATGTGCCAAATATGGCTATTGTTACTAAGAATAGATAAAACATTTAAACAACTTTTACCAAAACTCTCAAACCAAATTTAAACAACTTTTACCAAAACTCTCAAACCAAATTTAAACAACTTTTACCAAAACTCTCAAACCAAAATGATTTGACATCCTTGCATGGGGAGCCTTAAGTTTTGTACAAGCGATTTTGATATCCTATCAGATGTAGCCATGGTTACTTAAAATAACAAATAATGTATCCTTCAAATCCACCAGTTGTATTTGACCAAATTTGGCAATACATCCAGGCAGGGAGGACTTCAGTTACAAACAGATCAGAATTTCTTTGATGCAAAGTGTCCCAGCAAAGGGGTCTTACAATTTTGGATCAAGGATGATGAATTAACATCAAACATGAATCAAGATAAAAAAGCAGAATCATGAAACAGTTATTTTATTAACATGTACAATCAACAGAAAACACTCTACTGGTCCAGATACTTACACAACTGTACTTGGCTGTTAGTCAGATGTCAGCCAGGTGGGCTATATTATATGCATGTGAATCTCTTGTTGGAACTGCATGGTAATTTAGAGAGTTTGAAGAATAATTATTTTAGCAAATTGCAGATTTTTTATTGAGATTCTTCTGGGACTTAGTGCCTATGTTCCAATTATGGGAGAACATTTTATGTTCCATGAAACATTTCTTGTTATGTTCTTATTTTTTTTGGTGTTCATTTTTTAGTCAGCATTGTTCACACATCTTTTCAGAAACTGCCTGATTGATGTTTTACAAACTCAGAATATAATAGACATCTGATTTGCATTTCAGCCCCCAGCAGCCTTGCTGAACTTTGTTGTTAAGTATGATATCAACAGACAACGAAGCTTGAGACCTCACCACGATTCTTCCACCTTCACTATAAATATAGCACTCAATAGTCTAGGGGTAGACTTTGAGGTGAGTACTTTTAACATAGCTCTTAGTACATCTGAGGTAGGCTTTGAGGTTGGTAAAAGGTACTCCTTACATCTGAGGTAGACTGTATGGTAGGTATATGGTGCATAGTATCAGAGGTTGAGGTAAGTATATGGTATTCTTTTCTCAAGTAAGTGCATAGCACTCAGCACACTATTGTTAGGTATAAGGCATTCATTACTCCAAAACTTTACGGTAAGCATGTTGTACCTAATGCTTTTGGTTCACCATTTAACTCAGTGTTTCCCTTTACCTTCATTTACGCTTCAGAGACTCCAAAATGTTTAATTTGAACCCCCGTTTTGATACCAATGTTTGTTCTTTACTCAGTCTGACCCCCAGTTTTGACATCAAGAAGACTTTGACAGAAAGCATCCCCCCCCAGGGATACAGTGATTCATAAAGTAACATATGCCCAATCCTTTCTTAAGTTTCTATATATGACTTTTGTTTTTGATTATGGGTGTTTTGCTAATGGAGTTTTGGAATATTTTTTTGTAAGTTTCCTGTAAATTTTTACATAAATTTTATTTCAACTCCAAAGTATAAGTGCTAAGCTTTTTTGTCTGTTCTGGGAGAATGAGTGAGAACGGGATCATTATTTCGAGTTGCTTTCTGACATTGTCAGTAGTATGTACAGATAGAAAATGATGCATTTTACTTTGTTGATATGACTACACTACAGAAAAACAAAAAACAAAAACAATGAAATTGGAAAACATAAAAACATGCTGAAAACATATAAGATACAAAACATTATTAAGTTTGTTCCTGCAGTCAAAAAGGTGAGTTTTAAGAGCACTCTTAAAAGGGACCACTGTGTCTTTGTGTCTAATTTCAATGGGTAATTCGTTCCACATTGCCGGGTCCTAGTATGCAAAAGAACGTTGTCCATATGACTTTATTTTCATAGTGGGAACAATGAGTATACAATTGTCAGAAGAGGAGTGTCAGAATATATAGCTAAATTGTATATAAAACTAAATGCCATCTTATCTTAGTATGCGTTTTTCTTCAGGTATGCTGGTTTTCAAAAGTAATTAAAATAAAACCTACATCTTGTTTGACATCAAAGTGAACAAACTAATATTCCATCAATGGAAAGAATGCATACTTTGGGGTGTTGAAATGTTGTTAAAAATAGAATGTTGATACATAATTTATATCCTATGTGAATCATGAAGGAAGATAATATATGCTACTGTCACTTTTTTAAAATCTATTTATTGTCTTGGCAAATACAAACATAGGTTCTGAAGTTAAAAACTTGAAAAATATGCAGTGACAGTGTGTTCAACTCACTTTCTTTTGGTTCTCAGGGAGGAGGTTGCCGATTCCTGCGATACAACTGCAGCATAACAGCGACAAGGAAAGGTTGGATGTTGATGCATCCTGGACGATTGACACACTATCATGAAGGCCTGCCTATCACTAAGGGAACCAGATATATCATGGTGTCCTTTGTGGATCCATAAATTTCCCCAAATATTTTTTATTAGCATAGTAGATCTGTCAAACTTGTGTACATTGATTTGTGTGATTCTCAGCAAAGTTTTATGTATGTAAAAAAAAGAGATGAAGAGAAGTACATGTATGTTCTTGTTTTAATAAAAGACTTTGTTACTTTTTGTGTTTTATCTACCAAATTTATTCTGCCTATTACTTCACTAACCAATGCTACATTTTTATCTTCACCTTTTAGAGATTAAAAACATAACATTAACACAGATTCACTTCATGATTCGTATCAGCTAGACAGTTTATAATATAATTCAACAATTTATTCATTCCCTTTGTCTTTGGATATACTGGATTCAGATATCTATGAAAATATATTAGTGAGTTTAAATTAATTTTTTGATGTTGCATAATCCTGGATAAAAACCATAAAAGAATTCTTGGCTTTCTAAGGATGAGAAATGTCATGGTAATATTGTAAGTCTTTGAATATAAAGAAATGGTGTTTTTGATGATTCTTGCAACATTACCCAGTGCTTCATGAACTTGTATTTGTTAATGATTAATGATTGTAAGTTTATTGATTATGCTTCATCTTGTGCTTAATGATATGGACTTAGTTCAAGACTTAATCCTTAAAACCTCAAAGTGCTTGTTGATGAGGACATAGTTCAAGACTTGATCCTTAAAACCTCAAAGTGCTTGTTGATGAGGACTTAGTTCTAGACTTAATCCTTAAAACATCAAAGTGATTGTTGATGAGGACTTAGTTCAAGACTTAATCCTTAAAACCTCAAAGTGCTTGTTGATGGGACATAGTTCAAGACTTAATCCTTAAAACCTGAAAGTGCTTGTTGATGAGGACTTAAAACACTTTAAACTTCTAAGTGCCTAATGATGAGGAGTTCAAGACTTAATCCTTAAAACCACAACTACAAGATGCTTGTTGATGAGGACTTTAAACCTCTAAGTGCTTAATGAGGAGGACTTATTACAAGACTTGATCCTTAAAACCTCAAAGTGCTTGCTGATGAGGACTTAAAATACTTAAAACCTCTAAGTGCTTAATGATGAGGACTTAGTTCAGCACTTAATCATTACACGTCTGAGCACTTGCTAACATTAACACATGCTGTCAAATATATAATCAAGATTATAAAAAAAGCAAACACATTGCAGTTACAAACAAAAGCATGCTAGATATAATTAAGGGTAAGGAAATGTTATTAAGTATGTTTTGCAACAAGAGACTAAAGAAATGTGCACATAAAATTCATGTAAATTTCATGCCATTAAAGCTAATCTTAAATACACACTGATGTAAAAAAAAAAAAAGAACTATTAACCATCTGATGTACGTACATACCAGATGAATTAGCTCTCTGGCTATGCAGTGAGCTCTTCATTCTGGAGGTGATATCTTATCTTGGCTGTAGATGTAGTGTATCCTTGTTAAGGTGTATGGAGCCAAGCATGGTAGTAAATTTTAAAATATTGTAATTTTGGGTTTGACTCGATGCTTTCCTCCCATATAGCAAACTGGAATTTCGGACATTATTTCATAAGATGTTTTGATGAGCTTTAGCTAAAGAGGTGGGTGTGTGCTTATTTAAACTGCATGTAGGTTTTATATCAAATAAAGTAGTAACTTCCCACCAGACCTATCTAATTAATATACTAGCTGTATTAAAATTCCATCTGTGAATGGTAGCATTTTAATAAATGGTAAATTGTTCATGTACAGAGAAAAATGTTCTTTTGGAATCATCACAAAAGTGATAGGAACAGATTTCTTAAAGACAATATATTATTGTAGCATTTTCTTTGGAGTTATGAATATCAGTCATCGTTATTACATATGCAAGAGTTTTTTTTCTCTGTAAAATTAAGAAAGGTATGCAGATTTGCATTATTCTCAATAATGTATTTCACATGTGTTTTATTAACTGACATTATTTTTATTGATTCTATACTTCTGTCTTGATGAGTTACGTTAAATTTTTACTTCTTCTACATAATGAGATTTTTTAAATTTGTTTTGTGCCCTCGGATCCCTGCTTCTTCCCCATAATGAGTTAGGGTAATTTGTTTTCTTCCCTTGGATTCTTACTTCTTCCCCATCATGAATTAGGCTAATTAATTTTGTTCCCTTGGATTCTTACTTTTTCCCCATCATGAATTAGGCTAATTAATTTTGTTCCCTTGGATTCTTACTTCTTCCCCATCATGAATTAGGCTAATTAATTTTGTTCCCTTGGATTCTTACTTCTTCCCCATCATGAATTAGGCTAATTAATTTTGTTCCCTTGGATTCTTATTTCTTCCCCATCATGAATTAGGCTAATTAATTTTGTTCCCTTGAATTCTTACTTCTTCTCCATCATGAATTAGGCTAATTAATTTTGTTCCCTTGGATTCTTACTTCTTCCCCATCATGATTAGGCTAATTAATTTTGTTCCCTTGGATTCTTACTTCTTCCCCATCATGAATTAGGCTAATTAATTTTGTTCCCTTGAATTCTTACTTTTTCCCCATCATGAATTAGGCTAATTAATTTTGTTCCCGTGGATTCTTACTTTTTCCCCATCATGAATTAGGCTAATTAATTTTGTTCCCTTGGATTCTTACTTCTTCCCCATCATGAATTAGGCTAATTAATTTTGTTCCCTTGGATTCTTACTTCTTCCCCATCATAAATTAGGCTAATTAATTTTGTTCCCTTGGATTCTTACTTTTTCCCCATCATGAATTAGGCTAATTAATTTTGTTCCCGTGGATTCTTACTTCTTCCCCATCATAAATTAGGCTAATTAATTTTTTTCCCTTGGATTCTTACTTCTTCCCCATCATGAATTAGGCTAATTAATTTTGTTCCCTTGGATTCTTACTTCTTCCCCATCATAAATTAGGCTAATTAATTTTGTTCCCTTGGATTCTTACTTATACCTAATTTTTAATTAGGCTAATTAATTTTGTTCCCTTGGATTCTTACTTCTTCCCCATCATGAAATAGGCTAATTAATTTTTTTCCCTTGGATTCGTACTTTTCTTCCCCATCATCAGTTAGATTAATTTGTTTTGTTTCCTTTTGATTCTTACTTCTACCCAATAATGAGTTAGGTTCATCCATTTTGTTCCCTTGGATTCTTGCTTCTTCCCCACCATGAGTTTGATCAAGTTGTAGTTAATTTGTTTTCTTTCCTTACACTTCTTTGAATCATTTGTGGTTATTTAACTTTTCACCAGTTTTTAAAAAAAAATCTACTAAAGGTTATAAAATAGTTTACATCTCATAGTATGTATTTTATGTCTATATAACATCTTTGGATTGTATTTTATTCAGAAATGTGGTTTTAATTATGGCTAGGTATTGTTGATTTATTATGGATGTTATAATATTCAAGGTGATAAATATTCTTGGAATTTATTTTTGTAATCTGTCTCCAAGACAGCTTATTTATTCAGATTCCTTCACTACTAAACATTTCAATTTTTTTTAAAATTGGTTTTTATAGTTGTAGTGGTCAGAAGCTTTTTAAAAATACTTTACAGTTTTACACTTTGCAATATATGCCCGGTTTAAAACTAATGTTTTAATAAAATCTTGCTTGTTTAAAATGTTCTTTTGTCAAAAAATATATTTAAATATTAATAGCTTCACCTTAGATTTCTTATTCAAAGATAGAATAATCAATGTCCAAATCTCGTTTATCATATACCGTATAACTTTTTTCCGTCCATATAATTCTTGTATATTGTTTGATAGATCTGCTTAAGCTATGTCTGAATTATAGGATCACGCGTTACATTTAGAAAGTGTAAAGACTTCAGGGTTGATTTTCAAAGAAGTTTGTAAGCATGGATTTAAATGAAATATGCGAAAGCTGGCATCTTCAATTGTTTCATTTTTCCTTGTGATGCTTAAAATGAACCTTTCTTGTTTAGATTGCTGAATAAAAAATCAGCTTTCAAGTCTGAATATAGCCGACAACATAGTCGATATTTGCTTGAAATGAGTGAATAACAGATATATATCAAGTGGGTGAAAATATTTTAATCATTGTTTAATCATTGTCTGAACAGTTTTATTCTCCAACATATTAATTAGCAAGATGTACTGTATAACAGATTGAAGTAGCACATTTTCTTACGGGATCCTTTTGGTGCTGTGTTTTTTTTATTCACTAAGAAAATATAAGCAGTTTTATAATTCTCCCTCACAGTTAAAAGTCAATTAGCACATTAAGAAAACAAATTATATCCATATATTTGGATTTGAACTTGAGGCATCTTTTGGGGAAGGTGGCCATATTTACCACTGCCAAGTAAGCATCTAACGAGAGGTTTCATAACTATCTTTTTACCCATGCAACAGTGACATTATTTATCGTTATTCACTTCCGTAAGTTATAAAAAAAAATAAAAAATCTTGGAAATTTACTGCCTAGCATAACATATTTCTCATGACAAGGAAAGGCTGAATTTTTAAAACTTTTAACTGTGTTTGGTATTCTTAAGGAAGTTTGCAATATTTGGAATGAAAACCCTTAAAAGATTTCGGCTTGGTCACTGCTCTGTATATAAATACTATAACAAATATATTCATATTGTTGGCAAATATGTAGTATGTGACACATGTTAATAATCATATTCAAGACTATAAATACATTTCTCAGATCAGGATTAAAATCTTAGTTGTTAAGTGACATATGGTAAGAAATTACTTATATTAATGAGCATCATACATCCAGATAATAGCAAAAGTTAAGCTGCAATTACTTGTAAGCAGTCAAATTATTATCAAAATGTGAATAACGTGTGGTTTTCAAAATTACTTATATGGCTTGCATCACATGCATGATGTACCAAGCCCCAGTTATATTTACTCAGCGTGCAATTAAGCATGTACAAGTATAATCTGTTTCTTTAAATTGTGATGACTAAAAATTTGTTTGGTAGGAGATGAAAGAAATTCAGATTTCTACTGATGTGCATTTTTTGTTCTTTGATTATTTAACTATAACTGGTAACCAGTTTGTGATATTCAAAATTTTGTCTTGTTATGCAAGTTTCTCTTTCATAGGTCTGTAATTTCATTTTTTGCTTCAACTGTGATTACTGAAAGGAGCAAGCAAGTTGTCTGTCCATCTGTATGTCCGTCTGGACTCCATTTTAGCTTAATGGTACAAAAACTAATCAAGTTTGGAGCTATTAAATAGCACTTTCTCCTACTAACAATTTGGACATGGTCTATTTTTTTGAAAATCTTGTTACCATGATTAGGTCAAAACTGCTGTAGACAGAAAGGAGATTTGTTATGCATGTTCTTATTAGATTTTCTTGCCATTATAGCATTCATCAACATTTTTTAATTTTGAGACTTTGTTTTGTGTACAGTGAGACATGTTTTACAAACTAGTTGACTTTTATATTTCATTGTATTGTTTTGATTTTCAGCAGAATTTTTTTAGTTGAAGATGAAATCAAATTTTGTTATGAAACTTAGTAATTTCATGTTTTTGGGTGAGATGTTAGCTTCTCATTTGGTATATTATAATGTATGTTCATAATCAAGGTCTAGTGGTTAGAGTGTCTGCCTAGAATGCGAGAAGTCATGTGTTTGATACCCGGCTGAGTCATACCAAAGATTTACCAAAAATGTTACTAACAGTTTGGCACTCAGCATTAAGAGTTTAGTGTTAGGACTAGTCAGCCTGATGTCAGGATAATGTTACTGGGTGGGACATCATGTCTGCAGCATGATGTCCTAGTGCTAGACATCTCTATAAACTGCCACACTGCAGACATCGTAACAATATGACTGAATTTTTTTTCAGGCTTCATTAAAAATCGAAATCACACACACACACATACACACACACATAATCATGTGCCAGATTTAATTTGAAAATGTTTTATAGCTTAACTTTAAATATCATTATCTTGTATTTAATGCTAGGCTTTTACCAGTAAAAGATCTTGGATGGTGTTTTCAAATCAGCAAGATTTATTGTTGACATTGGCACTGTGGCACATTCTACCTTGAATAGATGTCAGCTCACACAACAAGCTGACATCAGTGTCTTTTTATTAAGAAAAAGATCACAGTTTAGTTGCAAGATCAGCTTTTCTTGCACATATGAATTTAGGCAAAGCTTGTTTGTATTCATTAGTTTTTTTTCAACTGTAGCACGAGTAACTCTTGTGTTAAAACAACCTCATTACTTTATGATCATATGTAGTTTATATTTCATATAGTACCATGAAAATGTGACCAACTGAATGCAGGAAATGATTTTGGCTCTGACATTAAGCCATAATAGTTGGTAATATGAGCCAAGGTTTTGGTTTTGGAAATCCAGATTTATAATATATACCTTCAACTGCAGGGAATTGGCTAGACTTTCTGTTTTGTATTTAAATAGAACAGGGATCTTCTGCATTATGTGATGGCTGGTCTGTGTCTGTGCTGTTTTGAGTTGGCTACAAATTTTATACTTTTAAGGTTATTGAGTGTATATTGTCTGATATCTTGAGAGGACAAGTTCTTTTGGCATATGGCCAAATGATGTTTCAGGAGGACAAGTTGTGTTGGCATATGGCCAGATGATGCCTTAAGGGGACAGGTTTTTTTGGCATATGGCCAAATGATGTCTCAAGGGACAGGTTTTTTTGGCATATAGCTAAATGATGTCTCAATGGGACAGGTTCTTTTGGCATATGGCCAATTGATGTCTCAAGGGGACAGGTTCTTTTGGCATATGGCCAAATGATGTCTCAAGGGGACAGGTTCTTTTGGCATATGGCTAAATGATGTCTCAAGGGGACAAATTCTTTTTGCATATGGCCAAATGATTCCTCAGGAGGACATATACTTGGATTTTTCATTATCACTTATAACATAAGTATGAGGTAAAAAATTAAATTTTCAGAACATTTTTGGTGCTTCAGAAGTATGTAGTTTAAAAAATGTTTTTTTAATTTATGATGATAGTAAGCTTTATTCCTCTATATCACATGGCTGGAAAGTGATAAAACTGAAGTCATGACATGGAGACTGAATTCCACTCTTGACCAATCAAAAGTGATGTTGCACAAGTCTTTTGTGATCAAGTTTCAGCTCTTAACCAATCGGAGTAACAATGCAAAAATACCTTTGTCATCAAGTTTCAACTATTACTCATCAGAAGTGACATTGTACATGTCCTTTTTCATTGAGTTTCAATTCTTAACCAATCAGAAGTTATATTGCACAAGTGTGTCATTGAGTGGCACAAACTAAAACTCAAACTTAAAAGTTGTATCATCTCCAGGAAAGACTCATGATGATAAACATTATGACAGTTATTTGTTCTTTTTTTTTAGATTTTCCTTTCAGTGGTTCAGTTGTAAATGTTTGCAAACTCACAAATAAAAAAAAACAGTAGACAGAATTTGTTAAATTACTTTTGTTACATTCGTGGTTATAATGTGTTTTAATTAGCTGTACTCATTGAAATATATTAATATAGTATCCTAGACCCACATCAGTATTATTATTATTATTATTATTATTATTAATATTATTAATATTATTATATTTATTATTATTATTATTATTAATAATAATAATATTATTATTATTATATTTGTTATTATTATTATTATATTTATTATTATTATATTTATTATTATTATTATTATTATTATTAATATTATTATTAATATTATTATTATCATTATTATTATTATTATTATTATTATTATTATTATTATTATTATTTTATCAGTATTTAACAGGCAATTAGGAGCCCTGAGTGGTCTAAAGCGCTTTCCATTACAGATTACTGCCGTCTCACCTGTCTGCGTGGGTTCGAGTCTAAGATTCGGCTAATGTAGTTGTGTGAGAAAGCTTGCCAGTAGCTTCTCATGGGTCGGTGGTTCTTTCTGGGGGTTTTCCCTGAGTTCTTCCTCCACCAAAAATACTGGCTGCCATGTATAGCCTATCGTGTGCTGAGAAATGGCATTAAACACTAAAACAAAACAAAACAGGCAATTAATCACAAGGATGTTCATTTTTTGTACTAATTTTTAAGTACCTTATATTCATCTGTGTAAGTACAGAAACACTTTACTTTGAAATCAGTAATTACATTGACACCTTACATTGATGTGAATGAGTGTAAATACAGACACTTTGTTTTGAAATCAGTAATTACATTGACACCTTACAGTGATGTGAATGAGTGCAAATACAGACTTTATTTTGAAATCAGTAATTTCATTGACACCTTACTGTGATGTGGATGAGTGTGGAAATACAGAGACACTTTACTTTGATATCAGTAATTACATTGACACCTTACTGTGATGTGAATGATGGTTGTTTTGAAACAAAGAGTCTGAAATTAAAACAAATAAAACACATTTTAATGTTGATACCTTTATCTCAATATGAGTTTTGTACTGACCTTCTGCACATTCTGATTTTGAAAATGATCTGAAACCTTACTTTATAAGTAAATGTTAATATCGTCTTGCTTTACTACTTTTTTCATGAATATAGACATTTATATGTGTTGAACATAATGTAATATATCCATTTTTATTAGCGATGTTCATTGATAAAAAAGCATGTAACATTTTTCTCAGCATTTGTAAACTGGATATGTTTCAGTTGTTAGTAACATGGCAGGTTTTATCTTCAAAATTGTTCAAAGTATGAATTATGAAACATGCTTATCAAATGCTTCGTTTTCCCCAGGAATGATCACAAGTGACATTGTTTTTAATGTAGCTGATCTGTTTAATTCCTAAATTTCGATTAGGTATTACATTTACTCAATTTATCATCAGACTTGTACCCCATCAAATTCAATGACATGACCTTTACTTTTTAGTTTTTTTTATGACCAAATGTAATATCAATGTAATAATTTTTCAAATGTGATTGAATTATACACATTCTTTTTTAACCAGATTGTTCTAGTGCAATTAGAATAAAGTCATAAATGGTGAATCCAGGTAATAAACAACTTATAGGAACAGCTACATTTTAAGCTGTGTTGACAGTTTTCTTTTTTCTTTATGTGAATATAACTTTGTATTTCATGCACGGGATTTCCACTTATGCAGTTTAGATGGTATCACCTGTTGTAGTCCGGGTCAGTTCATGTATGCATGTTTTGTAAACATCCGTATTTTTGTATTTCTGTCAATGTACATCATTTTTGTAGCAGTTTTTATTATTTTATCATTATTATAGCAAACTCACTGTTTGTCAAACTCATATTAGAAAGTTTTAAAAAAATTAACACTGAGCTACAATACTTTAATCTTACATTAACTTAGGGGATGAATAGATAAATGGATGCATTGGCATGAACACTGATGCCAAAGTGTGTTGAGCTTTTGCCAAAAGTGTACTGCAATTATTATTATCATTATTATGCTATTATGTCTTATTGCTAAATAAAATATTTTTTTTTTAAAAAGTTTGAAATTATTATTTTAATCAATTAGAAAATTTTTAATAGAATTGACTCCAATGCTTGAATTAAATAAAGAACAAGTATTACCATACTTAGAGTGGTTTTGTTTTAGGGATTAACACCATCTTTCAGCACACGATAGGCTATACATGGCGGCCAGTATTATTGGTGGAGGAAGAACCCGGGAAAACCCCCAGTAAGAACCACCGACCCACGAGAAGCTACTGACAAGCTTAGCAGCAGAGAGGTCGAATCGGACAACTTTATAGGAGCGTCTATTTGGCAAACCAAAGCTTCCTCCAAAATCGAAAAAAAAAGTTTCCTTTGGAGACGCAAAGTCGTCGCGTCCTCCCTGCTGCTATGGGGGTAAAAATCTTTTTTTAACGATTTCACAAACTAATTTGTAAAACCTCACCCCGTAAATCAGTCAGATTATTGGATTGGTCGGTGAGTTTAAAATTAATTCTTGTTAACGAATTATTATGACATCGCATATATACTGGAATAGTTGGATCCTCAATGATTTTAAACCCTGGAGGAGCTGTTGGTGCAAATGAGTATAAAATATATCCTTGTTGAGCTTGATTTGATCTTTCGAGATTTATTTGGTAACTTCCTTCGATAACATCACATACTAGATTCACTGCAATCACCGAGGATATATTGACGTTTTGAGAGGCAATATGTCGACCGCCTCCATCTGGATCATTATTATGTTTGAGGATAGTTGTTTGTGGTTGTGTTATTTTTTTCCATGCGGCGAATATTTGGGGGAAGTACTCATCAAGTAGGTCGTTGGTTGATTTTGTTTAATTCGTCTATATTATTCTCAGGAAACTTAAATATCTTCTATTCGTATATTACGTGTTCTTGCAAATTCTATTCTCTCAGAATCGTCCTCGGCATCTTATACTCCTTGAATAAGTCGTATGTTAAACAGTTCCATATCGTGTACAATTTGATTTAATATTTCCGTGTATTTGATAATTGAGGTTTTCGACGATAAATCAACAATATGTTCTTGAAAACTCTGCCGTAATTTATCTAAATAATTCTTATGTTCTTTTTTTAAAGAATTAAAAATTTGCAAGTTATTATCTGGAACCGATTCGATCCAGCCGTGCCCCGGTCTCCGAATCTGCCATTTCTCATTATAGTAACTAACAGGATCTGTTAAATACTCCGTATAATGAGGATCGATTATTTCAGGGATGAATTCATTATATGATTTATTGTCTGTGGTAAAATCAGATTTTTTCGGTTCAGGTGGAGGTGTTTCTTCAGGCCATCCTATTATTGTTCTTATCGAACTCTGATAGATATATACGGCATATCCGGGCGAGTTTATCTCAATGGCAGATGATATTGTTGGTTCATGAACCGTTATAGCGATTTTCGATTCTTTTCCAGTAATGGATTTTATTGTGCGTTGTAATTCATTATTGATCTGTTCGATTTGGTAGGACCCAGATGGTAGCGAAACAACCTTCCAGTCTGGAGTCCCGTCTGGTTTATTCTTATTGGCAAACACCAGTTAATTATTCGGTTGCTGACCACCGAATGGTACTTATCTAATGTTCGGCCAACTATGGTATACACGTAATTATGCTAGTGCTATTTCCTTAACTGAAATCGCAGTAGGGAAATTCACACTGAATTCAGGGTTGGTTGAGGCTATTGATATCATGCTGGTTTTCACCGTGTTTGTGTTTTCCGCTATTCGTTGAAGTAGTTCTTGCGATGTTGTCATTATACTCGTGTTGTTTTTCTAAATTTGACATCGCGGAATCATGAACACGTACCATCGCGGAAAACTCACTATCGGATATTAATGTGTCATCGAGTGACGACGATATCATCGAGGATAATTGGGAGTACACGGTTGACACAACATGGAATTTAACTACGTAATCCTGCAGTTTACGCTGGCTGCATGATGATATTTTTTTGTTATAAATTACATATATATAAATTGGAACAGCTATCGGGGCAATCATTGTCACCGAGGATAGTATTATACCAGCTCCAGTGATTACACCTGAAGTGTATGTCATCTTCGGATTGTCTGGTTAAATCAAGATGTTCCAGCGAAAAGTAGTAAATGGGATATCGATTTTTAAAATCCAACTGTGATATTTGCAGACCAGTTTCTACATTATTATCGCGTCCCATAAATGTCGTCAAACGATGATATGCGCTTGCTATTTGGTTGGTTCCGTAATCAAGTAGTATACCCTCAGATGGTTCTTGTTGGCCCTTTATTCTCAATGATACCTCATTAACACCCAGTTGATCAAATATCATATGGCTGCGTAATTGTTTAATCGCGCAGTATTCTGTAACGCAATAAATATATGACGTGGAGCTGAAACACCTTGTTTTAATGCCAGGTGCCATGTAAGTGTACCATCAATATTAGAATCCATGGTATCCGTTGTTGTTTTTAGCCATGATAGCAATGATTTTCCTCCATGATCCATAAATGATAGTAATCTTTCTTCTGCGGTGATTGATGGAGTCATTACTGGCATCCACAATAACAGTTTTGTTATAATGACTTTACCATCAGGAACACCAGCACCATGCCAAATTGCTTCATTATCAGTACCCCTTCGCACGAGTACTACTGTGTGCTTCGCTCCATAGATAACTTTTCTAACATTTCTGCAAAATCCGAAAATATGATGCAGTGGAATCTCGCATGAGAATTGTCTACGCTGTCCTTGCAACATTGATACGCGTGTTGGAAACCCTAGATTGTGATTAGGATTAGTACATTTTATAATATCAAAAGCAGCACCTGGTTTTGGTTCGTGTTCAACATCATCTGGTTGTGGATCAGATGAGATAGCTACTGGTGACCGTAATTTAACATATGAAATGTGTTCAGCGTGATCAGTAATATTCTTAGAGAACATCATAGACGGACCTGCCGATCTTGTATAATCATCGGAGTATCTTGCTAACCCCACTATTGTTGTGGCAACATCAACCTCACGCTCTATAGATTCAATTTCTCTTCCATCAATCATATATCTAGCACTCTCGAATAACGCCATGAAACCATTATTGACAAAACCAACTCGGATATTTGGGTCATCGTCATATGGGGTATTAGCTGCAACATTTGTTACAAGTTCTCCTTCTACTTCGATAAATGCTTCATCGGGTAGAAAGTATTTGCTGGTATCAGCGGGTAGAAAGTATTTGCTGGTATCATGGACCTGAAGTTCGATTCTTGATCGAAGATCCGGTTGTAATGCGTTATAGGAATATAATTGATAATTGCGTAGAGAATCATTCTTGGCTACTGGGGCATCTAAATCCAACGCTGGATCAGGCGACGATTTGAATATATTATTATATATTTTTTAATCTAACTCGCGATCTCGCTCGCGATTTCAAGCCACTTTCCGCCATCATATTTGCAGTAATATTTCCCTGAGTGTCATATCCTTCATTGTTCAGCGATGCTATTCTTTGATCCACCGCGTTGTTTATTATTTTGCTAATATTCGCGGGCATAATTTCCGTAGATGGTAGTGGTCTCAGCGATGGTGATTTTATCATTGGTTTCTTTCGTCGCCGAACTAACGCTAGTAGTTTTTCTTTGGCCGCGGAAATGCTTTCCCGGTAACATCACCAACAGCGCTAATACCTTTATCACGAATAACATCAATAGCTCTCATCGATAACTGTTTTGCGATTGGTGCTATTTTTGGAGCCATTCTTGCAAATAACCCTGCAATGGTATTGCCGAGACCATCTCCATAGTACGCTCTATAAACAGGCAATCGTGAGTTTACTACGTAAGTCATAGTTGGATTATTGTGGTTGTAGTGTATGATCATTTTATTTAAATGACATTTATCTAATCGCAAAAATCCTACGGATTTTCATCGTAAACGATTTTGATTGCTAGCGATTTCAGTGATTAATCACTGTGGTAACCATCCGCTAGCTCATCAATAAACTCTCGGTATACATTAATATCCATAATAATACCCTCAAATAGTCGTCTGCAGATATCAGCTACCTCATTAATTATTTCCGGTAAGCTATTTCTGGCTCTTTTCCCTCCTACGAGAACTTCTAATCATGATATGTCCCCGAGAATACTACTAGGACAACGAACTAGACCACTGCCTGAAACTCCGCTTGGGGCAACACTCTGATATAAACCCTTACCGGTAGTACCAGTTGCACCTTGTGTGTCCTTTTCCTGATCTTGTAAGTATCTAAAAAGTTCATCATTAGATTCGTCTTGATCAGATGGCATATACAATGATTGCTTATTATCAGACTCCAATAATCTCAAACCTGCATCATCATCATCATCATCATCATCATCATCATCATCATCATTATCATCATCAGGTGTTGATTGTCGTTGAGGTGAGAAAGATATTTTCTTTGAAGGCTGTTGTCTTTTTCTTTGCATTCTTTATGTTGTTTTTGTTTTTGGTTTTAGTTCTTCATATTGATCATTCACTGTACCCACTGCATTGAGATATCCAGTGTATGATGCATTGTCTTGATTAATTCGACTTGTGTTAGTTTTGATTTTGTAAAATACATCAGCCCAATGTTCTATACTTTTAATATATTTGATGTGTTCTGGTGTCAACATTTTTTCTTGTTTTCATAAGTCGTAACAACAAGCGCAGGAATTTCTGCTGGATAAGTCTTATCAATTGCTGCTAGCCCCTCCTCATTAAATCTCGCACGTAATTTATCTACTATTTTTTCGTTTGGTTATTTTTGGGACCGGGGAGGGGGGTTGTAACAGAACTGATGTTTTTTTTCGGTTTCGTTTGCTATTTTTTCAAGTACTGGTACAGTAGCAATAATACCTTCCTTAGTAGCAGTGGTTATTGGTTTGAATACTTGTTCGGTACCCGTTGCAAAGACAGATTGAAATTCCTGTCTCCTTTGTAGCTTATTTCGAACAGAAACTCTTAAACGCAGCCAATCTCTCGCGAGCTAATCTAGTTGTTAGGGCTTCATTTACCATTATAAATTAATATACGATTTAAATTGTAAGTGAAAAATCCATGGATGCTCACCCACCCCTGAAATATCACTACAGTGTTTTCATTACTTCCTTGTCAGTGTTAAATCACCGTGCAAAAAATAAAACTATTACACCTGTCTTTAGAATTTATCAACGGGGGTTGTAGAATTTCAACTCATACAATTTATCAATGGGGCTATAGAATTTTGGATTACTCACCTGCAAACATGTATTTTGTACCGCGTGGATATTGTATATGTTAGTTGTGTTAACTGTGTTGGGAGGGGGGGGGGGAAACCGAGAGTGGAAAGTGATTTTCATTCTGTCTGATGATTTCCCTTATTGTTTTAATTTTTGAGATTATTGTGCGTTTGATTTCATATTATTGGCCCAATTCACCTCTCACCTTCTCGACCGCAGTGAATACCGGGATAAATTTGTTGATGTCGTTAAAAAATGCAAGTGAATCATTTACCGCGTGCTGAATTCGTTTTATTAGCGAATACTGCCTCGGCAAGACATACCTATTATTCTGAGCGCTATCATCAATATCTTGAAAATCAGAAAGAATCTGATTACAATCTAATTTTTCTGACAATTGTATTTTTGATTTTTCAAATTTGAAATTTCATTTATAATGTCATTCATATTTTCGAAATTCATTATATGATATGTTATATATCTAATATCAATACAAAAAATAGGGGTCAATTTTGACCCGTTTTCATAATACAACACAACCCCATGTGGGCCTCTCAGGTGTTTCTCACATCTGACCAGGCCCAGGGGCATTCACAAAGCCTAGTCTCCGAGAGAGGATCTAACTCGTCAAATAACGGGTTAGAACTCCAAGAAGGTGTGCTTGGTGTTATAGACGTCACATAACATATAGATATATAAATATTTACATATTTACAAGTATTTACATATTTACAAATGATGATATATGATATAGGATATTTACAATCATATATGATGTATGATATTTACAATGATATATACTCATACAAATAGGACAACACATACACATAAGGGGCTGTTCTACATTCAAACTGAAACCACCATACCTCCAAATAAATCACCCCGGGTTGAATGCAAAAACACATTCACACCGTGTGACGGTGTGTGACGTAAGGTGGTTTCAGTTTGAATTTCGAATGGCTTCAAGCCCCAATTATATATAGAAAAACCTTCCGATCGGTACCGTCGACAATAATGTATGCCACGAGATTCGAACGCTGGACCTCGGGACGAGATCCAACCGCGTACGGAATACACTAATATTTGAGATCTACAAGTCTATAATTTTGAATATAATATATAGCTAAACTGCTGTGTATGTCGTAAAGAATTTTACGAATACTGTGTACTGTAGATGAAAATCGTAAATCAATCTTAGATGGGAATCGTAGATTTCACTGTAATTAAAAATCGTAGACAAAATTATAAATTTTCTAGTCAAACAAACACAAAGAAAAGCCATTCAGTCAGACAATGAGTCATCGAAAAATCCGTAACTATTACCTCTGTTTCAAAAACTATACACACAAGCCCACACGAGTTAATCCACTTTGGTGTTATATATAATAATTCAGATGTAAACGAATTGAATTCCGTTTTTAAATATTTTTAGAAAAAGCCGATCTAGTGATATTCTCTGCAACATATCGTACAAAGGGTAAACAAATATCAAAATATTTTCCGGTTTCAGTCATTGATTGAAATATTATTTTCTGTATTAAATGATTTTATAGGTATTTTCCCAATTGATTTACAAGTACCAGTTTTCCTAAAAGCAGTATTCTCACTCTGTGTAATAGCTCGTAAATTATCCAATCTGTTATTTTGAGGACATCCATCGATATGATCAATAACAAGACCATCCTTGATCTATCCGTTAAATACCTCATAGACGAAAATAGGACAAAAATATTTCTTCTTCTCAGCAACAAACATAATTATCCCATACCATTGTCAAACCCTACTGGTTTCTTCAGTCTACGGTATCTCATAATACCATCACGAAATGCTTCATAATCGATGATCACAGGATGTGGTTGAAATTCTTGGTTCATTTATATACAATATATTATTTGTCTAATTAATTATTTGGTTTAATTATTACTTGAGAATCTATCAATGTAGTCTTGATGTGTTCTTATGATTTTGTCCTTGACAGAGTCAGAGTCGGAATTCTTAATTCGTTTATCATAATAACGCTTTAGCTCTCTATATCGCTTACCACCACAACTGAGACATAACTGCGACTTACCACGCACACCTACCCCACATCGTATTCAAGGTAAGGGCCCAAAACTCCCCCAACATGCGCAGAATTTCTCTCAGATGTCGAATCAAGCTGCGTAAAATATGGCCATGGCGGATTATGGAATACAAAATATGACCCTGAAAACATCAGTTCGGTTGATATGATTGCGTGTTATCCGGGGAGTTTTCTTGCGTACGGAGAGTGTTCTGAATGCTTTAAAAGATTTGGACATCCCACACACGAAATGACCCGTGTTGCGATTAATGGACCACTTCCCGATTTTGATTTAACTGGATTCGCTCGTGTGGTATGTTTGGTTTGGTAGACACATCTCTGAAAAACACTGGATGCCAATAGTATTATTATGGTATATGATTGATTCTAAAATACTGATATCGATGATTATCAGTGAAGCAATTGTATCATATTTAAAACAAACTGAAGTCTGGTTACCACAACTCGATAGTCTAGATAGTATAATCAGCGAAAATAAAAAAATATTTCCTAATCTCGACGAAGAATATATGGTGAAATGGTCCAAGGAAATCTTTGAAGTTAGAAATAAACACGCAAAAGATCTCGGTAAAAGAAAAATTGGTAAATTCACACAAGGTGGAAAATACGACCATAAACGGTATTCTTCACGATTAATTATAGATGATGTTGAATACAATTTTATAATCGCAGATGCAACATCCAAGGGTATATATGTCAGTCGTAAAGACGCTTTCTTGTCCGATGGAACAAAATTCGCTACAATTGTTACATACACAGATGGAGAAAATCCTCAGTACGTACATCTAAGGGGGTCTCTGCTGGTTTATGCTTCAATTAATTTACTTTCGATGATAAATAGATTTCCTGAATCCGCAGTTCGAGTCGCCACTGATTCATTTTATATAGATATAAAACAAAGAAACAGTGGCTGAATTCACAAATTCAGACGAGAGGTGGGAATCATGGAGAATTAAAAAGGAAATACTACGTGATTATTCTAAATCATCAGATGTTACAATTGAAAACAATTACTTGAAAAATAATCAGATATCAGAACTATCTAATGCACCTTCGATATCCGATCCAATATGTAGATATAAACCAGTTATTTAAACGGTTGTTGTAGGTCAGGGAAGACGACTCGTGCGATAGAATTATTTCGAGCGAAATCAAACATGATTGTTCTAACACTAACACACAGACTTGCAAGAGAGATGAAACAGTGAGGAATTAATGCTTGCACTTATCACAGTTTCTTTCGATGGAAAGGTGACGAATGGACTACTGATCGAATGGGCGAGAAATATATTTCTGAAATCATCATTTTGGATGAGATATGCGCAGTGTCGTTAGATGTATTACAAAGGTTTCTTGATTGGCTATTGCTAACGAATACAAAAGTGATAATGTGTGGCGATTATGGTCAACCACCACCATTTCTCGGTTTGTCTCCACATAATTGGCTAAAGAATTTTGTAGACTATTATGAAGAAATTAGAACTGATCATAGATCACTTGATAATGAATTACGTGACTTCAAAAAATTAATCAGATTACAACCGGATAGAATCCAGTGTGAAATAGCGCGTGAAATAATTTTAGAAACCCCATTAAATAATTTTTTGGGAAGCGTGGAGACCAAACGATTTGATAGTGGCAAGTAGAAAGATAGTCAGGGATACACTTCAGATGAAGTTATTTAACACACACAAAGAAAAATTTGCAACACTTCCAGTGCTGCTGTGTTATAGACCCAAGGATACATGAAGACAATATATCGAAGTTGATATTCCAGACCTGACAGAGTCAGGGACTGAGAAGCAGATTCTCGTATTAAATGATATCGTGTTAGTTGATATCGGTGTTGTCGAAGATGCGTTGCGTGCTGAAAAATCCCCATGGAAGCTAGGATACGCAGCGACGATACATTCTTCGCAGGGATTGACTATGACTATGTCAGATACAATTGTTTGGATCGTAGATAATCGCATCGAGTGATCGAATTTAGTTTATCTTACAGTATCCAGAGTACGAAAAATAAATCAACTTCGAAGATTTGTTTTAGACTATAATGACACAACAATCAGCGATATTTACAGCGTTGACATAATCAGAAAAAACTCTCTGGTTATAAATAGCAGGATAAAAAAATAACAGAAAATTTGACATTGATACTGAATTTATAACAACAGAATAATCACTGCGCGAGTTGTAATTGTATAATGCGTTGGTGTTGGTCGGATAAAGACCCCCGCCAATTTACCGTAGACAGAAAAAATAGCAGCCTTGGTCATACCAGAGATAATGTGATCTTAACTTGTCTTGAGTGTGACAGACGCTAGGTGCTAGTTAAGACCATGCGGTGGTAATTGAGTATCCTCGGGTATCACTTGTAATTGTTCACGAGTAAATCTCCGCTGAGGAGTAGTTGAATCCAATCTATCGACTGGCGGTCTATCCGTAGATCTCGTTATGCTAGATATTTTATGCGTAGTGACACTCCAGATAGGATCAGTAGCTCTTTTTGTGCCACCTTAGAGCTCTCCTGGTTCATATAAATTTAAAACAGTGACATTGCCGAGTATTGGTTGTTTTGAAAAATCATTTTTGCGGTTTTTGTAATGGTATATACTTCTTTTTAATCGCGTTGTTAGGTTTCATGTTGATTGTTCGAGTAATCTCATTATTTAGCGCGGTAATTACACCCGGTAATCTCTTGACCCATTCATGAGATCGTTTATCCTGAATAAATTCCTTCGCGTATTGATATCCAAATAACCGTTCAGCAAGTGTCCGATTAAATCATTCAACAATTGCCTGATCGCGATGTAGTTCAGTAGGTCCTCGTCTGATGGTGACATTATGATGCTTCATTGTTGATAAGACTAAACCTTGAAATTCCTTGCCAGGATCAACTTGTAATAGATTTGGCCACTTTAGAGGACCTCGTCGATAAATCCTTTCAAACGCAGAAGCCACTTTAGTTGATGACTTTGTCTTTAGCGGCTCTGCTTTTATGTATCTACTCGCAACATCAACTACGGTTAGCGCATACTTGTAAACACCATCATGCGGCAGAAATAATATATCAGCTTAATGAACCTCATTAGGGACACTGACATCAAAATGCGAGAAATTAATTTGTTTAGGCGGTGGTAGATAAATTTGCCATATCGCCTGTTGCATAACCAGTCCGCTGCTGTAGTATTTTTCACCTTTGCGGTGCTAGCAAGTTTACTGATTGCTGATATACCCCTCCAGTATCCTCTTGGGGAATAATAGAAAGATTCCATGATGTTATTAATTACCAGCACCCAACATTAATTTACTTTTCATCGCCGATTTTATCAACCATGAAGCTAATTTTTCTTTGAAGGATTTATCAGTGATAAAATTCAACGCAAGAATCAATTTCACATCTGTGATATGTCTGTGTTGCAGATTTCTGCTTTTATAAGCAACATCATGAGCATGACATGCCTTATCAATAGCGTTTATTGGATATTCACCGGGTTTGGGTTGATTTTGATCATCGACTCAGATATCGAGTCTGGTCGCGGGTCCACAATAACTATACCTTGGAAGGTGTTTTTCTCCAGGATATTTTGCCCATGGTGTTCCTGGTAATTTTACTAACTTGACTGCAATATCACCTCCTCGTTTTTTTTTAAAATCTTTAAAAACAAATCTAAATTTTTTGGTACCACATTGAACACACCAGCAAGTGCTGATCTGTTATTTTAAGTTGTAATTGTTGTCAAGTCATTTGTGCTAGTAAGCTTCTTACATTTCACACAATATAGATCCATAATTTATTTATAATAACATGAATGTAATTGATTTTTCGGCTAAAAAAACAAGAGAACCAGTTAAGCATCCTGGTAATTTTACTAACTTGACTGCAATATCACCTCCTCGTTTTTTTTTAAAATCTTTAAAAACAAATCTAAATTTTTTGGTACCACATTGAACACACCAGCAAGTGCTGATCTGTTATTTTAAGTTGTAATTGTTGTCAAGTCATTTGTGCTAGTAAGCTTCTTACATTTCACACAATATAGATCCATAATTTATTTATAATAACATGAATGTAATTGATTTTTCGGCTAAAAAAACAAGAGAACCAGTTAAGCATCATGCAGCGCTATTTTATTCGTATGATTATAATCAGGCCATCTGGAAGTGGCAAGACACAACTGCTACTTAATTTGATAACGAGATGGGTGAAGTGGGACAAGTTGTACTTGGTAGCCCTGAGTGTAGACGATCAGCGATGTTACGAAGTGTTAAAAGATTTTAACGAGATAGCAAAATCGGAAATCTATGAAGATATTATTGAATTTATAACCGGTATCGAGGAACCACAGAGTATTGATGTTATTGATGGAAGCATTAACAATTTAGTCGTATATGATGATGTCATGTTAGACAATCAAAAAAATCCTGCTAGGATATTTTCCAGAGGTAGACATAAAAATACTGATGTGATATATGTCACTCAACGATACACACAAATACCAAAAGTGATCATAGATAACTGCAATATTCTTGCTGTATTTAATGGAGTTGACACACATACGCTACAAAATATTTGGCAAACTTGGTGCAGTGGAGACATGGGTCATGGTCTATTTAGAAATTTCTTTAGTCACGCTCAGTCAATCCCACATGGATTTGTAACGATCAATTTGCATGACCCAAGATCAAGATATCGTATCGGACTTGATCAAATATTTGGTTGAAACAATTTGTCTCCACAGCACCATCAGCGCTGAGTCTGTAAAGGATTTCAAACTGAAACCATTTCTCTTTTTTTTGTCTGCATAAAATGGTTTTGGTTTGAAATCCTTTAGGATTTTGCTGAAATAGTTTCGGTTTGCTTGAAATAGTTTCGGTCTGTCCTCCCACTTTGCTGCTGATAGAGACTCAGATTATGGATGGTACAGTCGGCAGCAGATAAATCATTAAAACTAAGATGTGACTAGACAGTATGAATCTAGTGCCAGACGGCTGAAAGGTACATTCGGCAGACAAAAAGCATAGAAATTGTGGTGTGGCTGGATCGCATGGCTCATTCCAGTTACTCATAAACCCCATGTGACCAGACATACAAGCCTGACAGCCATGCAAGGACTTGCAGGGGAGAGGGAATATGCTAATTGAGCTGTTTAGTATTGGGTGGAAACCTGCCAAATGTGGTTACTAGAAACACCCAAATACACTGAAAAACCAAAATACACACCCAAATACAATGAAATACCAAAATACACACCCAAATACACTGAAAAACCAAAATACACACCCAAATACACTGAAAAACCAAAATACTCACCAAAATACACTGAAAAACCAAAATACACACCCAAATACACATGTATTTACATGTTCTCACTGTATATTACGGTAAGTTTAGAAATTCTCAACTGGAAAGAGAACAAAATTGGCCAGCAACTTATCCACTCTGTCATTGCTTGTTGTACCAAATGATGCACCTGTAAATCCAGACAGTGTAGATGTTGAAGAAGCAGCTTCCTCCACTCACCAAAATGTAATGGCATCCCAGACAAGGCTGGCCAATGACTCAGTATTAGGTGAATATTCCAACTTTCAGTATTTTCTTGGTACTTTGATTTTCCACATCACTCCATTACTTAGAATTTTCCATTAAACCATTGACCATGTTACTCTCGGAGCACATGCTGTGCATAGCTGATGATTGATGTACAATTTGTACATGCAAGACTCGAGTCACGAGACTTCTCACTGGCTTTGAAATTTTGCATTAGCATATGCAGCCATCATTGCTTATTCAGAAACATCAAAGCAAAAAAATGTAAAGAAGAAAAAAAGAAATGATAGTTAACTGCATTAAGAACATCAGATACAACTGCAATAATAAAAATAATAAAAGAGATAAATAAAAGTGAGCAAGAACATAAACTTCAACCATTCTATTACAAAAGTAGCTGTGTTGAACCATATGGACTGAGAATGCATTAGTCTGGATAGGTTAAAAAAAAAAAATCACATAAATTTGGTCCAAATTAAAAAATAATGTATACCACCTGAACAGTAATCCTTAATACATTTAAAAATAAAAAATTCTCAATGGATGGGATGAAAAGTAGCATAAATTTCCAATGGATTTCAGGGGGCCAAGTGAATGCAGGTGTCAGTTCACAGTGAAAGCTTAAAACCAGTGCTACCTGTAGGTGACAAGGGGAGGTAATATAAGAGTTATTTCCCTTCGTCTACTTACACTCATTACGTTTTATGGAAAATCCACATTCCTACAGTGAACCTTAATCCGTTTTGCACTGTCTCTGTTGCAGATAGGACATAGTGGTAAGTAGTTGTGGGTTGTCCACATCACAGCTTCCTGTGGATGAATTAAGTTTTATTGCTCCAGTTAGAAGTCACAGCATACACACACACACACACATAATATATATACATACATACATACATACACACACACACACACACATATATATATATATATATATAGTCGACTCCGGTTAACTGCACAGCCTCTGGCCTGTCACGAGACTGCGCAGTTAACCGAAGTACGGTACAGTACAGCTTTAAATCAGCACGGCACGAATATATGTGAAGAATAAATTTAAACAATGATTAGAATCCACTCTTTCAGCTTTTACTTAAATGTTAAGATTGTTTCCTTCCTCCGAACACAATTTCACTGTTTCAACCAATGAATCAATGAATTATAGCGAATTTCAAGAAATTCTATAGATCACTTGTTATTCAAAAACTGCTGTCAGACATTGATGGGTCATCTCCTGAAGAAATTCAAGAAATTCTATAGATCACTTGTTATTCAAAAACTGCTGTCAGACATTGATGGGTCATCTCCTGAAGAAAAAGCGTTCAGCTCCAAAGTCTTACACATCCTGTTTTTCATTGTGTTGTCGTTTAAATTGAATTCCGTTGCACATTTTCCATCTTTCCAACCATCCATTTGTTGGTTTGAAATCATGCAAATCCCAACAGTTTAGAGCAATGTTTCCCATGCTGTACTATGATTTTTCCCATGCTATTGCTCCCTAGTGGGCGTGGATATACATGTATATACCACCTATGGCGTCCTTTTCATGTCAATCATTTACAAAGTCGCATTTACCGGCTTAATTGTCGGCTTATTTGAAGCGCTACAGCAGTGGACTGGCAATAACTGATCATGAACATACATTGTGCAGTTAACCGGAGTAAAATTGTATTGAATAATGTGCCATGGGCAGAAATTTATCGTGTTATTATCCGGAGTGTGCATTTAAGCGAAGTGCAGTTATCCGAAATTTGTTTCCCTTGAAAAGCATTTGGAAAAAAACGGGACCAGCGTGACTAAGTGCAGTTATCCGGCGTGTGCAGTTAACTGATGTGCAGTTAAGTGGAGTCGACTGTGTGAGTGTGTGTGTATATATATATATATATATATATATATATATATAATGTAATCGTAGACGTCCACTACATCAAGTGGAACTTGTCAGCTCAGCTGCAGTACACAGTGCAAAAGTTTTTTACTTGCACACAATGCCCTATATATTCAAAGACTAACCCACTGTTCACAATCGCCTATTTTGCAAGAGATGAAAGGTTTCTGAGCAAAGAATGCATCAACTATGTAGGTGTTTCACAAAATATATCAAGTTTAATTATAGTAATTTTCATATGAGAAAATTATGTAGCTCTTAAACAAATGGAGCAGCTGTCTGGTAATATTTTACAAATGATACTGAACCCTGACTAATACGTTAAGTTTTGTTATTATCATTACATTGTAAGGGTAAGTTTCAAATTTAGCAGGCTTGAAGTTGTCCCATTGTAAGCTAATGCGATATTGCTTAGTTTACATTTTTCCATCCTTCTGTTGCATAATAATGCCAATTTTCAACTAATGAAATATAATACTTTATATGTATAATAATAATTTAATATCAATTTTCTACTTCAACAGTAAACAAAAAAAGTATTTTGATTCATGTGTAGTATTATTCATTTCAGCTCCACAAGATGACTCCTAAAGCATATCCCTTAAGTTTTCTTCCCTCAATAATTTAATATCAACAGTAAGCACAAAAAGTATTTCAGCTCTACAAGACGACTGCTAAAGCATATCCCTCATGTGTAGTATTATTCATTTCAGCTGTACAAGATGACTGCTAAAGCATATCCCTCAAGTTTTCTTTGCTTCAGCAAACTGCAGCAGAAAATTTTCAAATGTATTCAGTTTAGTAATTTAAATAAATTTATTATGTTAATAATTCTAAACAATTTTGAAGACAATAGAATGGTATTAGTCAAGCAACATATAACGATATACCAAATTGTATGGACTGTTTATTCTTTGCACAGCTAATTAACTAGTTAACGAAGGACAGAAGAAGAAAGAATATACAAGAGCAGTAAAATTATTGTGTCATATTTTCAGTGATTAATAAATATTATTAAACTTCATGATTCTCACTATTATTAAATAAAAGTTCTTTCAAAGAATAACAGATACATGCCTCAAGAAAATAGAAATCAATGTCATTAATAAAAAAGACTTTGTCATGGCTTTTATTTCTGAAACTGTTGGCAGACTACATATCTAACATTAGATTTGTAAAACTTTACATGTCAACTACTCTCCCTGCAGGTTGTGTAATTTTACAAAACACACCAGTGACAACATAAAAGAATATCTACAACATCAACTTAAATAATTCATAATAAAAATAAGCTGGGAGTTTAACATGCTCTTGTTGGAGGTAACATAAATCAAATATAGTAAAGATTTTTACCACCATATATAACATACTGCAACTGAAATGCAGGTCAATAAAGGCAAAGGTCCAAGTCACAATGGTCAGTTTGTTTAAGCAATATTTATTAGCTTATTCGTTAAAGAAATATTACAAAGATATTGTCTCCGGATTGAAAAAGAAATGCAAAACACTTACATAAATCCCTTAAACAACTGAACTACATTAACAATATATTACATGTACACTTTTCATATGAGTATTTGAAAGATTATGTTTTTTTGGGATAACATCATTACATGTGGATGATAGAAAGAAACAACAGTGAGTGGTCTGTGGGCAGTGGATACATCATACCTTCAGAATAGCGACAAATACAGAAATTAAAATAACTGCATGAAAAACAAAAGTGACACAAGCTTAATAAAAGCTTCGCTGAAACTGAACTAGATTCACTAGTGTACATGGGGAATCCTTGGGGATGATGGATGATGGATCCAATGATCAAAGATCAAGGACACTGGTTTTGACTGAGCTATTGCATCCGTTTCCATACATGTACTGCTATCAGATTAGCACATTTCAGTGTAACAGAGGAATGGGATGGTAAAAAGTCAAAGAATAAAGTCACAGTTCTTTTTTTCAGTCATGTATTAATAAGGTTAGAGCAATATCCATGCAAATTTATTGATAAATTTACCTTGTGAATTGAAAGGTCAAAGGTTCTGTGCATTTTGTTCTTTGCAAAGATCAGGAATTTGAAAACTGAATGAACAATAAATCGTTTGTGAGGATAAAATAAACTGCCTTCCCCATCCAAGATATTATGTACTGATAAACATTTTGTGACAAATCTGAAAGAATTTACATCATCAAAGATCTAGTTTTTAAAAAAACATAACACTATTAGTTTCATTAAAATGTTAACCATGTTAAAGTACTTGGTAATGCAATTACTACCATAATCTGAAAATAGGCTCACGCAGCTTATATAAAATATAACATTCTTAGGTATCATTCAAATGATATAAAAGCTATTTTCATGCCTATAAAATGTAGCCAACTGTATGACTAATCTTATATTCATTGTGTCTCAATCATTTTAAAAATGTGACAGAATTTGATTATTCATGTAAGGATCAAACAATCTATCCTTTTCTCATACAAATGACAAAATTTATTGTACAAAAACATGCAATATTATGTTATACCACACACAGCATGTTAAAATACATCCGACACTTTACAGAACTAATGTACAAATACACATTTAAACATGTAAGTCACAATTTTAAAAAAAACAACAAACGTACAGAATATTTGGAAAATAAATCAGACAGAACATGATATGAATGCCTGTCATTTCAATGAACCACATACAAGCAGCTTTTTTCTACTATACCTAATTCAGTCCGTTCCTTGTTGCACTTTACCATATCCAGACCACCCCATCCTACTATCTCAAATACAGCCTGTCCCACCTTCCCAAATCTTAATCCAGCTTGTCCCACTATTCAGGCCTTCTCTTGTCCCACTATCTGAATTTATCCAGAATAACTACCAACTGCCTTATGTATTTGCATTCTTTTTTCTAACCTTAGTATGATGTCTTTGACTCAACAGATAGAGAAAGAACTGTGCAGAGATGAACTTGCATGAACTGTCAAGAACCCCACCCACAGTTTACTTTGTTACAACTATAATACAGCATTCATACTGATTCCAAGTAGATTTTCTACATATGATATAAAAGCTATTTTCATGCTTATAAAATGTAGATGACAAGGTGGGGGTTAATAAAAGAGTTATTTCCTTTCGTCTACTGTGAACACATTGAAGCATAAAGTTGTTATAGAAATAAAAATATATCTACTAGAACTGTTTGCCTGCTATAATTTTTGATAAATTTAGACTTTCATCTCTTATCTATTCAAAATTACTGGATGACAGAAATATTCATTAAATTATCAGCTGATACAAAAGATACTTTTGAAACATGACATGGATCTTTATTACTTTCATGACACTATGGTTTAGCAACATGACAGAGTTATGTAAAGTCCTTGTGAGGAACAGAATCTTAAACTCCTGTTCATCTGACATCAAATGTATGAAGATCTAAAAATAATACAAGATGACATTCACTGGATTTTGTAATCCATTATTATTCAAACTGTTTCTTAAGCTATTGATTTAGTTGGACTTGACCTAAAACTTGATAAAGTACGGAAAGTTTAAGAAATTGCATAAGTGAGTGTTTAGTTCAGTTGATAAGAATACATTGAAAAAAATACTGTACAAATCACCTTTAGCAGAAAAACATTGATGGATAGCTGAATAAGAGAAAATTTAGATTACGCTTACGATAAACATAATTATGTTAGAACCATTAAAGCTAGAACAGCTTGATTTGAGAAATATGTTTAACTGCATTCATCTTTCAAGGAATTGATGCGGGCACAAATCTTCAGGGCTGGTCCTAACTTCATGTTCATGGCTGTCATCAAATGATCTTCCTTTAGCAACATCAAAGCTTGGCCATCGATCTCCTGGGAACGAAATTCCTCTGCATATGGAGCACAACCAGGTAAAGACTGGATAAACTCGTACACTTCCAGCACCTGAAAAGTATCGTACATGTCATTGAAATGCATCTGTCATTGAAAGAAAAATGTCAAACATTTGTGTTCATGGCTGAAAAGTATCGTACATGTCATTGAAATGCATCTGTCATTGAAAGAAAAATGTCAAACATTTGTGTTTATGGCTGAAAAGTATCGTACATGTCATTGAAATGCATCTGTCATTGAAAGAAAAATGTCAAACATTTGTGTTTATGGCTGAAAAGTATCGTACATGTCATTGAAATGCATCTGTCATTGAAAGAAAAATGTCAAACATTTGTGTTTATGGCTGAAAAGTATCGTACATGTCATTGAAATGCATCTGTCATTGAAAGAAAAATGTCAAACATTTGTGTTTATGGCTGAAAAGTATCGTACATGTCATTGAAATGCATCTGTCATTGAAAGAAAAATGTCAAACATTTGTGTTTATGGCTGAAAAGTATCGTACATGTCATTGAAATGCATCTGTCATTGAAAGAAAAATGTCAAACATTTGTGTTTATGGCTGAAAAGTATCGTACATGTCATTGAAATGCATCTGTCATTGAAAGAAAAATGTCAAACATTTGTGTTTATAGCTGCATTTCCTCCTAGCAATTTAAATTTAATGATTTTCCTACAATATATCACATGGTTACAGTGGAATGGAAACAGAACATGCTTAACACACATTTGCCAATTGAACTAGCGTATTTTGCAGGCCAACTTGTATGTTTGATGGGTACTGAGACCACCTGAATTCTTTTTCTTGACTTTGGTGAACAAATTTGCAAAATACCTGTCATTATTCTTCAATTGGAGAATTTAAAGTATCAGGTTTTGCTTTTCTACCAATTTAGTAAAGTGATTTAACCTCTGACCTTCAAAAACTACTGTATCATTTGAAATCTCCATATTTCTGGATAAACAAGAATGCTCTGTAGCAAAGGTAGACAAATTATGTGCACATAAACATTGCTTTAAGAACACAAAAACATATTTAAGTTCTGTAGAACCTAATCGATTTTAAAACTTACTAAAGGCTCAGCATATCAAATTTGGCTCAGTTGGGTCTCATCCAGTTGCCGAAATCCTGTTTAAAATCAATACACTGCACACTTTTCTAAGTGTCACACTTAGTAGAAATATAAGTTTGCTTAGTTATTTTTGGAAACTTTGATGTTAATTATAAATTTCTTGATCGCTTAATCACTTATCACTGTCTTCCATGAGATCCATGGAAGGCACATTTAAAGTAGGGTACTTATCAGTTTAATACAAACTCTGTAAAATCAAAGTACCTGTCAATTATTTTCTAAAAGCTGCCTTCCCTGAGTAGAATGTATGTTTAAATGGAAATGCCCTTATAAGCAAGCTGTTGAAAAAAAAAAAAAAACTACAACCAAAACTATTAAATTTGTTTAGTGTTGGCTCAAAGATTAATTACCAATCTTGAGCCCCTGTTAGGTGTATGTTTTCTACTGCTGTTGGAAATATGTTTTTCATGATACCTTTAGAAAACCTAATAAGTAAAAGGGCAAAAGGAGAGGAAATTATTAGTAAAACATAAAAACCATGTCATATTATGTATAAACTTACATTCCACCTTGCAGGATTGGTCTTGGGTGCTGCAGGCCTGTCCACTTCCATCTCGAGAACTGGGGTGTGTATGGGCGAGTCAGCTGTGGAACTGGACTCTTGGCTACTCTGTGAACTACTCTGCTCCTCCATAGGCTCCTCATCAGCCTCATCTTCCAAGTGTGAGGAGGTCTGCAAACATAAATCAAGTGTGAGAAGGTCTGCAAACATAAATCAAGTGTGAGGAGGTCTGCAAACATAAATGGATTTGAAAAATAATATGAATGAAAACTAACACACTCTCTACACCCTGCATATGAATAATAATAATAATAATAATAATAATAATAATAATAATAATAATATGAATAAAAAATAACACCCTCTCTACACCCTGCATAATAATAATAATAATAATAATAATAATAATAATAATAATAAAAATAATATGAATGAAAACTAACACACTCTCTACTCCCTGCATATGAATAATAATAATAATAATAATAATAATAATAATAATAATAATAATATGAATAAAAAATAACACCCTCTCTACACCCTGCATATGAATAATAATAATATGAATGAAAACTAGCACACTCTCTACTCCCTGCATATGAATAATAATAATAATAATAATAATAATAATAATAATAATAATAATAATAATGAAAAATACCCCCCTCTATACACCCTGCAAATGAAAATAAATAATAATAATAATATGAATGAAAAATACACCCCTCTCTACACCCTGCAAATGAAAAATAATAATAATAATAATAATAATAATAATAATATGAATGAAAAATACACCCCTCTCTACACCCTGCAAATGAAAAATAATAATAATATGAATGAAAATAACCCCCTCTCTATACCCTGCATAGAAAGAATGATCAACACAACTGAAGAGACATACAAAAGAGACATACAAAATACTAGAGTTGGGTACCACAAACAATTTTGAACTGCAGCATTTTGGTTTGTTTGTTTTTTATGGTTTAACGCCTTTTTTCAGCACAATATAGGCTATACATGGCGGCCAGTATTAATGGTGGAGGAAGAAACCGGACAAACCCCGGAAAGAACCACCGACCCACGAGAAGCTACTGGCAAGCTTTCTCACATAACTACATTTGCCGAATCTTAGACTCGAACACACCCAGACAGAGGTGAGATGGCAGTGGTCCGTAACGGACAGCGCTTTAGACCACTCGGCCACTCGAGGCCCCTACAGCATTTTGGAACATACCATGGTATGTCGCAATTACGAACCAACAATTTAATGGTCTGAGGAAGGGGAGTGACATATTTTTTTGTTTTATTTCTGTTTGTCAATAGTTTGAAAAATACATTGCTGATTTATAGCCAAAAAACATCATATTCTATCCATGGTATTATCTGGAAAAATATGAATTATCTTGAGATAAAAACAATGAAAATATTTCAGCTCAGCCCCTCCAACTGCCTGACCCAATTAAATGGCCAGTACCTTTTATTACACAAATGTGCTACGTGTAAATTAACTGTTGTATATGTTGTAATAGCTAAGTGGGATGTGTATATTAACTGTTGTATATGTTGTAATAGCTAAGTGGGATGTGTATATTAACTGTTGTAGATGTTGTAATAGCTAAGTGGGATGTGTATATTAACTGTTGTAGATGTTGTAATAGCTAAGTGGGATGTGTATATTAACTGTTGTAGATGTTGTAATAGCTAAGTGGGATGTGTAAATTAACTGTTGTAGATGTTGTAATAGCTAAGTGGGATGTGTATATTAACTGTTGTAGATGTTGTAATAGCTAAATGGGATGTGTATATTAACTGTTGTAGATGTCGTAATAGCTAAGTGGGATGTGTATATTAACTGTTGTAGATGTTGTAATAGCTAAGTGGGATGTGTATATTAACTGTTGTAGATGTTGTAATAGCTAAGTGGGATGTGTATATTAATTGTTGTAGATGTTGTAATAGCTAAGTGGGATGTGTATATTAACTGTTGTAGATGTCGTAATAGCTAAGTGGGATGTGTATATTAACTGTTGTAGATGTTGTAATAGCTAAGTGGGATGTGTATATTAACTGTTGTAGATGTTGTAATAGCTAAGTGGGATGTGTATATTAACTGTTGTAGATGTTGTAATAGCTAAGTGGGATGTGTATATTAACTGTTGTAGATGTCATAATAGCTATGTGGGATGTGTATATTAACTGTTGTAGATGTTGTAATAGCTAAGTGGGATGTGTATATTAACTGTTGTAGATGTTGTAATAGCTAAGTGGGATGTGTATATTAACTGTTGTATATGTTGTAATAGCTAAGTGGGATGTGTATATTAACTGTTGTAGATGTTGTAATAGCTAAATGGGATGTGTATATTAACTGTTGTAGATGTTGTAATAGCTAAGTGGGATGTGTATATTAACTGTTGTAGATGTTGTAATAGCTAAGTGGGATGTGTATATTAACTGTTGTAGATGTTGTAATAGCTAAGTGGGATGTGTATATTAACTGTTGTAGATGTTGTAATAGCTAAGTGGGATGTGTATAGCTTATACTATAGTTGTAAGACATCATGATGGCAGACTATTCATAAAAATAGGAATTGTTGATATTAAAGACTACATAAAAATAGGAATTGTTGATATTAAAGACTACATAAAAATAGGAATTGTTGATATTAAAGACTACATAAAAATAGGAATTGTTGATATTAAAGACAACATAAAAATAGGAATTGTTGATATTAAAGACTACATAAAAATAGGAATTGTTGATATTAAAGACTACATAAAAATAGGAATTGTTGATATTAAAGACTACAATTTTCTAGCTAAACTATTGATATAATAGGCAGGGAAAGTATGAGTGGGATGCCAATGTCAGGGCAAGATATTTATCAGATAGGGCCAGAATACATAAAGCACATTCAGCAAATCAAAATATTTTGTGGCCCTGACAAAGCATGTAATGTTCTTGTGGCCCTGACAAAGCATGTAATGTTCTTGTGGCCCTGACAAAGCATGTAATGTTCTTGTGGCCCTGACAAAGCATGTAATGTTCTTGTGGCCCTGACAAAGCATGTAATGTTCTTGTGGCCCTGACAAAGCATGTAATGTTCTTGTGGCCCTGACAAAGCATGTAATGTTCTTGTGGCCCTGACAAAGCATGTAATGTTCTTGTGGCCCTGACAAAGCATGTAATGTTCTTGTGGCCCTGACAAAGCATGTAATGTTTTTGTGGCCCTGACAAAGCATGTAATGTTCTTGTGGCCCTGACAAAGCATGTAATGTTCTTGTGGCCCTCACAAAGCATGTAATGTTCAGTCAGAAAACAAGTGTGCTAATGACTTGCAGTCGTACAAAGGAATAAATGTACTTAACTTATTCACATACACTAGTAAATTTTTGTAAACAAAGAATAATATTTGCACTATTTTGTGATGAAAAAACTCATAATACCATTAAAGTTTTAACAAGATTCCTTGGTAATTTCCGTAAACTCTGTACTTACTACCAGTAAAGTGAAAATGTAACATAGTATGTAACAATGGAAAAAATACTGTAGTAAACCAGTACACGGGTAATACAGCACACCTCTGCAGAATACCCCAAACATGGATTCACTGATATTACATCTGGGTACATTTTCTGCTTTTTGTCATAACTATATAATGCTATAATAAATTGTAAAACATTTATCCTGATAACAGAGGGAATGTTCCAGACACCTGAGGAAACATTACTGATACCTGAGGAGGATACCTGAAAAAATGTCACAGATATGTGAGCGAAATACCATAAGAAATGTTCCTGACAAATGAGAAACTTTTGCAGATCCTTCAGCGAATGTTGCAGATACAAAAGAAAATGTTATTTATATTCATCATAAACTGAGCTCTAGCTTGAATTTTGTTTTGAACCCAAAAACTTGAAAAATACAAATATTTTAAACCATAAAACTTGTCCAAATGACAATGATGCATCAACCAAATGATAAAGTAATGCATCACAAACATATGCTTAGAATTTAACATAAATTTCTTTGTAGACATAGTGACTATTATATTGAGAAATTCAGTCATGATGAATCTTCACTAATTCTTCCCACAAATGCCATACTAACCATCTGATTCAAATTATGTCAGACTGAAATTTAACTAGCATTAGACTACTGCTCATTTTTTAGCCCTGCAATAATATATGCAATTTGAGTCTTGATAAAGTAATTTGTTGAGAAGACTGTATTGTTTCAAACTTCTTCACATGTACCCATATTACCAATTTCACATACAATTTCCCCAACACTTACTCTCCTTCCAGGTCCAGACATTCGTCCACCCCTCCCTCTCCAACCTCGTCGTTTGAACATATTCCTCCTCTTCTTCACACCTCGTGTTATGCCTTCTGAAGAAAATGAAACATTTGTCCTCATAGCATAATGATAATGGTACACATAAATGCAATAGTAAATCAGGATCCACACTCAATGTTGTCCAAAGCATGCAGAAGCAACATGCCCTACTTACAGAATGGAAAAATATCCTATCTTCCATACACCATGGTGAAGCAACATGCCCTATTCACAGCATGGAGAAATATCCTATCTTCCATACACCATGGTGAAGCAACATGCCCTATTCACAGCATGGAGAAATGTCCTATCTTCCATACACCATGGTTAAGCAGCATGCCCTACTCACAGCATGGAGAAATATCCTATCTTCCATACACCATGGTGAAGCAACATGCCTTATGTACAGCATGGAGAAACATCCTATCTTCCATACACCATCGTGACGCATTATGCCTTATGTACAGTATGGAGAAACATCCTATCTTCCATACACCATAGTTAAGCAACATGCCCTACTTAACAGCATGGAGAACTATCCTATCTTCCATACACCATTGTGAAGCAACATGCCTTACATACAGCATGGAGAAACATACTATCTTCCATACACCATGGTTAAGCAACATGCCTTACTTACAGCATGAAGAAACATCCTATCTTCCATACACCATTGTGAAGCAACATGCCTTATGTACAGCATGGAGAAACATCCTATCTTCCATACACCATCGTGACACATTATGCCTTATGTACAGTATGGAGAAACATCCTATCTTCCATACACCATAGTTAAGCAACATGCCCTACTTAACAGCATGGAGAACTATCCTATCTTCCATACACCATTGTGAAGCAACATGCCTTACATACAGCATGGAGAAACATCCTATCTTCCATACACCATGGTTAAGCAACATGCCTTACATACAGCATGGAGAAACATCCTATCTTCCATACACCATGGTTAAGCAACATGCCCTACTTACAGCATGGAGATATATTCCATACACTATGGAGAGGCACCATGCCCTGCCTACAGCATGAAAGGAATACCAAGTTGTTCCTACACTGTTGCATGTTCAACCACATAACTTTAAGTTGATTTAATGTAGTATAATTTATTTTCATGGGAATTAATTTTCATGGTTTTTTAAAAAAGACCAATTTGTGGTTTTACCTGTCAAGCTTTGCGTATCTGTAGTTATTTAGTTTCATGGATTAACCTCAACAAATACCTCAAATAAAGAATATAAAAGAACAAAGCTATGCTTCAATGATTAATACTGCCACCTGTGTGAGAACAAATCAAACATCTGTCATACTACCACCTGTGTGAGAACAAATCAAACATTTGTCAAAATAAACCACATGCATTTGCATCAAAAGGAGTCAATGCAGTCAACAAACTAAGGATATTAAAGTACTTGTGTATGATTTCTTCCTTAAAGCAATGACCATAACATTTTACCATCAATTACTTTCTAACAACCATATCATTAACACCATCGCTTACGAGTGGTAAAAATCAATTACTGTATTTTCCAGCCTATAAATTGATGCGGAGTACAAGTCGAATTCATCAATTCGACTTATTTTCCATCCTTCGTTCATATATAAGTCGATTCGGAGTATAAGCCAATATCTTGGCTTCATATTTTACACTAGTAATGGTATCGTTGTAGGATATTCCATATTACCGGCAATCATGAAATTGCATTACCGATGCTAACATGCTTCTGATTTTACTTCTGAGCAAATCATTGCTATATTCTGTTATCAATTGACACAGCTGAATAAACAGTCAATCCTTGTTTCATTATAATTGAAAGCAAATCCATGTTGTAGTTCATCTTATTACCTGTAGTTACGAATGTAACTTATATAAACTTTCAACGACACAATCCATATATAAGCCGTTTCAGAGTATAAGACGATGTCCAGACTTTCAAGTAAAAAAGTATGGACTTAAAGGCAGGAAAATACGGTACTTTCTAACAACCACATCATTAACACAGTTGCTTACGAGTGGTAAAAATCAATTTTGATACCTAATCAATTTGGATATCAGGTCACCATTTCACATATGAACCAAACATGTGACTAGCCACCCTTTGCTCAATGCAATTAGCATATTAACATTAGATTTATTCAGAGAATGCAATGATGCTAAGTTTGTATTTTCAATCAGATTACATACATAACATTAGATTTATTCAGAGCCAATCGAAGTGCAATGATGTTAAGCTTGTATTTTCAACCAGATTACATAAATAACATTGATTTATTCAGAGCCAATTGAAGTGCATTGATGCTAAGCTTGTATTTTCAACCAGTTTACATAAAAAACATTGATTTATTCAGAGCCATGCAAAGTGCAGTGATGCTAACTAAGCTTGTATTTTCAACCAGATTACATAAATAACTGATTTATTCAGAGCCAACCAAAGTGCAGCGATGCTAACTAAGATTGTATTTTCAATCAGATTACATAAATAACATTAGATTTATTCAGAGCCAATCATATTGCAATGATGCTAAGCTTGTATTTTTCAACCAGATTACATAAATAACATTGATTTATCAAACAGCTTTGTTGATTTCTTGGAATGAAACACAGTAAAATAATACAAAACAGCAGAGTGATTCTTAACAATATGTGGCCAATTTTTGTTGGGTCTTTAAATTCATGATTCAGAGGAAAAAAGAATTCCATAAAAATTAGTTATGCTCCAGTACTTCAAACATATCAACAGTTTATTCATATCAAGTGCTTCTTTTTCATTAGCATACATTTTAGGTATCTAGCTATGTAAAGAACTACATGAGAGTGTGGTTGATATGTTGCAATGCCGAGCCAAAGGACACTTTGGCTGATATCCAGTTCATGGAGCCACAAGAGAGTGTGGTTCATATGCAGCAATGCACAGAGCCATACTGTTTGCTGACCTGATGAATAATGGTATATTTCAATAAGTTGATAATGATGGACCAATCTGACGAGCAGAACTGTCATGTCTGTACACTGCTTTTATCCAAAACATCATTGACAAAAACAAATATGTACAATCAGTTCTTGTAATCCAACACAACATTCAAAAATCTTCATACACATTTATTATTATGCATGGCTATTTTACCATTCTAAGATATAAACTTTCTTGACACTTCCTAACTAAGTTCTCCATTAATGAAACAATTGTACAAGTCTTAATAGCCACTTCAAAAATTGTGATCAATGAATGATTTTAATTTTTATAACCAATCTTAATGCTGGTCATATGCTAGCAATCTTTCATGGAGATAAGTTTTGTACCGCAATTTGGTTATGAAGAAATTGTTGTTGTTGTAGTGTTTAATGCCATTTTTTCAGCACACGATAGGCCATACATGGCAGACAGTATTAATGGTGGAGGAAAAACCCGGGAAAACCCCAGGAAAGAACCACCGACCCATGAGAAGCTACTGGCAAGCTTTCTCACATACCCACATTGGCCGAATCCAAGACTCAAACCCCCGCAGACAGAGGTGAGATGGCAGTGATCCGTAACGGAGAGCACTTAAGACCACTCAGTCACTCTGGGCCCCTGGTCATGAGGAAATATCGAAGTCTAAAAATTATTTAGCATTATCCCGCCTAATACATTATTTCATGACACCACACCAGAAAACATGTCTTGTTAAAACACAGATCAGACTTAAATTATATTTTGCCTCAAAAAAAACTAAATGTAGGAGATATATCTGGTAATGTCAAAGATTATTTTAAATGATTATCTTGGCATAAAATGATTTTTTAGGACTTTTGTTTACTTGCTTGGTTTGCATTAACTATCATTGATACCCATTAAATCTAGTGTAAAATATTAAATGGGATTAAATTTTGTTGATTCAGAAAAAATGGAGTTTCATGGCAATAAAGATGTCTCGGTTGCATTCTTTCCGTAGCATCCAAATTACAATACTACTATTTTTTTGTGTGCTGCATCATTGATATTTGTTACATGAGAAATTTAAAAAAATTTAAATTTGTCAATTTGCTTCACAATTTACAGATGTTTTTCATATGCCCCCAACTGTGTGCACACATATACTGGCAAATTGCTGGGGTCAATGCTGTTTTATTGCCTTATGATTGCCTGGCCTGGTATTCTCAAAACATCTTTAGCACAAAACACAGGCTCAGGGTCAAAGATACCAACTACGACAGTCTATAACACTACTTGCAATTAGGAGTCACAAATATGGTACTTTCATTATCATATCTAATTTACAGTTTCAATGCCTGAATTTGTTTTGAGTCCAAAAGGTTTGAGAATCCTGAGCATGATCTGCGAGTGCAAAACAATGGTCCTGATCTGCCAGTGCAGTATGAGAATAATGGGTCTGATCTGTCAGTGCAGTATAATAATGGGTCTGATCTGCCAGTGCAGTTTAATAATGGGTCTGATCTGCCAGTGCAGTTTAATAATGGGTCTGATCTGTCAGTACAATATAATAATGGGTCTGATCTGCCAGTGCAGTATAATAATGAGTCTGATCTGTCAGTGTAGTATAATAATGGGTCTGATCTGTCAGTGCAGTATAATAATGGGTCTGATCTGTCAGTGCAGTATAATAATGGGTCTGATCTGCCAGTGCAGTATAATAAGGAGTCTGATCTGCCAGTGCAGTATAATAATGGGTCTGATCTGTCAGTGCAGTATAATAAGGAGTCTGATCTGCCAGTGCAGTATAATAATGAGTCTGATCTGTCAGTGCAGTATAATAATGGGTCTGATCTGCCAGTGCAGTATAATAATGGGTCTGATCTGTCAGTGCAGTATAATAATGGGTCTGATCTGTCAGTGTAGTATAATAATGGGTCTGATCTGCAAGTGCAGTATAATAATGGGTCTGATCTGTCAGTGCAGTATAATAATGGGTCTGATCTGTCAGTGCAGTATAATAATTTGTCTGATCTGTCAGTGCAGTATAATAATGGGTCTGATCTGTCAGTGCAGTATAATAATGGGTCTGATCTGCCAGTGCAGTATAATAATGGATCTGATCTGTCAGTGCAGTATAATAATGGGTCTGATCTGCCAGTGCAGTATAATAATGGGTCTGATCTGTCAGTGTAGTATAATAAGGAGTCTGATCTGCCAGTGCAGTATAATAATGAGTCTGATCTGTCAGTGCAGTATAATAATGGATCTGATCTGTCAGTGCAGTATAATAATGGGTCTGATCTGCCAGTGCAGTATAATAATGGGTCTGATCTGTCAGTACAGTATAATAATGGGTCTGATCTGCCAGTGCAGTATAAAAATGGGTCTGATCTGTCAGTGCAGTATAATAATGGGTCTGATCTGTCAGTGCAGTATAATAATGGGTCTGATCTGTCAGTGCAGTATAATAATGGGTCTGATCTGTCAGTGCAGTATAATAATGGATCTGATCTGTCAGTGCAGTATAATAATGGATCTGATCTGCCAGTGCAGTATAATAATGGGTCTGATCTGCCAGTGCAGTATAATAATGGGTCTGATCTGCCAGTGCAGTATAATAATGGGTCTGATCTGCTGGAGCATTATGAGAAGCTGATCTGGGTCTACATTGCATGTGGATGTATATTTTACCAAAGTAAATAGACTAAAACATTCATATAAATGACATTATTGCCTTGGCAGAAATATATCAACCTCTAATATTTTTAGCTGTCATACAGAACACAATGAAATTTTTTTTCTCATTCTGAACAATAATACAAAAAGCGCCATTTTTTCTCCTACTCTGAAATAAATGATCAGTGTAAAAATTTGTGGTTCAAAACAAATTCTATTACTTCTTTGGTGTATGTGTGGAAAGCAATCGATTAAGAGTTTTTCTGACAATTCACAATTTTGTGTCAGATTCACAAATTTAAAGTATATTAAAAGTGCTGGATTACAAAGACATGACTGTACCTGAGGTAGATTTTGAACCCCTCCCTCGGAAGAGACCAAGGCGTTGTGAGCATCCTACATTATAACGCTTAGCACAGGTCTTGGAACAAAAGCGTTTCGTGCATTGGAAGTGGGAGGCTAGGTCGTACTTGAGACAATATTCACAACGTAACATGGGCTCCGCTTCCCCTACAAAGTTTACAAATACAGTTACACCTTCCTTAGAATTATCAAAGACATGGCCATAAAACTTAGTTAATGCTTTTTTTTCTTCTTTTATCTTTAACTTTAAAAAATAAATTAATTTATGTACTTAAAGAGGATTACAACTGGACAAATAGAAATTGTTGCTCTCCACAATGCAACAAAATGAAAAAACCTAATAATCACTCAAATGTCAAGAAAATATTTTTTATTATTAGTGTTGAAGAAATACGACCATGTCTAAGCTTTCAATTTTGGTCCTGGTCTTGGAGGTAGTTTCTAAACTAGGATACCAGACATATTTTCTAGCAAAGACACACACTGTACTAAGTTTAACCAATCTTAAACAGGTTGTTAGTTACAAGGCTTAAATTAAAAAGCAGAAACAATAACCTCTGACCTTGAAGACATGACCCTAACACATCTCATCCCGATGATACAATATTGCACAGTGTTATCAATTTAATCTAATGATACATTATTGTACAAAGTGTTATCAATTTAATCTGATGATACATTATTGTACAAAGTGTTATCAATTTAATCTAATGATACATTATTGTACAAAGTGTTATCAATTTAATTTGATGATACATCACTGAACAAAGTGTTATCAATTTAATCTGCAAGGCATAACAGTTACAGAATGGAACAGCAAGTGTGACAGACAAATCTATCAACATACAATGTAAGCTTACTGGCATAACAGGACAATATGGGCTGTAACTAGAAATGCAATATCACCCCATGCCCTGCTTTTCTGGGACACTGAATTTTGACTTGCCAAAGCTGTTGTGATATTTGCTGTGTTATTGTAGGATGCTCTGGCTCACAAACCTATGCAGTAATGCCCAGTCTTGTGAAAGAGAGACTAGTCAAACAAAGATTAGAATATCATAAAGTAAACAAAGTAAAGACTAGTTAACCTGATACAGTTATATATCCACCATTATGATAAAAATACCCCCAAACCTGACCGTCAATTAAGTGAGTGTGATTTTCACCTAAAACACACTGCCCATGTTGCTATTGGATAATAACCACCTGGTGAATAAACAGGTATAAATATTTATACAAATAATTTATACACTACACATGGTGTTATTTAATAATGACCACCAGGTGATAGAACTTGTAAAAATATCAATAAGTCAATCCTACACATGGTGTTATCATCAAATAAATGGAAACTGGATAACTGAGTTAGGATTAGGGTCTGCACCACCTAAAAAAGTTAGCAAGAACTCTTGGCTTTATATAGCCCTATGACAAATGAACATGAATTAATAAAAATCAGGTTCTGCAAGTTCAAACTTCTTTTTTTTTGTCTATCTTCTGGATTTCAATATTCATAAAATCATTTAACATTAGATAATATTAACGGATAAATACATTTTAAAAATTATTTATAAAGACCCAAGTGCAATACCTCTGGACTTAAATAAAGTTTGGTCAAAGAGTCAACGATCAAGATATTGGGATAAATATTTTCAGCCCCTTTGGATATCAAACTACAAATTAAAAATACTTTTTCAGGTTTAGTCCCTATACTCTAGTTAAAGGTTTAGTCCCTATACTCTATTTAAAAAAAACTCGAATCTTTATCAGAATTTCCAACAGACTGCAAGAGTCTTTAATGAACAGTCAATTCTAAATAAAAAGTAAACATATTTTTGACTGGTTAAATCTGCACAATGCAAAGTTAAAGTACAACATCATCAATAAAACAACAAGCAACAAAGAATTCTATTCTGAAAACCATTTAGAAACATATTTTTGACTGCTTAAATCTGCACAATGCAAAGTTAAAGTACAGCATCATCAATAAAACAACAAGCAACAAAGAATTCTATCCTGAAAACTATTCAGAAACTGTTGAGACACTGCCAGGAATTTATTGACCTGTTGACATTACACAGGAAGTAGTATATTGCTTGAAGCATGCTAACTTTGTAGTATATTGCGTGAAGCATGCTAACTTTGTAGCATATTGTGTGAAGCATGCTAACTTTGTAGTATATTAAACAAGTATTTATATGATAAATCAAGAAATACAATTATGAGCACAAGATCAAACAACACACAGCCATGTCATCAGTGTGACTTCCGATCACTGCTAGATCAGGAGAATAATGTAAAGTACAGTTGTGACATAATTTCTGTGGTCATTTACATCGTTTTCATTGTTGCTCCAAACCAAGAATTTAAAGACAATGAAAAATTGGCCACATCCAATGATGCACCCGCCCATTTTCTTACTGCGTTTCACTTCTAAGATTAGCAAAACTACTATTATTTGATAAATCAATGTCAATAATTTAACCTAGGAAAATAAATATTAGCTTTTACACTGTTTAATTTGAACCCTTTGGAAAAAGGATTATAAAACACTATATTGTTACAATGAACATGTATCAAGAAGGTATCCAGCAGCTGTAATATCCACACACCACTTATGTCAATATGTGAAATAAGTAAGAAATAGAGAAACAAGAAAAAGAAAAGGTATTCAAACACCAGTAGCAGTGAAAATGAAGGAAAAAATGAATAAAAATATTCTTGACTTTAATTCTTTGTACTCTTTATTCATTGTCAACTCTAGTGATTCAAGTTGGTTTGTACATAAACAAATCAGTGATTCCACTGTCTTACAACTTTTCCATTTTGGTGGTTTCAGCAAATGTGTGGTATGTGGTAGTATCGTTTGAAGTATTCACTTGACTGCAGTTTGCATAGGCATAGTTTTATTTATGTTGTTGGCAGTGTTAGCTTCTACTGATCTTGATTAAACAAAAACACTAAGTAAAAAAAACTAGTCAGGGCATTGTTTTGTGCTCATACGTGTACTAGTATTAGAAAGAATAGCTTACACTGTATGATTGATAGTTGGATGAAAGAGAAGAGTTTACACTGTATGATTGATAGTTGGAAGACAGAGAATAGCTTACACTGTATGATTGATAGTTGGAAGGAAGAGAAAAGTTTACACTGTATGATTGATAGTTGGATAAAAGAGAAGAGCTTACACTGTATGACTGATAGTTGGAAGACAGAGAATAGCTTACACTGTATGATTGATAGTTGGAAGGAAGAGAAGAGTTTACACTGTATGATTGATAGTTGGATGAAAGAGAAGAGCTTACACTGTATGACTGATAGTTGGAAGACAGAGAATAGCTTACACTGTATGATTGATAGTTGGAAGGAAGTGAAAAGTTTACACTGTATGATTGATAGTTGGATGAAAGAGAAGAGCTTACACTGTATGATTGATAGTTGGAAGGAAGAGAAGAGTTTACACTGTATGATTGATAGTTGGATGAAAGAGAATAGTTTACACTGTATGATAGTTGGAAGACAGAATAGCTTACACTGTATGATTGATAGTTTGAAGGAAGAGAATAGCTTACACTGCATGATTGATAGTTAGTTGGAAGAAATATAATAGTTTACACTGTATGATTGATAGCTGGAAGAAAGAGAAAAGCTTACACTGTATGACTGATAGTTGGAAGACAGAGAATAGCTTACACTGTATGATAGTTGGAAGAAAGAGAATAGCTTACACTGTATGACTGATAGTTGGAAGAAAGATAATAGTTTACACTGTATGATTGATAGTTAGTTGGAAGAAATATAATAGTTTACACTGTATGATTGATAGTTGGAAGAAAGAGAATAGCTTACACTGTATGATTGATAGTTGGAAGGAAGAGAATAGTTTACACTGTATAATAGTTGGAAGACAGAGAATAGCTTACACTGTATGATTGATAGTTGGAAGGAAGAGAATAGCTTACACTGCATGATTGATAGTTGGAAGAAATATAATAGTTTACACTGTATGACTGATAGTTGGAAGAAAGAGAAAAGCTTACACTGTAAGACTGATAGTTGGAAGACAGAGAATAGCTTACACTGTATGATTGATAGTTGGAAGACAGAGAATAGCTTACACTGTATGATTGTTAGTTGGAAGAAAGAGAATAGCTTACACTGCATGATTGATAGTTGGAAGAAAGAGAATAGCTTACACTGTATGATTGATAGCTGGAAGAAATATAATAGTTTACACTGTATGATTGATAGTTGGAAGACAGAGAAAAGCTTACACTGTATGATTGATAGTTGGAAGACAGAGAGTAGCTTACACTGTATGATTGATAGTTGGAAGACAGAGAAAAGCTTACACTGTATGATTGATAGTTGGAAGACAGAGAGTAGCTTACACTGTATGATTGATAGTTGGAAGACAGAGAGTAGCTTACACTGTATGATTGATAGTTGGAAGACAGAGAGTAGCTTACACTGTATGATTGATAGTTGGAAGACAGAGAAAAGCTTACACTGTATGATTGATAGTTGGAAGACAGAGAGTAGCTTACACTGTATGATTGATAGTTGGAAGACAGAGAGTAGCTTACACTGTATGATTGATAGTTGGAAGACAGAGAGTAGCTTACACTGTATGATTGATAGTTGGAAGACAGAGAAAAGCTTACACTGTATGATTGATAGTTGGAAGACAGAGAGTAGCTTACACTGTATGATTGATAGTTGGAAGACAGAGAGTAGCTTACACTGTATGATTGATAGTTGGAAGACAGAGAGTAGCTTACACTGTATGATTGATAGTTGGAAGACAGAGAAAAGCTTACACTGTATGATTGATAGTTGGAAGACAGAGAGTAGCTTACACTGTATGATTGATAGTTGGAAGACAGAGAGTAGCTTACACTGTATGATTGATAGTTGGAAGAAATATAATAGTTTACACTGTATGATTGATAGTTGGAAGACAGAGAGTAGCTTACACTGTATGACTGATAGTTGGAAGACAGAGAATAGCTTACACTGTATGATTGATAGTTGGAAGACAGAGAGTAGCTTACACTGTATGATTGATAGTTGGAAGAAATATAATAGTTTACACTGTATGATTGATAGTTGGAAGACAGAGAAAAGCTTACACTGTATGATTGATAGTTGGAAGACAGAGAGTAGCTTACACTGTATGATTGATAGTTGGAAGAAATATAATAGTTTACACTGTATGATTGATAGCTGGAAGAAATATAATAGTTTACACTGTATGATTGATAGCTGGAAGACAGAGAATAGCTTACACTGTATGATTGATAGTTGGAAGAAATATAATAGTTTACACTGTATGATTGATAGCTGGAAGAAATATAATAGTTTACACTGTATGATTGATAGCTGGAAGAAAGAGAAAAGCTTACACTGTAAGACTGATAGTTGGAAGAAAGATAATAGTTTACACTGTATGATTGATAGCTGGAAGAAATATAATAGTTTACACTGTATGATTGATAGCTGGAAGAAAGAGAAAAGCTTACACTGTATGACTGATAGTTGGAAGAAAGATAATAGTTTACACTGTATGATTGATAGCTGGAAGAAATATAATAGTTTACACTGTATGATTGATAGCTGGAAGAAAGAGAAAAGCTTACACTGTAAGACTGATAGTTGGAAGACAGAGAATAGCTTACACTGTATGATTGATAGTTGGAAGACAGAGAATAGCTTACACTGTATGATTGTTAGTTGGAAGAAAGAGAATAGCTTACACTGTATGACTGATAGTTGGAAGAAAGATAATAGTTTACACTGTATGATTGATAGTTGGAAGAAAGAGAAGAGCTTACACTGTATGATTGATAGTTGGAAGACAGAGAATAGCTTACACTGTATGATTGATAGTTGGAAGAAAGATAATAGTTTACACTGTATGATTGATAGTTGGAAGAAAGAGAAGAGCTTACACTGTATGATTGATAGTTGGAAGAAAGATAATAGTTTACACTGTATGATTGATAGTTGGAAGACAGAGAATAGCTTACACTGTATGATTGATAGTTGGAAGAAAGAGAATAGCTTACACTGTATGATTGATAGTTGGAAGGAAGAGAATAGTTTACACTGTATAATAGTTGGAAGACAGAGAATAGCTTACACTGTATGATTGATAGTTGGAAGGAAGAGAATAGCTTACACTGCATGATTGATAGTTGGAAGAAATATAATAGTTTACACTGTATGACTGATAGTTGGAAGACAGAGAGTAGCTTACACTGTATGATTGATAGTTGGAAGGAAGAGAATAGCTTACACTGCATGATTGATAGTTGGAAGAAATATAATAGTTTACACTGTATGATTGATAGTTGGAAGAAAGAGAAAAGCTTACACTGTAAGACTGATAGTTGGAAGACAGAGAATAGCTTACACTGTATGATTGATAGTTGGAAGACAGAGAATAGCTTACACTGTATGATCGTTAGTTGGAAGGAAGAGAATAGTTTACACTGTATGATTGATAGCTGGAAGAAAGAGAAAAGCTTACACTGTAAGACTGATAGTTGGAAGACAGAGAATAGCTTACACTGTATGATTGATAGTTGGAAGACAGAGAATAGCTTACACTGTATGATCGTTAGTTGGAAGGAAGAGAATAGTTTACACTGTATGATTGATAGCTGGAAGAAAGAGAAAAGCTTACACTGTAAGACTGATAGTTGGAAGACAGAGAATAGCTTACACTGTATGATTGATAGTTGGAAGACAGAGAATAGCTTACACTGTATGATCGTTAGTTGGAAGAAAGAGAATAGCTTACACTGTATGACTGATAGTTGGAAGAAAGATAATAGTTTACACTGTATGATTGATAGTTGGAAGAAAGAGAAGAGCTTACACTGTATGATTGATAGTTGGAAGAAAGAGAATAGCTTACACTGTATGATTGATAGTTGGAAGAAAGAGAATAGCTTACACTGTATGATTGATAGTTGGAAGAAAGATAACAGTTTACACTGTATGATTGATAGTTGGAAGACAGAGAATAGCTTACACTGTATGATTGATAGTTGGAAGAAAGAGAATAGCTTACACTGTATGATTGATAGTTGGAAGGAAGAGAATAGTTTACACTGTATAATAGTTGGAAGACAGAGAATAGCTTACACTGTATGATTGATAGTTGGAAGGAAGAGAATAGCTTACACTGCATGATTGATAGTTGGAAGAAATATAATAGTTTACACTGTATGACTGATAGTTGGAAGACAGAGAGTAGCTTACACTGTATGATTGATAGTTGGAAGGAAGAGAATAGCTTACACTGCATGATTGATAGTTGGAAGAAATATAATAGTTTACACTGTATGATTGATAGCTGGAAGAAAGAGAAAAGCTTACACTGTAAGACTGATAGTTGGAAGACAGAGAATAGCTTACACTGTATGATTGATAGTTGGAAGACAGAGAATAGCTTACACTGTATGATCGTTAGTTGGAAGAAAGAGAATAGCTTACACTATGACTGATAGTTGGAAGAAAGATAATAGTTTACACTGTATGATTGATAGTTGGATGAAAGAGAAGAGCTTACACTGTATGATTGATAGTTGGAAGAAAGAGAATAGCTTACACTGTATGATTGATAGTTGGAAGAAAGAGAATAGCTTACACTGTATGATTGATAGTTGGAAGAAAGATAACAGTTTACACTGTATGATTGATAGTTGGAAGACAGAATAGCTTACACTGTATGATTGATAGTTGGAAGAAAGAGAAGAGTTTACACTGTATGATTGATAGTTGGATGAAAGAGAAGAGCTTACACTGTATGATTGATAGTTGGAAGAAAGAGAATAGCTTACACTGTATGATTGATAGTTGGAAGACAGAGAATAGCTTACACTGTATGATTGATAGTTGGAAGAAAGATAATAGCTTACACTGTATGACTGATAGTTGGAAGAAAGATAATAGCTTACACTGTATGACTGATAGTTGGAAGAAAGATAATAGTTTACACTGTATGATTGATAGTTGGAAGAAAGAGAAGAGTTTACACTGTATGATAGTTCACTACGGTCGGGTACTCGAGTACCCGGGTAACCATTGACAGCTCTAGTTGGAAGAAAGAATAGTTTATACTGTATGACATTTAGTTGGAAGTAAGATAATAGTTTGTATTGTGTGATTGGTATTTTGTTGAATAACTATACATCATGATTTACTATGTGAACCATACATCAGAAATAGAGGATTTTCATGAACCTTGTAAAATTTGTAGATTTGAAAAAATTGAAGACTTTGAAAAATGCATAGAAGTAAACATCTGATAATAAATATTTGTTGAAAAGATGCTAGAAACTAAGAAGCCATTGCTTTTAACTTTAAACGTTTTTCTTATATTCAAAATTATGCAATTTCTGATAAATGATCACCATCCTCACCTGAAAAATCTGTACACACATTGGGGGAAGCTGTGGGGAAGACATCATCATTGTTCTGGGGTGAAGTGGGAACCTGCTCTATGGGCTGACCAGGTTTAGGTGGAATAAACTCTGTCATCAGTGAGGATCTCTGCACCTTGACATAAAAATGGGATATAACCTGAATTTTGCACCTTGACATAAATAAGGGATATAACCTGAATTTTGCACCTTGACATAAATAAGAGATATAACCTGAATTTTGCACCTTGACACAAATAAGGGATATAACCTGAATTTTGCACCTTGACATAAATAAGAGATATAACCTGAATTTTGCACCTTGACATAAATAATGGATATAACCTGAATTTTGCAGCTCAAGAAAAAGAGTGTAAGTTTGCATTTTACAGTTGATTTCACTGCCATTTTACCTTGTTATGCTGATTGCACAAAATGCTTTTTTAAAATCTTGTAATAAACACTCTTGATAGCTCAGAAAACTACAGAAAAGCACCACCTTTTCAGGAGTGATCACTTTCCACTCACATGTGCCTAAACCATAAAACAGAAACTGGGACCAAAGTCATTTGGTTGATTCATTTTCAATGGCAGAACCTGGGACCAAAGTCGCTTGGTTGATTCGTTTTCAATGGCAGTTTCAGCAGTTATTTTGGCTATATCATGCTCATAAAGTGACAGCTAAATGCCTTTGATTAGGAATCTCATGCTCTAACAACTTAGTACTTCAGCTTCACCATGGTACAAAATGACTTTGATATCATTAACTTATCCAGGCCCCTAATATTGCTTTATCCAGGCCCCAAATATTGCTTTATCCAGGCCCCTAACATTGCTTTTTGACCAGTCTTTACAAGAGTAGCCCAACCCTCAGGTTATTGATTTAACTGCAACACAAATTCTCAGCACTTCTAAAACTGTATCCCTATATCCCCATTACAAGTGTGAATCTTTAATAGTACAGGATAAAAATAATACTAACAAAGGAATTCCAGTAAATATGCATGCAATAACATGCAAAATAGTCAAAATAGTGCAAATAATCAATGCCCAACTCGTAGTATCTGAGTGCTAGCAGGCAAATGGCATCCATTCACCATGTGTTCCAATGATTCTCTTCGTGAAGTAGTACTGGCCTAACCCAATGGTATAGGCTATGATATTGTCTGTCTAATTGTATTGGCTATGATATTGTCTGTCCAATTGTATAGGCTATGATATTGGCTGTCTAATTGTATAGGCTATGATATTGTCTGTCTAATTGTATAGGCTATGATATTGTCTAATTGTATAGGCTATGATATTGTCTGTCTAATTGTATAGGCTATGATATTGTCTGTCTAATTGTATAGGCTATGATATTGTCTGTCTAATTGTATAGGCTATGATATTGTCTGTCTAATTGTATAGGCTATGATATTGTCTGTCTAATTGTATAGGCTATGATATTGTCTGTCTAATTGTATAGGCTATGATATTGTCTGTCTAATTGTATAGGCTATGATATTGTCTGTCTAATTGTATAGGCTATGATATTGGCTGTCTAACTGTATAGGTTATGATATTGTCTGTCTAATTGTATAGGCTATGATATTGTCTGTCTAATTGTATAGGTTATGATATTGTCTAATTGTATAGGCTATGATATTGTCTATCTAATTGTATAGGTTATGATATTGTCTGTCTAATTGTATAGGCTATGATATTGTCTGTCTAATTGTATAGGCTATGATATTGTCTGTCTAATTGTATAGGCTATGATATTGGCTGTCTAATTGTATAGGCTATGATATTGGCTGTCTAATTGTATAGGCTATGATATTGGCTGTCTAATTGTATAGGCTATGATATTGGCTGTCTAATTGTATAGGCTATGATATTGGCTGTCTAAATGTATAGGCTATGATATTGGCTGTCTAATTGTATAGGCTATGGTATTGGCTGTCTAATTGTATAGGCTATGATATTGTCTGTCTAATTGAATAGGCTATGATATTGTCTGTCTAATTGTATAGGCTATGATATTGTCTGTCTAATTGTAAAGGCTATGATATTGTCTGTCTAATTGTATAGGCTAAGATATTGGCTGTCTAATTGTATAGGCTATGATATTGTCTGTCTAATTGTATAGGCTATGATATTGGCTGTCTATTGCCTGCCAGTTCTGTGATATTTTGACTGCATCAGGTATTCTCATTTATCTTAATCACCATCAGCTTAATGGAATTCAAAATGTACCTTATTTATTTGAAAATAATGAGGCAAATAATCTGTCAGTCTCTTAAGTAAAACAAAATACAACCTCTGCAACATAAGATAGATAATATACAATTGATCCTTTTAAAAACTGATGTAAAATTTCCCTGACCTTTCAATAGTTCTTTCAAGATAAAAGTTAATACTTTCATCACAATTAGAAACTAGTTTAAATACACTGGAAACTTGTGCTCACCATAATTTGCTTTAAAAAAAACATGGCCAAAGGTTCACTGTTCACTGCAGTATTTTAACAGGAAAGTCATGGGAATCATTTCTCCAACAAGCATGATGCCAATGCCCATGTTGTAACCATTTTCCTAATGATGACCTTGAACTTTTGACATAGGAACCTTTGAAGTTTCATGAAATTATTCCAAGTAGTTAAAAAGTGGCAGCCTAAATAGAGAAATTGGTCAATGACTAATATTATCCATTGTTGTTACAGGTACGATTGTCAATATGCCATACAGTGATACTGTGATTGTCAATATGCCATACAGTGATACTGTGATTGTCAATATGCCATACAGTGATACTGTGATTGTCAATATGCCATACAGTGATGCTATGATTCTATGATTGTCAATATCTTATTTTCTTTCTAAGGCCAATTATCTGAGTATTCTTTTCTTTGAATTCCATGCTAAATGTTTTGACTAGTCACATTTTTCCCTTTCAACATCAACAAGTTCCATGCTAATGGTTTTGACTAGTCTCATTGGTCCTTTCATCATCAACAAGTTCCATGCTAATGGTTTTGACTAGCCTCATTGGTCCTTTTCATCATCAACAAGTTCCATGCTAATGGTTTTGACTAGTATCATTGTTCCTTTCATCATCAAAAAGTTCCATGCCAATGGTTTTGACTAGTCTCATTGTTCCTTTCATTATCAACATGTTTGTTGCAGTTGGATAACAATGCTATAGACTGATGATGTAACATCATCTTTGAAACTGGACCAAACAAATGGATATCCTCTAAGTACACCTTTCTGTAGTGGTCTTTACGTTTAAAACTAGTCATGTGTAATGTGTGGTGAGGCAAGTGAATCTTATGTGACACACTGTCTAGTCATGTGTAATGTGTGGTGAGGCAAGTGAATCTTATGTGAAACACTGTCTAGTCATGTGTAATGTGTAGTGAGGCAAGTGAAACTTTTGTGACACACTGTCTAGTCATGTGTAATGTGTGGTGAGGCAAGTGAATCTTATGTGACACACTGTCTAGTCATGATGTGTAATGGGTAATGATTAGTATATAGTAATTATAATTAGTACTCCATAAAAACAGTGAATTGACGCTACATACCATGAAATCCACTATAATTAGTACTCCATAAAAACAGTGAATTGACACTACATACCATGAAATCCATTATAATTAGTACTCCATAAAACAGTGAACTGACACTACATACCATGAAATCCATTATAATTAGTACTCTATAAAACAGTGAATTGCCACTACATACCATGAAATCCACTATAATTAGTACTCCATAAAACAGTGAATTGACACTACATACCATGAAATCCACTATAATTAGTACTCTATAAAACAGTGAATTGACACTACATACCATGAAATCCACTATAATTAGTACTCTATAAAACAGTGAATTGACACTACATACCATGAAATCCACTATAATTAGTACTCCATAAAACAGTGAATTGACACTACATACCATGAAATCCACTATAATTAGTACTCTATAAAACAGTGAATTGACACTACATACCATGAAATCCACTATAATTAGTACTCCATAAAACTGAATTGACACTACATACCATGAAATCCATTATAATTAGTACTCCATAAAACAGTGAATTGACACTACATACCATCAAATCCACTATAATCAGTACTCCATAAAACAGTGAATTGACACTACATACCATGAAATCCACTATAATTAGTACACCATGAAACAGTGAATTGACACTACATACCATGAAATCCATTATAATTAGTACTCCATAAAAACAGTGAATTGACACTACATACCATGAAATCCACTATAATTAATACTCCATAAAACAGTGAATTGACACTACATACCATGAAATCCATTATAATTAGTACTCCATAAAAACAGTGAATTGACACTACATACCGGAAAAGGCTCTGGACCCTCCTGTATAATGAAGCCATCAATGACGTGAGTCAGGATGTGAGGCTTGACTATGGCTCTTTGTTTCTCTGCTACAGGCATTGGACTATCTTGTCCACATTTCAACTCTAATGTAGGCATTTCTCTTGGTTTCTCTAGCAATGAAATTTTTGTGATGTTTTCCTATAAATGATACAACAATAAGCTTTGAACAGAGAAACAAGCTATCAACTAAAAGTCACAGACACAATTGTTATAACAGATGCATTTTACTTACGCGAAAACTTACATCATCCATTATGCATCATATACAAATGTTTTTCAGTTGTCAATTTTCTAATTTATGAAAAACACATTACCTGAGAACTGCCTGGATTTTACTTTGCAATTAAGATTTCATATTTCTTTTAAATTCAGCGAAATATAAGTGCATTAGAATACTGTATAAACTCAATTATAAATCAAAATTGCAAACAACAAAGTCCTGATCTGCCATAGCATAATGCACCTGCAGAGTGAGGTATATATTTGTTCAACTCATTACTCCTAATAAACTGCAGATTTGCCAGTCTATTATGTGACAGCAGTTAAACTTGACTTCTAAGTGAGTAATAAAGTATTCAGTCACATCTAACAATTCTCCTTAGTTATATAAAGAAATCTAACAAGTTACAAATCCTGCAAGATTTATGCAATGTAGCATAAAGATGAAGTATTTTTGATGGACATAAAATTAATCAATATTGTTTTTTAAAAATAGGGGACTTTAAACTTTGACTATTTAAATTTTAGCAACTGTTGACCTAAAGAAGTTATAATATTTAAAGTGGTCAGTTCTGTGGTCAGTTCATTTTTGTGATCTAGTGCTAAGACTGATAAATAATTAAGAAAAAATTCCCTCTATAAGGAATTTTGTTATACTTTAAGAATCTGATGATCTATACACATGCTCAAAACATGTATTCCATCTTTTTCTCTATCGACAATGGATGAGTACTAAAAAGTAAGACAAAAATCACACCTTACTATCCTCCTCCTCTTTCTTGTCTTTAGCAGGTTTAACAGCTAGGGGCACAGTAACATTTCCACCAGCTGTCTTCTTGCCAACCTCGAGCTCAGAATCTGACTGGCTTTTGGCTGTGTGGTTTGTAAGACTTAGAGCTGCTTGGCTTGTGGGAGTTGACGGCTTGGACATCTGGGCACTTGTCTTTGTCTGAATACTTGCTGGAGAACCACTGATGCCTATAAGTTTACCTTACATTAAAAAAAACTTCAGAACCTGTTGTAGATGTATAATACCATGAATCTAGTGTATGATTCCTAGAATCCATTAAGTTGAAATATATTTCTTTAATGAAATGAATAAAAATATACTAATACTAAATCAACTGTTTTGATAGCTTCATTTCGTTCAAGATACTTATCATCATTTTAACTAATTCTGGCATTCCCCGCTTCCAACATATTCCAGGCAACTGAAATGTTGGCCAACGGAACTTTAAATCAAAATACAAGATACAAAATAAAGTCCAACTAAAACACAATGACTTTGCTTCACAGAAAAGCATCAATATGTGCTGCAAATTATGTGAGATCACGGTACACGGCACCAATATTTAGATTCAAAGACCTTGATCCCTAAAAACATATATATCAGTGTCGATGTCTTACATTGTAGGATTAATTGGATACTGTGATTTTCTTAAAAATGCAGACTAACTTTTAGGTTGGTAAATGTTTGCTACAATTTCTCAATGCTCAGGTACCCGGGTAACCGATCATTACAATCGATGGACACCTGGTACAAGTTTTATAAACTTTTTTTAAGCTATGAATTTTGATGCTTATAAAATAAATGTTATCGGTCAGATACAGCATTAAATTGATTTTAGACCAGGTCAAGTAGAAACTACAGATGATCATAACATAACTATTAAGAAAAGGCAACAAACGATACAAATTAAATCTAAAACACAGTATTATACCAAGAATCAGTTTTGTGTATTATACCAAGGATCCATTCTGTTCATTATACCATCAATTCATTATAACTGTATTATGCTATGAAATCATTATGTGTTATGTCAATAATTACATGTGTTCTACCAAGGATCCATTCTGTGTATTATACCATGAATTAATTTTATTTGTATTCTGAAATGAAATCATTATGATTTATGCCACATATTATATGAGTATTATATAACATGAATTAATTATATGTGTTACACCATGAATTACTTATATTTTGTATTATACCATGAAATAAAATGTCATGCCATGAATTATTTGTGCATTATACCAAAGATCCATTATGTGTGTTATGCCATGAATTCATAATATTTGGATTATGCCATGAAATCATTACATGTGTGTTATGCCATTAATTAATTGTAGGTGTGTCATAACCTGAATTAATTGTAGGTGTGTCATAACCTGAATTAATTGTAGGTGTGTCATAACCTGAATTAATTACATGTATTAGTTAATGTATAAATCTGGTACATAACTACCTCACAAAATATGTGAAAAAGACTTCAGAACTTCTTTAAACATTATCTGGAAAACAAGAGGCACAAGTGAGACTGTTATTATTCAACTGGCTCACATCTACATAAAAACCATATGACATGGTCCAAGTTTATATATACAAATATAATTAATGGCATATCACACATAGATGGCTAAGAAATCTGGTTAAGCTTTTTCTAACTTAAGTAGTTACAGCTATATTTGATGGATGAATAATAATCTGTAAATGTGAAAGGTCTGTTGATCAGTGCCTGAGAATAATTATTGAAAGGATCAGCTATTTATTAAAATGACAATGGTCATACTGAATACTGGTTCTGTTAAATTCTGTTCAAGAGATTTTAAATTTTGGTTTTGTTATTTTTTAGTTGTATTATTAAGACTGAACCAAAATAAAAGGCTTTCTTGCCATGGATATTGTTTTGTCATTTTTGGTCAAATTATTTACAGTAGTATTTTAGACAACATTTAAAGTTTTTTTAAACTAATTTTAGTAAAAGTGGATAGTGTTGCCATCATACCAAGATGGTTTGAAACAAATTTCATTCAAATTCTGTTCAGTGGTTTATTAACTTGTAAAATTATTATAATTTTGGTAATAGCAGTTACAATACCAGATTAGCATAATTTCTCTTAAACTTGAAAGATTATAATACAATATAGTGCTTTTGGTCAAATTTGGTCGAATTCTTTTATTCCAAAGGTTTCTTTTTTTTGGAGTAAAGGTGGCCATATTGGATGACCTACTGAATAATTTGTGAAATAAAGGACTTTAGTCCATTAAGTTTTCTGTTTAAATATGGTCAGATTCTGTCCAGCAGTGTTTGAAAAGATGTCATTTGATGCATTATATCTTTAGTATAAGATGCCATTCTGTAACTGAAGTTCAATATCATTCATACAAAATTTGATGGCCTTTATTCCAAAATGATGTCAAATTTTGTCACTTGTGTAATGTTTCTGTCAATTTTGTCCCTTATGTTACATGGTCTACTGTCAAATTTTGTCCATTCTGTCATGGTTTTCCATCAATTTTGTCCCTTATGACATGGTTTTCTGTCAAATTTTGTCCATTTTGTTTTTTAGTATTTGAGAAATCATTTCAAATTCTTCCTTCTCTTGGGTTGACAGCAGATGAGTGTGATTTGTATAAATCTGAAAGGCTTTTTTGATCATATTGTTTAGTGATCTTTTTTAGAATATAAGGTCATGTTTTGTTCCTACTTTTTTTGTAACTGCGGCTTTGAGTCATCTGATTAAACTTAAAAGGCCGTCAGCTAAGAAACCCTCCAAGTTAATTTTGGTTGAATACATGAAGTTTTCTTTTACGAAGTTAGATACATGGCCATACCATAATCTCACTTATAATTATAAGGTGAGAAAAATAATTATCTTAGAAAGTTCAAATTACTTTGTGTATTTAATTTTTCAGAGAAAAGCACATAAAAAAAATGTCAAAATGTACAGTTGATAAGTTTCATCTTTAATATAGCTGCATTATTTAGGACAGTAAGACAAACAGAGAGACAGATACTGACTGATATGAGAGAATCTATCTTCAACAATCATACACACTGCTATGTGCTAACAATATTACCATATCGGAAACAGAGCCATAAAATCATGCAAAATTATTTGAGGTACACCTGTGCTGCATATTGATACACAAATATCTTTCCATCTTTAGGTCTGTCAGAGGTAGATGATGTCCTTTCATGTGCATTAACATACTGGCTGTATTTCCAGAATGCAGAACACTGATATATACTTATCATTCATTTATATGCCATTCCCATCCTACAGAAGGTAAAAATATTATTTTAAACAGACTACCTATTAGTTGTCAGTGATTTTTACTCAACATTTAAGGATGCTCCATTTGATCAGATGCAGGTCTCAATTTAGCCCTTCTTCTTACGGGGGATGAATGTTTTAAAAATATATTATCAAGCTCACCTTCCACTTAAACCTGGAAGACATGCAAACAGTAGAAATAATCCAATTTCCTCATGCAAAGAAAATCTAGAACAGCTCCAGGTGTTGGAGTGGGGATGAATACCAAACAAAATTGTACTTCCTGAAGATGCAAAGAAAAAGCCACATCTACAGGTATTTGTTTTTATTAGTGAGAAAGCAAAATTATTAACAACATCTATTCCCATTCTATTTTTAAAAAATACAAATTCACACAAGTTTGAAATCTGTCCCCACCTCGGCAATCATGTGAAAAGTTTATGTATCCTGTTTGCATGTTCAGTCTATGATTAAATAACTCTGCATTAAAAGAAACCTTTGGATGTACTGACAGACATGCATTGAATACGGACAGACATGAATGGATGTACCGACAGACGTGTGGATGTACCGACAGACATGAATGGATGAACATATGATGCCAATGTTATTGCTAGGTCAACCTTCAATCAAAGCAGGCTTGACAAAAATTACTTTCTTACAATAAGGTAAAACATTTGACTGAAAATTTAGAGTTTATAGTAAATGCTATGCTAATTAATAATGATGGTTATCTGTGATTTGTCAACACCTTGTAATCGATTATCTGAATGAAATGGGTTGAACAGGAGTTTGGATTAATGACATTTTTTACTGTGATTTGTCAACACCTTGTAATGGATTATCTGAATGATATAGGTCAGAACAAGGAATCTGGATTATTGGCATTTTACTGCAAATATATAGTTGTGTTTTTATACCTGACACATTGGCAGCTGATGTAGCCTTTCCAGTGCCTTTTGGTCTCCCAAGGGCTTTTGGCGACTTCAGCGAGGGGGTGTTTGCTTTGGTTCCTGATGCGTTGGCATTAATGCTGGGCTGTATTTTAGCAGTCGCAGATTTAGAAGTGGATGGCAAAATGGCCTTTCCTGTCTGAGCTGCAGTAGTTTGCTTCTGTATAGGCATTGCGGCTGATGATGGTCTTACCTGATTATTTACACAACCAATTAAAATGAATGAAGATGAAAGGCAATCAATTTGCCAATGTGTTATTGTAAACAATATATATTGATCAATGATTTAAAATATATGTTACACAAATATCTTATTGGACTGCAGATGCAGAGCAATGCCATAAGCCCACATGATCAAATGTGTTCAGAAGAACCCAGTATATGATTGCATTCATGCTATGATGTATACTACCTGTACCTCACCTTCATCCATACAATGATATATACTACCTTTATCTCACCTGCATCTATATAATGATGTAAACAACCTTATATAACCTGCATCTATATATCGATGTAAACAACCGCATCTCCCCTGCATCTATACTATGAAAAAAAGTACATGCATATCTTTCTTTTATTGTTCCCATAACAGGTCAACCATTGGGTCGGGGAACCATCCCAGGGTCACTTTTTAACTGATATAGCCTAGGGAATACTAAATATATGTTGTACTAGAAAAAAGCACATAAATATTTTATTAAAAAGGTGCTATAAAGAAATAGTTTATGCATATCTTATATAGAGTGATTCAATGAAAAAGCAAATGCATAATAAAAATAAATGAATTTATGAAAAAATTAAATGTAACCTTAACTGCAAACTCAAAATATAGCTGCATAGTATTTTTATTTTTTAACATGTTCATTCAGGTAGAAAGGGATACAGATATTGGAAAAAAAATAGTGGTATAACCACACCAAAGGCATGTATTATTTTTGCCTGCTTTGACAAGAACAATGATTAGGATTGTCTCAGGTGAAAACTTTTTGTATTTGTGAAGAATCTTACCCTGGATTATCATGCAAAATGGCTTTTGAGCACGGAAATTTAGTGGCAGCTTATAAATAATCAGTTTTCAAATTCACACATAAAATGCATCTTTTTCTTTTTCACTTTTGCTTTGCATTTACAGCTCTATTTTCCTCAAAATGTATTTATTCCATCTTTCATTTGGGATGCTCTTTGTGTACATTCTGAATGTTATCTGTGTACATTCTTAATTAATATTCTTTATGTTCATTCCACACCCTGTCTAAATTCATTTTTCCTTCACTGGTAGCAATATTTTGTAACATTTAGTTTCTTCAAGAATACTTACCCAACCATACTGATATTAGGAAAATAACACTGTTACCTCCTGAATCTAGTCCTTACAAAAAAATTAAGATACAAATTGTCTTTTCTCCCTATATACCATGTAGACAAAGGGAAGTAACTCTCATTTCACTGCGAGTTGTCTACCCATCCATCAAAATTAACCAGTTTTAAGCTCAAACATATACAAACTACACCATTCCCATGATAACTCGTGCCTGGATAACTCAAACATGGGGTCAGGTGTGGATGCCACTTTTCAATAGAAAATACCCCAAAACTTGGCCTCCATTTGTTGAGCCCGAAAGAAATTACAATCAAAATTGGTATATGAAATCTTTAAATAGCTTGTTTTATCACTGAAAATTGTGATTAGCGCATACAAATTTGGATCAACATCTTGAAATTCTCAACTTGTAATAAAAAGCTATATATTTTGTTCAATTTTCTTAACCAACAACATTCTCAGTACACTGTAAATACAAATATTCAATGAAATTTCAATCCATGAAAATGTAACTAAGGCCTACTGGTGGCAACTCTTTAACAAATAAATACCAATCAAGGATTGTCAAGTGAAATATGTATTTTTTAGTTCATTATTACTTGCAATGAAATTATGGTATCAAAATGTTACTAACAGAAAAACAAATGTGAGTTTTGGTCTTGATGGCTATTTTATGAAATAAGTGTCACTATATTAAAAAATAGGAATCTTGTTTTGTAATGAATCAATAAAAACAAAAGGCTGTGACATAATCACAATGTTTATCCTACATGTGATAGAAAATGCTGTTTATGATCTTTCTGTGGTTGAACATCTTGAAAAATGTATTTTTTAAATACAAAAAAAGCAAATAATTTAAATTGAAAAAGGTCTCTATTGTCAATATATTTCCAATTTGATTTTAAAACAAATATTCAGGGATTTAATAGCCCCCTCTCTCTTGATGTCCTGTGAGGATGGTGTCCCCTTTCTTAATTTTTGTACATCCCTCCATAATGTGCTCTTATTTATAGTACAGTCTATACGTTTTTGGACCGTGTTGTGCGAAAGTTATTGAAGGAAAGGTGTATGATGCTCATATTTGGAGGTGACAGAAGTTTCTATAATAGCGCATTCAGTTAAGTATCCTTGGAGAAACATAATTAAATAAAAAAAATCTCCTTTCTTTTTTCGAAAACCTTCCTGATCATATCAACATTAGGAGAAAAGGTAGCAGGAGGAAATTCTGGGCATCTCCATGTCAGGGGAGAATGGCTGGATTCCATACATGAAGAAACACCTGCCCTCTTCATTTTCAATCTTTTCAGGAGGGTTGGATTCAGTAGGAAGTGGAGTTTCGATTCCTTACTGTGATCAGGAAATTTATTCAAAGTAGAAATTTAAATCTGTAACCAAGGAGCAATGGGCTGACAAACAGAAGAAAATAACACTAAATGTCAGTAACAGTCATGATGGGGCATGTAAAAGTGTAATGCTATTGCTGCATTGCTGTAACAAGATGCTACAAAATTTATACCCATTAATTCCCCTACAGAGTCACACCAGGACTAGTCAAATTGTCAATTAGTTACAAATAAACAAGGAAGTTTTAGCTTCAAGACTGCTGTCTTAAACATTCGAGACTCATCCTATTAATTAACTGCAAGTCCAATATGTCCAAATATCAATTTTAAGTAGTTGTCTACAGAATTCCAATTCATCAATTCCCTCATAGGAGTGTTATATTTGTGTATATTGTGCTGATGTGCCAAATGGAGACTATATATGGTGCAAGTTACCAAAAAGGTCTCTACATGTATTTACATGGGACATGTTTACCTGTAGGCTTTGTGGGGCATTTCCCCGCATGTTTGGATTAATGGCAGCTGCCTGGACTCCCATTATGCCTTGCTGCTGCATGGCACTGGCTGGTCGAAGGTATATACCTTGACCTAAAAACAAAATGAAAACCCATTATGATAGCAGTACATTTTATTAAATCTTTCTCTCCTAGGTCTAAAACTAAAGCAGTTTCAAAAGGGATTCCATAAACAAAAGATGTCATATGTTACAACTCTATGATCTTAACTTCATTGGGCTCCAGTCACACCCTTATGTGTGATGAGGTTGTACCCAGTTTCTGAGTTCTGTAGCATCATGGTCATATCAGATACACCAAAGTGTGATGGTAATTACAGAAAAGTAGGCATGTAGCTTTACAATGATCCCATATATTCTGGACTTTCCATTTCCAATTATAAAGAACAGTGGGAAAATTCCATTTTTCGAGACCATATGTTTTTTTACACCAGAAATGTGCAGCATGTTGTCTGAAATGAGACTTTTTGGGCTGAGATCTAAGGCCCAGTCTGGACATGAAAATAATGGGTTCAATAAAACAAAACAAAAAGACCAACCAACTTTTACCCTACTGCACACACATGAACAAAATTGCTAATAAAAAATTATGTTTATACACAACCAGACATCCAATTAAACAAATGTCTCTTGGAAGCAGATTTATTTGGATGTATTCAGAATTAACCTCCAAAATGAGTTTCCTAGCCCCACTTCAGGCATTAATGACAAAAATATTGAGTTAACCTAAGTAACAGAAAAGAGCAAAAACCAACAAGTTTGATAAAATTCAACAACTAATTTATTTCCCAAGAATACAAAAAGTAAATTTAAAAAGAACTTACAGTAATGCAAATTAAATCCCAAATAATCCTAAAAAGTTCTATCACGTGTGCAAAATTATACGGTATTCCAAAAGATTTCCAAACACATTACTGAACATGCTGATGTGCCAGTGGTCTCGAATATGCTAATGTACCAACAGTCTTGATGTATCACATTGATATAATAAAAACTATCATTGAATTATTTCACAATTCCAAAATAGGGGTTTACTTTTAAATCAATGAGTACTTAGTAATTCCAAATTCATTATTTGAAACCTTAAAAGCTTTTCGTTTTTCTTCGTATCTACTATGCAATAGTGCATTATGTCAAGTGCATTGTTCACATCCAGCTTACAAAACATTTTGCTGGTAAAGCAGAACAATATGAGTAACCACTTGTCATTTATCACCACATTCTTAAGGCACATGCTTATTTTTAAATAGAAAGCAACAAATTCTTGTGAGAGATCTTCTGTTGTAAAGGACCTCTTTCACAGAAGTCATGGTACTGATTAGCATAGAGGCTATACATTCATATGATGATTGAATTGAATACATGGTATTGGATAACTGCAACCAGTTCCTCAGGCATTAGAAAAGGACTTAACAGAATTGGTGTTGATTGTATCTGACCAATATCTGATGACAGTGTCCAGGTGGGATGGAGCACGACCACTGTTTCTTTCATAGTGGTGTTGAATGTATGATGCAAGGTTGGGCAGGAGGATATTAGATCACTGTAATTTGCCCCTACATGCACTAGATAAGACCTTGTTGGAGCCAGTATTTACTGCTGCCAATCAACTTCTAAAGCCTTGCATGTTCAGATGTGCTGTGGTACCTAGGTGTAATTAGTCCTAAAGGTACGAGTGAAAAGATCTTTTCCAAATGTGGAGGTAAAGATGGAACTAGAGCTATGTCTAAAGTCTAAGATGAAATGGTCTGTTTAATTTCATTGTGTAAATGTTGCATGTATGACTCAAATTGCACTGCACACATTTCAGGCATGCAGCAAGGTTATTCATTGTCAGCTTCAAGCTTTGCACTATGAGTCACTCCCAATGCATTAACATCTGCAAATGCAGACAGCAAAATAATAGTCCATATAGGTGAAACCAGTCAAGTGTTGTGCAAACTTACAGTAAAGAGGACACTACAGACCAACACACATATCTGTAAGAATTTCAACTTTTTGGTTTTATATCAGAGAATTAGTGACCAAATGCATATACCAGGTCAAGTTCACATTTTTTAAATGAACTTATACCAACAACAGGTCAGGTAACCAACATGACTAGCTAAACCAATAAAGTGAGAACCTTTGTTCCAATAGCAGAGTGAGAAATGGGTAGAAACAATGATGGAGCATCCTTCCTTTTGTAATAAAAGTAAAAAGACTTTCTCCAAAAGTTAACAAGAAACACAAGTTTGCAAGGTTTATAAAATAGAGTTTTACCTAGCACTAGAAAGCAGTAACTTAAATACTGACAGGACTTTGTGTAAATTGATCTATCCAGAATACATCTATGTGAACAGATGACTTTAACATTATATTGCTAAAAACTAGCTTGAGATGACTGAATTTGCTAACTGTCATACTTCTATGATTGGCAGACATATATGAGTAAGCTTTTATAGTGCTTTATCTATGCATGTATTACAATGCATAATAACCTTGCTCACATACACAATAAAGAGTACATGCATCAAACCTATTTATCCATTAGACCATACAAATTATTCTAGTAAATGCCAAAATGGTCATATAAGACGATCCATAACATTGCATTCAGAAAACAATGTCCATCTGAAACATGGAACAAGCAAACACAACTGTGGATACAAGTCCTAATTACTGTGGAAATTTGCACTTTTACCAAATAATTTTTTTTTAATATTATTATTCTAGTCTTTGTTGCTGTTGTCATTTTACGTATATAAACATGCCAAAAATTAATTGTAAAAAATGTATAACTTTTTCTTCTAAAAGTTCTGCGTTCATTTCCATTTTGTGACAGCAAATGTATCTAGTGTTTCTTTAACATGTATTTATTCGATCACTGTAAGTTATACTGCCCACGGTGAATGATGACCTCCAAGAAAAATTTACTACCAAGTTTCATTACAACAAGTAACAAACCATCAAATTATATGACTTACAGCAAGTTACAGCCCATCAAATTATATGACTAACAACAAGTTACAACCCATCAAATTATATGACTAACAACAAGTTACAACCCATCAAATTATATGACTCACAACAAGTTACGACCTATCAAATTATATGATTTACAACAAGTTACAACCAATTAAATTATATGACTTTCAAACAAGTTACAAACCATCAAATTATATGACTTACAACAATTTACAACCCATCAAATTATTGACTTACAAGTCACAACCAATTAAATTATATGACTTACAATACGTTACAACCAATCAAATTATATGATTTACAACAAGTTACAACCAATTAAATTATATGACTTACAATACGTTACAACCAATCAAATTATATGACTTACAACAAGTTACAACCAATCAAATTATATGACTTACAACAAGTTACAACCAATTAAATTATATGACTTACAACAAGTTACAACCAATCAAATTATATGACTTACAACAAGTTACAACCAATTAAATTATATGACTTACAACAAGTTACAACCAATCAAATTATATAACTTACAACAGGTTACAACCAATCAAATTATATGACTTACAACAAGTTACAACCAATCAAATTATATGACTTACAACAAGTTAAGTTTAATGACTTACAACACGTTAATAATGCCTATGTCAACAACAAAACCAACAGTAAAGTGTAGAAAATACAAATATTAACAAAATGCTGAAAGCCATGACATCTAGAATGCCTTTGATATGTATGGTTCCTGTGTATAATTGTGTATATGAGAAAAGAAAATGTTCTGACTTTTTACCTGTTATGATGGTAGGTGACTGATTAGGCGCTGAGAGTATAGGCTGATGTGCAATGGGAATTCCTTGCTGGAGATTTGCTGCCATAGCCTGCATGATCTGATTTGTTAGCATGGGCTGTGAAGTGATGATCTGCCCTGTACTGCTCACAAGCTGTGCCTGTGAAAACCGCACCGGTGCTTGTGTGCTGATCAACTGTGGCTGTGCTTGTCCTGCCATGCTGAGAGACTGTCCCTGTTTAGACTGGAAATGTGGAAAACACTGTATTTATGTATCTGACTTAATATGTGTACATGTCTTAAAAACCATAAACACAAACTTAAATACATCCATTACTAAGAACAGGTTTTGATTCCTGGACGCAACCATACCGAAAGAGTGAATACACCTTCAATGCAGACAGCTCACAACACAGACTAACTCTGATAACTCTTAATATGGGCATACACATGACCTGAACTAACGACATGCTTTCAACAAATGAAATTTCTCGATAAAAACAATAAGCAACACATTGAGAACTGCTGCTGCTGCTGCTGCATACACATACTGCAGATCAGACTTAATACTCAACTTCTGCTTATTATTTCAAGTGAATAAAGTGGAACATTTTCTGAAACAAACGATCTGAGTCCAAACTGCTGACGAACGGGCATATATAATAAATCTATTTATTGAGTTCTCCTGTAGAATTGTGTGGTACATATAGTGCCTGAGCCAAAGGTATATACCCAGCTGAAAATAATATATGATAATATTTCCCACGGACAAATGCATTAATATCCATCTTGAAACGGCAACGAACATATTCAAGATCTGTAGTAATTGGCTACGATGAAAAGTCTTTGATGACCACCTGTGTAATGTATTTTCTAGGTAAAAGTCACACAAACAGCAGTAAAACTATAAATTGTGATTTGAGTAATGGCAAAGGACAGTAAATGTAATAAAATATCTTATCATTAAATCAGTGATTAATTTGAAAAGAAAGGAAATCTGAAAAAGTGTACTTATTATAATAAATGATGATCAATAAGGACTAAATATTAAAGTCACAAAAGAGCTAGATCCTGAATAAAAAATTCCATGGTATCGCTCATTTCAGGTTAACCCAAATATTCAAACATATTAATATCATGATATGAAAGTACAGTGTAGAGGACAAAGTTTGGGTGGCAACAAACAAAGCAAATATGAATATCTCTTTTATGTAGTGCTTCTTGTGTGATCTATATTAGTTTTCTGCAAATTTGAAGGTTTTGGGACAGTCTTTCTTGCACCTGTGTTCCTAGGTGCAACACTGGGTATTCGAATTACAAAGTAAAATTCAATTATATGAATTCTCCATTCATGGAATGAGAAAGCATATACATTTTCAGATATAAATGTTGTTTGTTATGGCTTGTCAAGTATTTAACTTAGAAAATGTGCAAGTGCAACTCTAAACCAAATAGGATAATAAGTTTACGTGAGGCCCAAATGTCTGGTTGGCAGTAAGATGGCCTGGAAGAACACCTGAAAAAAAAACAAAACAACATATACTTTACCAACCAAAGAATCAGAAGTGATTTTACATTTGCACGAAATTATGGAATAAAATCAGCCTTTAAAACTTCATTTTGTATATTCAAAAGTTCTTCTATTTAGGAATTGTATTGCAACATAGAAGATTCTACTGTAGTAATTAACTTTTAAGTTTAGAAAACCTTTGTCACAAATTATGTAACATTTAGAATATTTATCTGAATACATTCACATTTTTCATTAACTTCGAATCCAGCTCTCACACAGAAAAACAGTCACTATTATTATTATACTTGAGGCCTTAAACATTTTACACTTGGTGTCACTATTATTATTATCCTTGAGGCCTTAAACATTTTACACTTGGTGTCACTATTATGTACCAGTAGTGACAACAACAATATATTTAAAAAAAACTTTTCAAACTGAACAAAGATTACAGCAACAAAGCTGTAAGTAAAAATATATAACGAATTTAAACTTGACAAAATATTTATAATATTTCTACAAAATGAAAACAATGGGTATTCTTGGTATAAAGTACACAGCAGAACAGTGGTGAACAAAAAAAAAGGACATGAAAAGCACTGCTAGAAGCAAGGGAGAATTCAACAAAATGCTGATACTGCTGATGGATGGTTGGTATGTCAAGAAATCCAACAGATTTAGGGAGGTATACAATTAAAATGTTGACTATGGGGAATAAATGTTCTGACTGAGGAAAATTTGGTAGAAGAGTCATAAAAGTATCTTTGAAGAGTTACTTTCCCTAGACATTACTTTATAGTCTATTTTAAAAACACATGAGAAAGATACGTTTGTTTCTGAGTGGTTTGTATTGGGTGGTAGTAGAAGTTAATACATACTGTTATTGTGACTAGTTAATGTATTCAATGGCGAAGAAGCAGTTGACACACAAAATCCTTTCTTAACCCTTTGAACCCGGCCTGTACCGGCCTGTTGTGGTGTATATACCCGAAAAGGCCGGTATACCAGCCTCGCTATCTACCGTCATAACCCGACAGGCCGGTATAGCCTGTGTTGTGTTATTCGCTAGATTCCCTATAAAAGTGTCAAAATTTTCCAGGGAGGCTCGGGTTAGAGTGCTGAAATATGGGGAAGATTAGGGTTCAAAGGGTTAAACAAGACTTAAGTCTTTTCAGCTATGTTATTAATAATAAAGCTGAGAAGGAAATTTGTAAAATGTTTAATATTTTTGCCAATACTGTAATACTTTTAACTAGGGGATAACAATCTTATTCAATAATGGCTAAATTAATGTTAATAGTGACAAATCAGCAAATCTGGTTAAGCAGATTTTGCAACAGTCAGTCCATCACAAAACAAAAATTCACAAGTAATAAAACAAAAATCCATTATTTCTACAAAAATTGTGTTGCAAAATAACAAAATGTACTCTTTTTGGACAGAAAGAAAACTGATATCATAATGTAAAAATTGCCAACGGTACTTTAACAATCAATCAATAATTTTTTTTTACATTTGCATGGATGTTAGAATACAATGTTTGTTGCACATAAGAAAGAAATATGACATTCCACAAACAGTATATTTTGTTGAACATCCTCTATACATGCACAGGCATCTCAAAGAACATGCTAATAAAATGGCACTTAATGTGCCAAAATTAACAATTCATACCTAATTGCCCAATCAGCAGTGGTGGAGGGTTGGGTTGATTGGACATCACAGTTTTGCCAACCATGGCTGTAGCCTGGGCAACTTGGGCTTGTTGGGCCTGCTGCATCTGTTGCTGGGTAGCTTGCGAGGGCATCTTGTTGCCATTGCCCATCATGGCTCCTGTCTTGTTGTTGGCATTAGTGGCTTGCACATTGTAGGCCTGACTCGTTGGAGGTGAAGAGATCATAGGAGTTCCTGGCTGAAAATGGTCCAGGAAACAAGAGTCTCTCGATGGGAGTGACGCTCTACTGTCCGAATAGAATTTCCAGGAATCCAAGATAAGTCCGTTTCTTCCATTTAACTGCTGAGTATTGAAACCATCTCTGATTTTCTTGAGAAACTCCAATATACCAAATTTGATAACAAAACTAATTTTTCATGTCTCTGATAACATATTCACAACATACATGTAAGTGCAGAAAAGAATTCCTTATTATGACCTTTGACCTTGAACCAGATACCACATATCAACGATCTAGGAGCTTGTTTGGTAAACTCTATAGGCAATAGTTTTTGGAGACAAAAGTTGCTGAAGTGGTATCATCAATACATTTTTCAGATATATCTACAATTTGAGCTACATGACAAACATCCATTCATACTTTTTATTTTGTTTTATCATGCCTACAAGCCAATACATCTAAAAATTTTGGTCAAGACCTTGGACCTTAAATCAACATCAAGGTCAAGGTTATTAACTTGCTCATTGGAATGTAATTAGAAACAAATTCTAGTCAAAGTTCACTTGTGATTATGCAATTCCCCATCAATGCCATGTAACTAAGTATTGCCAAGAAACAGTTATCATTTAGTTCAAATCCCACATGTCCATCTGTTCACGTCAAGTAGCAATAACAAGATTAAAAAGGTCATATTGGACATCAGATAAATACCATTTATATTCAGGACCAATTTGGAACCAAATTAAGTTATTTGGTTACAAATACATGTTGATACAACCATTCATTCAAGTTTTGAAATTTTTTCAAGATGCCACCATTGCCATACTGGATGGCAGAAGACGTGTGCATCATTTTCATAAGGCTGAACTTGATTTCATATGAAGTCTTTTCATGAAAACGATACTTTAAAAAAGTCCTGCATTTAGGAACAATAGAAATAACTTATTTTCTAGACAGCCACCATGGTGGTCAGATTAAATATCAAATCAGTACCATTTTGACATCACCGTCTGTACAGGACAAGTACCGATAATATTAAGATTTTTCAAGATGGTCATCATTGTTGTCATATTGGATGTCAAAGAGTTTTCATTTAATATCAACTAGATATCATTCGAATCATTTCAGTGAAATCCCCATTTTGATATAATTATCCATTCAGAAGGACCAGTCATAATAAGATTTTATGTATTGCAGATCCGAGGAAGTGTCTGATATATACCATATTTATTTATGACCAACTTAACGTGAAAATCTCATTTATCCAGGAGGAACAGAAACAACAAAGTTTTCATGGTGGCCATTTTGGATGTAAAAATCATACCATTAACACACAGGAACAGCTAGACATAACTTTAATTAATTCAGTAAAAACCTCAATATCAATTTGTCTTTCTGTTCTGGAGTAGGAATAACAAGATTTTTAAAATGAATGCCACAGTGGATGTCAGATTAGTACTTTTTGCGTTTAGGACCAAATAGATATCATATGAAGTGTTCCAAGGAAAATCCTATGTCCTTAATATGAATATCTGTACAGGACAAGTAGTGATAAGATTTTCAGGATGGCCACCATATTGGTTGTCAAAGTCTGATGGACACTAAAGGTTAGTATAAAAATTTTGAGATGTCATGGCCATAATGGAAGTTTAAAGAGCACCATTTTGATTAAGAGACCAACTTGATATAATAAAACCTTTCAGTGGAACACCATGTCAATACAACCAGATATTCTGGAGTAGTGACAACATGATTTTCAAGATGACTGCCAAGGTGACCATACTGGATGTCAGATTGGCAGTATTTTCATTATGACAAAATAAACATTAAGAAATGTTTGGAAGGAAAAAACCATACAGATATGACCATCCAATCAGGAGTAGTGGACACCATAGTATGTTAGATATCTAAGAGCACCATTTCATTTAAGACCAATCAGATACCATAAAAAGTGTTTTAGTGAAAACCCATCTCAACAAAACCATCCATTTTTGGGTACAATTAACATGATTTTCACAATGCTGTGGCAGTCTGACTAGATGTGAGAATAGCAAAATTTCTATTTTTATTTTGAATAAACTAAACTTCATTGTTGTTATGGCCATCTATTCAGGAGAAGTAGCAATGAAAGATTTTCAAGATGGCTGCTGCAATGGACATGATGGGGTACCATTTTCATCCAGGACTTATTAGACCTTGGTGTAAATGTGACTGTAAAGTTGTCTAGCAATCCTCACAGCAGTATAAAAAAAAAAAAAACAAGCTAATGCATTATGGACACCGGGTGGACAATATATAGATATTGTATGGACAATAGACAAAAAACCATCACATAAGCTCTTCTGGTCTCTGACCAGTACAATTAAGAACTGTATGTAAACTGTATGCAGTTAAAAAGGTACGTCAACTGTATACATTCACTGTATACAATTATAAAAGTATGTAAACTGTATGCATTCAAATTGTATACAATTAAAAAAAGTATGTAAACTGTATGTAAACTGTATGCATTCAAATTGTATCACTTAAAATACAATCTCCAAAATGTTCTTACCTTGCAGTATGTCAAACCTGAAAAAAATAATTCCCTCAAAGGGTGCGACATTCTACTGGCTTAAAAGATTTCAGGAATTCAGGACAAGACTAAGTCATCCATCTTTTCATTCTTCCAAAACTAAATGGTAAATATTGAAACCATATCTAATATTCTTGTGAAACTACAACATACCAAATTTGATAACAAAACTATCATTTTACATATCTCCGATAACATTTTTACAATATACATGAAAGTGCAGGAAAAAGTTCATCATCATGGTCTATGACCTTGATACTGCTATCATGAATATAAAATTAGTTATTCAGTGACATCATTTAAGGTGTTTGACAGATATATTAAAAAAATGAGGTAAGGTAAAAAAATCCATTCATACATATTAGTGTCATCATGCTCACAAGCTATTTCATCTAAGAACCAGTGATGACCTTTGACCTTAAAAATCAGGTTCAAAATGCTGACAACTTGCTTATTTTAATGCAACTAAATACAAAGTCTCATTTAAAATTCACATATGTATGTATGTGTGTGTGTATATATATATATATATATATATATATATATATATATATATATATATATATATATATATATATATATATCACTATAGCCATAAGCTCAATAATGAATACTGCTTCACAAACATTCAGAAACAAAAAAGAAAAGAAAAACAAATAAAGATTTTCAGGATGGCTGTCAAGGCTGCCATTTTGACAGAAGACAGCATCAGTTTGATAGAGGAATAACTATAAATTGCAAGAAAAAAAGGACCAATTTTTACTGGTTTTATTATCATCTGTTCAGGAGGAAAAGCTGTTACAAGACTTTTTCATTTTTTGATAGGTCACACTGGGTCATTTTTATTCAGATCCAAGTACATGCATAATGAGAAGTATTTATTGTATTAGTAAAATTATGACCAGCACTGGACGAAGAGTTTGTGATAAAAAGATTTTAAGATGACACCATTGTTCAACACATTATTTGGAACCAACTAAACATCATACATGTTTTAGTGAAGCCCCCATGTCAATATGGACATTAAGAAAGAAAAAAAAATAGGATTTTGAAGCTGATATGGGCCATACTAAATGTCAGATTTTTAAAAAATAGGATTTTGAAGCTATGGGCCATACTAAATGTCAGATTTTTAAAAAATAGGATTTTGAAGCTGATATGGGCCATACTAAATGTCAGATTTTTATTTAGGACTAACTTGAGATTAAGTCTTTGTAAATGAAGAAAATTGATAATTCAATTACCAAGAAAGCGACCATGGTAGCCATCTCCAATGATACGATTGGCATAATTTTTATATAAGCTTGGCTTGACACCAGAAGTCATTTCATGAAAATCCTAATGTTGATAAGATATCGATGAATGAGGAAAAGGAAAAGCATTATATTCAAGATGGCTATGAGGGTGTCCATAAAAGAAATCAGACCTGCATTTCAGATGATATGGAATTTTTATTATTATTACATAAAGTGGATTAAAAATATCTGACTTACTACAAATGAAACTTAAGGAATCACATTGAATCAGCAGTTGTTTTTGGATCCAAGTCCTGATTCTCAAAGTCAGATCAATAAATATCATGAAAACAAGTTAAGCCTGTATGAGTAGCCTTAAAAATTAAAGATTACAAAAATATCTAACAGGAATTTTAATTCTGATACATACTGATATATAAAACCAGAGTAAAATAATAATTGTGTACCATCTTTTTCCCCTTTGGATGGATGGCATATGAGTGTACCTTCAATGTGATATCTGCTTTTAATTAGTTATGTTTGCTAATGCGAATTTGTACTTGAAAATAAAGACATCTGAGAGTGACTATATCTTATAAAAGGGGATAATTTAATGGTACAATAAATAAAAGGGTTTTATTTCAATACTAATGTTATCAAATGCACTCTGAATCCAAGATAACTCTCTGGAATCATGATAGGTCCAAGGATAAGTTGATATATCTATCTAGTCAGGAGGAGGAGTTATAAACAGATTTTCACGATGGCCACTGTGGTGTCCATACTGGATGTCTGAGCAGCATGTTTTTTTCATTTAGGACCAACAAGACCATGCAGTGAATGTTTTGTTAAGTTTCAAGGCAATCCTCTACGTAATGATGAAGGACTAGTGATAACAAACTTTGCTACTGGACATATTGATGACAGACTACTGATGGAGGACTAGTGATAACGAACTTTGCAACTGGACAGATTGATGACTACTGTAGGAGGACTAGTGATAACGAACTTTGCAACTGGACAGATTGATGACTACTGTAGGAGGACTAGTGATAACGAACTTTGCAACTGGACAGATTGATGACTACTGTAGGAGGACTAGTGATAACGAACTTTGCTACTGGACATATTGATGACAGACTACTGATGAGGACTAGTGATAACGAACTTTGCAACTGGACAGATTGATGACTACTGTAGGAGGACTAGTGATAACGAACTTTGCAACTGGACAGATTGATGACTACTGTAGGAGGACTAGTGATAACGAACTTTGCTACTGGACATATTGATGACAGACTACTGATGGAGGACTAGTGATAACGAACTTTGCAACTGGACAGATTGATGACTACTGTAGGAGGACTAGCGATAACAAACTTTGCTACTAGACAGATTGATGACAGACCACTGTAGGAGGACTAGTGATAACGAACTTTGCTACTGGACAGATTGATGACAGACCACTGTAGGAGGACTAGTGATAACGAACTTTGCTACTGGACAGATTGATAACAGACTACTGATGGAGGACTAGCGATAACGAACTTTGCAACTGGACAGATTGATGACTACTGTAGGAGGACTAGCGATAACGAACTTTGCTACTGGACAGATTGATGACAGACCACTGTAGGAGGACTAGTGATAATGAACTTTGCAACTGGACAGATTGATGACAGACTACTGATGGAGGACAAGTGATAACGAACTTTGCTACTGGACAGATTGATGACAGACTATGGTTGGAGGACTAGTGATAACAAACTTAGTGACTGTATGACAGACAACAGACAATCCTGTAAGCTCTTCTGGTCTATGACTAATAGAGCTAAAACTTAGCTTTTCTTTGTTTATAAAGTTTTATGGCAAAATTATACTGCTTTTCCCATGTTTATTCACAAGTTAGCCATTATAATCAACATACTATTGTGAAGTGTTTAATTTGACAGAAAAACAGTGACTCATTTATCTGACAAAATAATATACAGAACTTTTTTTCCAAATGAATTTATTTGAATTCAACTGTAATTAATAATCATTATATATTACTACATATTAGCAGATCCACTTTGCCCATTAGCATAATCCCTCCATATCATCAGCAACAAATCTCATTTACATATTGTTTGTATAGTACAAATGCTGAACAGTCTATCTCAAGTCATCTAACAAGGTTTTCCTGTCAATGTTTTGCTATTTTCCAGTAATTCTCATGACACTGAGTAATGGACAAATCTTTAAAAAGCCTCAATGAACTTTTAAGCAGTCTCATTTGTAATACTTAAAAGTTACAAGACAAACTTATGCGCTTAGAAGATGCCACTAACATTGTCTCTATAGTGGGTTCTGTTAGGGAGTTACACTAACATTGAAAACTTAATTTTACCTGAAAACTTAATTTTACCTGAAATAAATATAAATGTATTTGAGGAAAGAATTGCCTTGTTTGATGGTAAAGCATCACAAGCAACAACGCATCATTCACTCATGAACATTTATCGCCTTGCCAAAAGAAGCATCAAAATGTCAACTTGTACAGAGGATATAACAAAACCATGAAAAAAAGGTCATGGAGACCTACATACACTTTTTGTACGGCTGACGTACTTAGTCAAAGTATAAAAACTCACCAGCTTCAGCCGGATTCCTTCTGTTACACCTGGATATTATTCAGAGCAGTGGAGTGTAATTCAGTGGCAGCTATGCCATCATTAGTGGAAAATGTTTAAATACACTGTGTGCACTGTATATTATTTCCTCCTTTGACTTTAAGCAAATTATTTTGTTCGACAAAATAAAATAAAAAAATAAAATTTGAAAATTGAGTTATGTTTAAGGCTTGCCTTGCCAACCATCATGCAAAAATAAAAATAAAAACTCCCTTACCTGCACTTGTGTGGGACTATGAGTTAACATGCCTTGAGTTGCAGTCATATTGCTGTTGGGTCGGCTCTGCATAGTCACAGCCATATTGGCAAGGTTCAGCTGTTGAGGATTGATGTTCATGCCACTGGCTTGCATGGCAGCTGCAAAAATACTTCCTACTAACAATAATTGTATTATCTCTGACCTTTGATTTTAATTATAGTACAAAACCAGTTGTTGAAAGCAAACAGAATTACCTACAAGCAAAGGTACAAAGTAAACTTCTGCCTCAGTTCTTTTAATATGATGAAATATGATGAAAAGCTATGTCCACAGTCCTTGTTCCCTTATTTTTTAAGAATTATTCAGTAGTTTGACATTCTAACATATAGTGGACAACACCTACAGATTACTCAACATGGGAGAATCTGGAGATATGATAAACTTAATGAGGCACATAACACAACAATGAAATGTTTTTAAAACGAGTTTCTCTAAAGGTCTGAAGCTCTAGTGTCTGAATGGATATTGAACAGCAAACATGGCATCCCATAAACTCTTTTGGTATATCTTCTAAAACTTCCTATCTTCTTTTATATTTGATGGTACTTTTTAATGTGTTTGACATCTGACATTCATAGGTGAAATTTAACCCCACATTTACACAAATGAAACAATTAAAATGTGCATGTTTCTGTGCTAATGATATTTAAGTTTTTGAAAAGGTCCTTGAAAATCTGACCCAATAAATTTTTACATATGAACTTCCCATAGACAACAGTTTTAAGCATGTTTGTACAAAGTTTCCATCAAGAATTAATCTGTTGTGTCTTTAATGAACACATACCGGACCTTTCCTATATATTTAATGCTGAAATTTCTTCAAATTTTAATGCATAACATAGTTAAAATCAAACTTTAAATTTCCTTTGTCTTAAGATGGTATAAGCCTATGTTGTTTTTAAAACTATACATACTTTTAGCACACAAGTGTGATCTGCTGCTTTATAATGCCACAGTAGATCAGGGTCTATACAAGTCGTTCTAATTTGATTTTTAAACAGACAGGTTAGATCTTAAATGTTGGAATAATGTTTGCTGCCAGATTAGGTTAGCAAACAGATTAGACCCTATATATTGGAATACTTGTTTTCTGCCAGATTAGGTTAACAAACAGGTTAGACCCTATATGTTGGAATACTTGTTAACTGCCAGATTAGGTTAACAAACAGGTTAGACCCTATATGTTGGAATACTTGTTAACTGCCAGATTAGGTTAACAAACAGGTTAGACCCTATATGTTGGAATACTTGTTTACTGTCAGATTAGGTTAACAAACAGGTTAGACCCTATATATTGGAATACTTGTTTGCTGCCAGATTAGGTTAACAAGCAGGTTAGACCCTATATGTTGGAATACTTGTTTGCTGCCAGATTAGGTTAACAAACAGGTTAGACCCTATATGTTGGAATACTTGTTTGCTGCCAGATTAGGTTAACAAACAGGTTAGACCCTATATATTGGAATGCTTGTTTGCTGCCAGATTAGGTTAACAAACAGGTTAGACCCTATATATTGGAATACTTGTTTGCTGCCAGATTAGGTTAACAAACAGGTTAGACCCTATATGTTGGAATATTGTTTGCTGCTGTTGGACAGCTGTGTGTTGCTAGACTATGGTAACAAAGGTGAATGGGAAGAAAAACACAGTGTTGCCAGATTAGGTTACAAACAAGTTAGACCCTATATGTTGGAACACTGTGTGCTGCCAGATTAGGTTACTAACAGGGTAGATCCTGTCTGCAGGAATAGTGTGTGCTGCCACATTAGATAGCAAACAGGTTAAACTATTATTGCTGGAATATTGTGCTCCCATATACGGTTCACAAATAAGTTAGACCCTATATGTTGGAACACAGAATAAGTTGTGATGACAGATTCAGTTCAAAACTTTCTGCATGTTTATCTGATGTGATACTGATGGTGTATTTACTGACAGTGTATATTACCTTGCATTGCAGCATTCTGGAGCATCAACTGCTGCTGGTTGTACGAGAACTGGGGAATGTAAGGTGGACTGTGCATCGCCTGGTGAATGACCTGTACCTGTGGAAGTGGGGATCGAATACTTGCCACTGCACCTTGCTGTGCAATACCAATGTTGTTTGGCATTGTGATTGCCATTGTGTTCATAGCTATAGACGAGGCTAAGGATGACACAGCTGCTGAATTCTGTTGCTGTTGATGCTGTTGATGTTGGTGTTGTGGTGCTAACTGATGCTGTGAAGGGGGAGTGGGTTGAGGTGTTGCAGGAGTTACTGGGTGTTGTTGCTGCTGCTGTGATGGTTGTTGTGTTGATGCTGCTGCTTGTTGTTGTTGCTGTGGTTGTTGTGGTGCCTGCTGTTGAGGTTGCTGAGACTGCTGTTGCTGCTGATCAGCCATCATGCCAGATCTTTTACAATCTCCAAGAAAACAAATGTTCACAGGTCTGCAAGTTCTGAAATGAAGCATGGAAACCTTTAAACACCAAAACTAATAACAAACATAGAAACAAAACTTGGGTTATTATTGTTTTATTATGAATGTTTACTGCCAAAAAGTATGGGAGGAAACAGGAATTTCAGTGGCTGAAATCATGCTCGAAGGGGTATTAATGTGCATTCTGACTTTCCTCACTGCAGACATCGTAGCGATATGACTGAAAAATTGTTAAAGCTATGTTAAAAATCCTAATCAAACAAACAAAACGATCACAGGGTTTAGTATTAAAATGTCATTACTAGTTCCTTACAAAACTACTGTTTGGAAAATTTGTTTAATACCTGATGATTCTATTTAAAAACGAGAGAGAACGTGATTAGGATTTTTAACACAGCTTTAAAAAATATTCAGTCATAATGTTATGATGTCTACAGTGGCAGTTTATAGTAATATTTAGCACTGGAGCATCATGTCGCAGATATAATAATAATAATAATAATAAAAATAATAATAATAATAATAATAATGAGGACTTTGTATAGCGCCTAATCTTTTGAAGTTCTAAGCGCTTTACACCATCAATAATGATATGACTACACTACAAAACAAATGACAAAAACAATGAAATTGGAAAACATAAAAACACGCTGAAAACATATAAGATACAAAACATGATTAGGTCGCTAAGTCTGTCCCTGCAGTCGAAACAGGTGAATCTTAAGAGCACTCTTAAAAGGGACCACTGTGTCTTTGTGTCTAATTTCAATGGGCAATTCGTTCCACGTCGCTGGGCCCTGGTGTGCAAACGAACGTTGTCCATATGACTTTGTTTTCACCTTGGGAACAATGAGTATACGATTATCAGCAATTCCACTTCAGCAAGAGTTGCAGGGGAACAACTTGATGGAGTAATCGCTTGGTGTTAAATCCGCACACTTAGATTCATCACCTGCGGAATGTAACCAAGTTTCTGTCAGGAAGAAGACGTCAATATTCTGGTCATTGATAAAATTAACAATTTCTGTGAGCTTTTCCGGTAATCCTACTGATTGAGCGCTGAATAATGCAATACGTAGTGGTATCCCTGGGACAGTTGACACAACGGTTGACAATTTAGCATGATGTCCCACCCAGTTACATTATCCTCTCACCACATTGACCAGTCCTAACACTAACCTCTTAATGCTGAGTCCTAAGCAAAGCAGTGTTAGCATTAGGGTTGTTAAACGAAAATCGGAAATCCGATTATCGGTTTTGAAAACGATTATCGGTTTTTGTTTTTACAAAACGATAATCGAATTCAATATTTTATACCATTTTTGTAATGAAAATTTTAAAAAATGCCAGAAAAAAATTCATTCATGTATTTGTTTAGTGTTTACATTTTAATACAATATGGCCAGCAGATAAGAAGGTGTGTTTGTTTAAAATTTGTGAGCGCTCCATGCAGCGTATTTGTAAATGAATACATTTGAAGGATGTCAATAGTTAGTCGACCGACCGGTCGCTAAGTTCTTTGATGTCCGAAATTGACAGCAATAGACTGTTAATAGCTACAATCTCTGTTGTTGAGGACTGGTCTCTGCTGGTTGTGTCTTTTCAAGTTTACAAATATGGCTGGTCGCATACATAAATCTGATGCATGGGAAAACTTTGAAAAAATTTCATCAAGTATGGCTCGCTGCAAACTATGTTCACAACAAATAAGTCGGAGCGGTGGTACTTCTACTGGATTGCATGCACATTTACATAGAAAACATCCCTGAATTGCTGCTCCTTCAAATGTTTAGCCGCGATTAACAACATTTATTGGAACACAAAGAAACTGTCCTGATAGTCATCAAGAAAAAGTTTCTGCAGCTGTAGCTAAGTTTGTCGCTGAAAACATGCTACCAATTTCGATGATTTGAATCCAATTCCTTCCGTGATTTGATGGCTTTGGTGGAGCCACAATATCGTCCTCCATGCCGTCAGACGATGCGCGTCTATACGTTATGGTATGTAATGAATATATTTTATTCGCAAGAGGCATTCACTAACTTGCATTATAAGAATATATTTCTTGTAATTTCAATGTAGGACAAAAACCGATAATCGGTTTAAAATCGGATTTCTACAAACGATAATCGGTTTTGGAAAAAAAACGATATTAACATCCCTAGTTAGCATCAGTTGTATTAGTCTTTGGTATGACTTGGCAGAGGTTCAAACCCACAACCTCCCACTTCAAATGGCGATGCTCAAACCACAAGGCCACCAGAGTGGTGTGTGTGTTTGAGAGCAAGAGAGATATGTCCGGAAAGTATGTATTTTACATTTGATAACACATTTGTTTCAGGTGACAACAGTCATACCTATGCGCTAACTGTGATGCGGCATGCAAAGACCATAGAATTAGTGCAAAACAGCCAAGTAATGATTTATTTTGTAATATTACGGCTGTATTGCTTGTTGTCAGTAAAGCAATAATTATACAAGTTTTTAAAACTAAGGACCATCCCTGCATACCAAAGACAAAAATGTTACTAGTAGCTGCTTTGCTTGGTGCTCAGCAGTAAGAGGTTAATGCTATGACTGGTCCGCCTGGTGTCAGGATAATGTAACTGGATGGAACATGATGCTACATATCTATAGCATCATCCTCCTGCACTAGACACTATAAACTATATGTACCACATTCTACTATTCTAGACAATGTAATCATGTCAGATTGGCATTTTAGAGGGCCAGTCCTTTTCACAAGATATATATAATTATAAGTATTAACCATTAGTCACCTTGGCTTCATGCTTTTTTTTATATGCCCAAGTCTAGCTTTAAGCTGTTTTGTAAATTGGCAGCTGAAAAAAATGAAAAGGAGGAGTGTCCGGTGGGAAAATAAGGCCGAGATAAATGGGACATCCTTGGGGAAATTTTTGAATCAGAACCTCAAGACCCTGTATTATGGACACGAATAAACAAGATGAACATTGATCTTATGTAAATGTATTAATCTTATGTAAATGTATTACCAATGAAGTGTTACCTCCCTATAGGCAAAGGTCAAACAGAAATAAAAACTATAAGAGACTGTTTGATCGCCCATAAGCTTAAATCAGACTGGAAAAGATAGTTTTTAACTTTCTTGTCTTTACATTCCAAGCCATACATTTATTATTTTTTATTATAAAGTGGATTGCTAATAATTATTACAAAACATTCTGAAGCAATTATTAAATGATACTGATGAATATAGACTGTTTACGTTATGGATTATATACTTTTACTTACATCTATCTAAGTCTTGTTAACTAGTCCAATATTTGTAATCAAATCAGCCCTTCGAATTTCTTGCCATTTTATTTTTTTTTGATAATATATTATTGAGTAAAATTTGATCAGTTACATAACAATTAGAAAAGAATGAAGAACTACAAAAGGTATGTTAAGTACATAAATACAGAAATTACTATCATAAGAAGAATGTTTCTTAAAGAAGATAAAACAGAATAGTCAAAAACAGACGTATTTTAGAAGCAGGTAATGCTTAAATCTGTTAAGTTTAAGTAAGTTTCTTTAATGAAATGAACAACAGTATACAAATACTGAAGTGCTTGATATCTTTGTTTCATTTAGGATACATATTTTCCTTCTAACTGATTTCAGCATTCCATGCTTCCATCACATTCCAACCAACTGTAATGTAAGTTAACTGAAACTGAAAATGTCCATGTGAGAATTTGAATTTATTTTTAAAAAAATTATATACAAGTAAAGTAGGTTTAAAGCATGGAAGTGTATATTTGCACAGCTGCCATGTACCAACTTTTGGAAAGACTTCACATGGCTCTTATTGCAAACAATTAAAGGCCATCAGGTGAATCTTAAGTTTTAGACTGGACAATACAAAAATTTATTAGGATTTTTAAAAAAGTTTTTTTTAAATATACAGAAAAAAGGCAGAAAAATGTATCATCAATCATAGTAATTGCCATCGTCTAGTGGAACTATGTTGATTCAATACAAAAAAAGATTTGGGACCAAAACATCTTATTGTGCAGTTTTATTTGTATAAAATTTACTGTATATGCTTGTTTATCGTGAATTTTGCAATAATTACGTCTTTCACATTTACAATACAAGTGTACCTCTTAAGTGTTACCTTTATTTAGATTAAAAAAATGATGATACTCAGATCTAATGTCTGATAATGTACACAAAACGTCTCAGAACATAAATGGTACTTTCAAATTCCAAATACAGCTAGCCAACTCGGCGGAGCTTTAAAATAAAATGTGTGTTCTGAGTGAATAACTGTCCAATTTTGGTCTACTTCAGAACACGTTACACGGCGCTGTTATTTAGGCAGAAAGACCTCGACCTCCAAAAGATAGACATCTATGTCGATGTCTTACATTGTTGGACTACGTCAAATCCAAGTGAATGAGATGTTAGCACAACGCACTTCGCTTTACATTCTCCGACCAATTACTGAGAATAAAAAGAATTGATATTTATAGACAGTTCAATTTTGGAAGGAAGTGGATATATACTGATGATATAACAGTATTAAACTGCTGAGATAACAATTTACAACTCTTCATCTTTTCTCCCCCTCTCTTTCAGACAAAGCATCCTCGTAAAAAAAGACTGCAAGCTGTGTCAATTCGCCGTAAGGATTAAACATAACGACGTTATCATCAGGAATATACATTTAAAATATAGGTTTAAATTTTAATCAGAATCATTTCCAACATTATCTCTACATGCTTTTATTAGTAATGAACTGAAATTGCAAACAAAGGCTTACCAAAACTTGGCACTTTTCCCCTGTCCGCCATTTTTGACGGTCATGCAAAATTTGCAAGACAAAGAGTGAAACTAAGCGGAAATCCGGAAAAACGCAGATTTTGCAGCTCAACAAGAACTTCTTCTTCTTCTTCTTCTTCTTCTTCTTCTTCTTCTTCTTCGTAAATATTTGTGATGATGATGACGGAAAAACAATAATTAAACATACTACTACTACTACTACTACTACTACTACTACTACTACTACTACTACTAATAATAATAATAATAACCATTATTAATAATTCATAATTCATGTGGCAAATGACTGAGCTTCTCAGTTTAAGGGAGACAATGTTCGAAATGTGATGAAATATTGATTTTTTGTTTTGTTTTAATGGAACCCAACAATGTTTAGGAGGAATATCTTTCAAAATTCAGGATTATTCAGATGATTATTATTATTAATAATTATTCATGTGGGTAATATTTGAGCTTCTCAGTTTGAGGGCGATAATACATGGCTCAAAATGTGATGAAATATTGATATTTTTGTTTTGTTTTAATGGAACCCAACGATGAATAATCCTGAATTTTGAAAGATATTCCTCCTAAACATCGTTTGGTTCCATTAAAACAAAATAAAAATATCAATATTTCATCACATTTTGAGACGTGTATTATCTCCCTCAAACTGAGAAGCTCGGTCATTTCCCACATCAATAAATAATAACGCCATTTTTCAGCACAAGATAGGTTATACATGGCGGCCAGTATTAAATGTAAAGGAAGAACCCGGAAAACCTCGGAAAGAATAATAAGTGTTATTATTATTATTATTATTATTATTATTATTATTATTATTATTATTAACATTGAATTGTAAGGGACCCCGAGTGGCCGAGTGGTCTAAAGCGCTGTCCATTGCGGACCACTGCCATCTCATCTCTGTCTGCGTGCGTTCGAGTCTCGATTTCGGCCAATGTCTCTATGTGAGAAAGCTTGCCAGTCGCTTCTCGTGAGTCGGTGGTTCTTTCCGGGGTTTTCCGGGTTCTTCCTTCACATTTAATACTGGCCGCCATGTATAACCTATCGTGTGCTGAAAAATGGCGTTAAAACCTATAACAACAACAAGAATTGAATTGTAAAATCACATTCATTAGGACATTAAAATCAAACTTAAAGATCACTAGACCCTTACAAGCTGGAGTGTTTTGGAAATAATTTCACTTAGATTGATGTGAACACAGTGTCATCTGATATTATTTTCACGGTAAATAATATTATATATTCTCTTTAAGGGTGTTTAAACAAGCATCTTTAAAAGCCCCATTGCCGCATTTACATGCAAAATGTTGTATTGTGCCAAATCATCTGCATAATCCTAAATTTTGAAAGATATTCGTCCTAAACATCGTTGGGTTCCATTAAAACAAAATAAAAATATCAATATTTCATCACATTTTGAGCCATGTATTTTCTCCCTCAAACTGAGAAGCTCAATCATTACCCACATGAATTAATATGATGTTAATCGGCGACATCAGTGAGTCAACCGATCTCAGTTAAAACATGGGACACAAGATTTGATGACGTTGTAAACATAAGAAGCAAGCATCATGCAGTGTTGGCTACAATAGGTGATCCTTACATACGCTATACTCATTTTACGTTTGATACGATGCAGTACTCGCCCTATCATTCATTTTTTTCTTTCTTTACAGGCATAATTGGTGTATATTAATATTTAAACCTCCGTGCTGTATGCTTACCAGTTAGTATGGAAATCAGCAACAGTTGGGTTTATCTTCAGCCCTTCAAAGTAATCCAGCGTCCCAACTGTTCACTCATATTCACCCGAGTCTCATTTTAATCTAATGCTTGCTTTATCTTCTCATATTCGCTTTAAAAAAGCTTTGTCAGCCACGTGCAAAAGTTGTTGTTTTAGATTAGTCACGAACGGAGTATGTCTAATGTCGAAAATTTTTACTTTTGGAGCACTCCCGTAAACGAACGGAATTGCGAGCGACTTCGGCAATGGAATTAAAGGTTGTCATCTCTCAATTCTAAATTGAATATTTTAACGTTTATGTTTGACCGTGGTCATTGATTTTTTTTGTCTCTATAGGATCGGTATCGAATGGCACGCATGAATTGAACTGAACATGAATAAAAGACGTATATAGTACATTAGGCGATGCATATCTAAATGCGTGCAAAAGCTCTATTCAGGCATACAATTAGTTGTGCTTAGGGCTTACGGCGCAATACTTAATTACCCGTTAATGACTTCAACGTCATTCCTGCAACTCCTGCGACGCCGTTGGTGCCAAGCTGTATCGACATTCGTCGTTTCCTTGGGTCCACCAACTGCGTGGAGAGGGGGATCTTCTGCATGGACATCAGCTAACTCTCCATACCACCCTGCCCAGGCTTTGCAACTCCACTGGAGAGGACACTCCAGCGTCGTCGTACGGCGTCGGCACAACACGAGAAGTAACAGTTTACCGGCTCTAAGCCAAAGCTCGATTGGCGTAGAGCTTCGCGCCAGGGGTTACTTCTGACGGTGGGAGAGATCACCATGTCTCACTGGACAGCTACCGCCAGCCTTAAGCTGTGCAGCCCCTCAGTCAGTAAGGTGCTGCCCGCCATGGCCTGTCTGCTTCACTGGGTGCGTGGAGCTTAGAGAACCATCTCGACAAGTGGGCCACAAAACTCTTCACCAGGAAAGATTCAAAGAAGAAATAAGAAAACTCCAGCTCTTCGTTTTGCAACCTAGAACGTTAGGACCATGTGTCCTGGATTGACCAATGACCTACAGCAGATCGACGATGCAAGGAAGACTGCCGTCATTGACAAAGAACTCTTGCGACTGAACATCGACATCGCCTGTCTCCAGGAGACCCAACTAGCTGACAGCGGCATCATTAGGGAAGCCAATTACACGTTCTTTTGGCAGGGAAAGCCCTCAGATGAACCTAGGCAGCATGGTGTAGGCTTTGCCGTAAAAAAAAACACGCTAGTCGCCTTCATTGAACCTCCGTCATCAGGTACTGAGAGAATCCTTGCCCTCCGGCTGTCAACATCTACAGCGCGCATGCTCCAACCCTTCGCTCCACCCACGAGGAGAAAGACAGGTTTAATGAGGCTCTGGAGCAGATAATATCCAGTATCCCAAACAACGAAGGCCTTTATTTACTAGGATATTTCAATGCTAGAGTGGGAGCTGACCATGAGACCTGGTCCGCCTCTCTCTCTCGGCTTTTACGGAAGGGGACATATTTACGAAAATGGTCAGAGACTGCTGAAGATGTGCTGCTCCCACATCCTATGTGTGACCAACACTTTCTTCCAATGCAAGGAGATTTCACCAGGTGCCATGTAAACACCCACGTTCACTCCACTGGCACAAGCTAGACCTTGTCATCACCAGGCGTGCGGAACTGTCCAGCGTCTTCCTCACCCGCAGCTACCACGGCGCCGACTGCGACACGGACCATTTCCTTGTGGTCAGTAAGGTGCGAATATCACCCAAGAAGCTGCATCATGCCAGGAAGGGTCACCCTCGCATCAATACCTGCTGTGCAAGCAACACGGAGAAAACACACCATTTCATCTGCAAAGTGCAGGAAGCTCTCACCAAAGTTACACGTGATGACACCATTGACTCCAAGTGTTTCCATCTCCGTGACTGTGTACAACGCAGCCATAATAGCTTACGGGAAGAGGGAACCGAAAAATGTCGACTGGTATGAGGCAAACTGGGAAAAGATGGAGCCCGTGACTGAGGCAAAGAGGAAAGCCTTCCTGGCATACAAGGCTCCACCTAGCCCAAGAACATTGCAAGCCCTCAAGAATGCAAATAACAAGTCCAGAAGACCGCCTGCCACAGTGCTAACATCTACTGGCTTAACCTTTGCAACACTATACAGACAGCTGCCGACACCGGGGATACAAGAGCAATGTATGAGGGCATCAAGAAGGCCACAGACCTCCCCCCACCTCAAAGACCGCCTCTTCAAGTCCAAGACAGGCGAAGACATCGCTGACCAGGGGAAACAACTGCAGCGATGGCTTGAGCACTATCTCAAGCTATATGCAACCCAAAACAACGTCACTGAGACTGCCCTGGATCCTATTTCAGACCTACCTGTCATAGAGGAGCTAGACACGCAGCCCACCCTGGAAGAGCTCGGAAAAGCCATAGACTGCCTTGCCTGTAGGAAGGCCCATGGAAACGATAGCATTCCGCCTGAAGTCCTCAAGAATGGGAAACAAGCGCTGCTACAGCTGCTACACATACTCCTCTGCCTCTGTTGGGAACAGGGATACATTCCGCAAGACATGCGTGATGCCAACATCGTCACATTTTGCAAGAACAAAAGAGACCGTAGCGACTGAAATTACCGGGGCATCTCCCTCCTCAGCGTTATCGGAAAGGCTTTCGCCCGTGTTGCCATGCCCAGAGTCCTAGTATGGATTTCGAGCCGGCAGGTCAATATAATCTTCTCACTACGTCATTTGCAGAAGAAGTAGCATGATCAGCAGATTCCCCTCTACATTGTCTTCATAGACTTGACGAAGGCATTTGACCTGGTCAGTCGGAGTGAATTCTTCAGACTCCAGACAGAAGATTGGCTGCCCACCACGCCTACTTGCTGTCCTCACGTCGTTTCACGAGAACATGCACAGCACAGTGTGCATCAATGGCGCAACATCAGAAACCTTCCCAGTAATCAGCGGATTCAAACAAGGCTGTGTGCATGCGTCGATGCTATTCACCATATTCTTCTCCATGCTTCTACAAAATGTCTTCAAGGACTGCAGCGATGGAGTGTACATCCATACCAGGGCTGACGGAAAGCTGTTCAACATTGCCCGTCTCCGTGCGAAGACTAAAGTTACAAAGGTACTCATCCGTGAATTGCTTTTCGCCGACTATGCAGCCTTGACATTCCACACGGAAGACGGACTGCAGCAGCTGGTATGCCTCATCTCCAATGCTTGCAAGGAATTTGGACTGACCATCAGCTTGAAGAAAACGAACGTCTTGGCGCTAGATGCAGACTCCACTCCCTCTATCATCATCGATGGGTACAACTTGGAACTTGTGGAGAACTTCACATACCTCGGGTCCAACATCTCCAGCTCACTCTCAATTGATTATGAGGTGAACGGCAGGATTACCAATGCAGCTGAAGTGATGGCCAGACTTGACCAGAGGGTATAGAATAGAGAAAACCAAATTGCGTGTCTACTAAGCATTGGTGCTCAGCTCACTCCTCTAAAGCAGCGAAACATGGACCATCTATGCAAGTCACCAGATAAAATTCAACAGCTCCATCTGAGATGTCTGCGGCGCATTATGCACATCAAGTGGAAGGACAAAGTACTCAACACAGAGGTTCTAGAACGCGCCAACATCAACAGTATGTTCTCCATTCTCAGCTCGGCCATGTCAAGAGAATGCACCCAGGCCGCATTTCTAAGGACCTGTTATATGGGGAGCTAGCAGAAGGTGCACGACCGACTCGACGTCCACGCTTGCGCTACAAAAATGTTTTCAAGAGGGACATGAAGACAGCCAACATCAATGTCAACAACTGGGAGTGCTTTAGAGTAGTTAAGCAAGCTGAGGATGACAGGAAGAGAAAGCACGCTAAAACGAGAGCCAGACAGAAGGAACAGCTGAATATGGAGCTACGCCATCGTCTCACGTAGACGGACGGATGCCAAAGACTTAATTACCCGTATAATGATAACAATTACGCACTTGACGCGTTGCTGAATGCAAGGCATACAATTTAATTCAAATATCTCGACGAGGAAAAGGAAATGCGTTGCGGCTGGAGTCCTGAAGCGGTAGCAGAATCATTCTGAAACGCCATGTATGCGCTATGAGTCAAAAGTTGCCCACGTAGCTAATATTGGCTGTTCCCTACAACCAACTGCGTATAAACCACATACTGAAATTGAGACAAAGCCAACCAGTTGAAAAACTTATTATTTTAGAACTGTTGTCTACATCGTGTACTTCGAAGAAGAATGAAAAAGAAACAAACAATAACATTTTCAGTCTTAATTCTGTCATTTCGATACTGCTTAAGTGGTATTTTCATTGTCACCATCTCACGAATGGCTGACTTGTCTTAAACTAAGAATCTGTGCGGCCATTCGGCCATGTACGTTGTGTTAATGTTCACACCGCGCACTACTTAATTGCCCGTTCAATGGGTGTGAAGCACGCATTGGGCGCATTTCTATGTGCACCGCACACTTATAAACCCTTTTTAATAACTCGTGTCCAGAAGAGCAAAAGGCAGTAAACTCGTCAGCGAGCTTCTTGATGTCCATGGATGTCCTCAAGTGGTCGAATCTGAATATTGTTTTCATTAGTCAAATATAAAGAAAAAGACCTTGACTTGTACCAAATATAAATGTGTGTTTGTGTGTGTGTGTGTATTTGTGTGTGTCTAGAGCGGTTAAAAAGGCGCTTATTAGTGAAGCGTGTCTGAAATGACACGACTGACTGACTGACTGATTTTGAATAATATACGTATATTGGTCAAGTACATAGCAAGTAGATATATTATTTATCAAATTTTGCTCAGTTTTTTCTAAGTTAGGCGGACCTTATCATCCAATAATACCTAAGACGAAGCTAATCAATTTTCAATTTTACCGAAAAGCATGGCTGTGAATGTAAACCTTTCTTATACAAAATACAACCCAGCCACACCTTTTGGTCATTTTCCCCTTTTCAACGCTATTATCAATGACACAAACAGACCATATCAAACAAACTCATAAAGTAGCATGTAATTTCTAGAGATTTGGGTAGGTATGAAAAGACCGATTTCGTTTGGTACACAGTGTCCGCACCTCCTGAATATAACTCTGTAGGCAGCATCTCTTCAAACTTCATCTATCTCCACCCCAAGGATTGATTAGGACACATAGGGACGAGAAGGATAATTCACCTCACTTTCCCAATTCTATCTGTGAAAGATGGGTGAATTGCTACTTCTCGTATTGTGATAGTTGCTTCTGTTGCTGCCGCTTTTGTGGTCCTTGTCGATGTGATGGTTGTTGCAGTTGCTATTGTTGTTGCCGCTGCTGAAGCTCCATATCATAGTTTTCAGTTGGGAAGGGATTGATTCTTCTCGTCTGAAACGTTCCTCGTCTTGACTTTAACAGCACAGCAGTAACATGTGGGTGGCACCTTGTCTTTCTCCCATTTTGTTTTGTCTTCTTCTCTATCACCTTTTCCTCCAAAGAGTTGACTGGACATTATATAAGGTATCATGGTCTTCTTTCATGTCTGGATTGAGTTTATTGACTTAATCCAGGATCCTACGAACATACTCAAGGTGCATATAATGTGTCACTATGCTTTCTAACAGTATTTTGGATCATTGTAGCAATATACAAGTGGCCAGACTGGATGTTACATTCTTGGATTTATGTCATGTGTGACCTTTGGGCCATTTACGAATACTTTAAGGAAAGTGTAAGCACCGATAACTAATTAAGGTTACGATAGCTGGGTGCAAAGCACCGGTCTGACGGTTTAAATGTATGCATAGCACACTGATTACTGTATGCAAAGCATACTGCTTAATTGGAATGTCAGAGGGGAGGATAAAGGGAGTGAGGTTTTGTCTGGTGGTCCCAAGCGGTAGCAGAGTCCTTCTGAAACTTCACATAGATACACTGTCTTTGAAATTGAGTCATGATATCTAATACCAGGTTACCCTAACAAACAATTGTCTTTAATCAGCAGCTTGTAACTGGGATCAAGTTAGTTAGTTTTAAAATTTACCTTTTGCATATCCTGTTTTGAATATAGAGTACTTTAGAGTAATTACATTTATTGCGAAAAAAAATGTAATACAATCTAACATAACCCACAAGATTTTAATATCTTAATCTAGTGTAATTTGTGTTAGAGTGATATTTTAGGTTGGTTTTCCAATGTATCAAATATTCTTATTGATGTAGTGTTAGTCGAAATGGGTTTCCTAAGCAGGATTGAAAACTATAGGCAAATGTGTAATTTGTCTGGCCCTTACAATAGCTGAGGTGCACCCTCTGTCGGAGGAATCAGATATGCTTTTAGTCCGTCTGGCGGCTCAGACTCCCATCTGGTCCTGGCATTAACGCTGTCTGGATCAGTGAAGTCAGCTATTATAGAGCTGTTTATTGGTAGCCAGACAGAGATTTGTTGATTTGGTAACTTGTGTATTTTTATCACAAAGTTCAAGATCAGCTCTGCAAGGGGAATTGAACAGTAAATATATTTCTTCCTTAGTTTCTTCTGCATTTTAGGCGCCATCTCTCAGTTTCCTGGATATCTGGCATCGTATTACAGCCTCGTTTTGCTGTTATGACCGTCTGTAGGTCCTCTCTGTGCAGCTTAGCCTTGTCTTGGTCATCCACTATTTTGTTTGTTCTAAGATGGCTTGCTTGATCAATATGATACTGCTTTGCATAATTCTTTAACTTTTGTTGTTTCCTGTGTATTTCTTCTGTTGCCACCCATGTCACTGGCTGTATGTTCGATGTGGAGCGGGATAATTTTACACGCTGCCGCTTCTTGAGCTTTGACAGTCTGTTTACCCAGGTTTTGGGGTGATGCTGTTGCTGCTGTTGCTACCGTAGTGGGTGGAAGTCTTTGCCGTTTCTTTAATTCGGAGTCCTTCTTATCGTATTAGTTTTGTTTATCCATACTCTTTATTCTCCTCATTCTTTCCCTGCTGGTCCCTTCAGTATTTAGTAGGGATGACATTGTAGTTTCTTCAATGCTTGCTAATTTGTCGCCGGACGGGTGCTTGGTGCTTGGGGTGATTGCGTAGATTATGCTATATCTTAATTTATACTGGATTGGATACTCAGATTGGACTTGGACACTGCTGCTCGGCCTGCGTTGGTTGCTTCCTCTGTGCTTGTGGTATTTCTCTCGTGGTTCATGGAGGCTTCTGGCTTGATTGTTATTTCTTTCTCATACAAGGAGATGTTTTCTTAACCTCCATGCTGAGGCTAATGCCTGGCCAAGACTATTCAGCGTTTGAGTCAGTATCATTTGCATCGTTAGCGCTATTACTCGTGTGCTCTCTGCTGTCTTCGCTGCTCACGTACATATGGGAAAGCATAGCCAACGTTAATAGAGAGAAATGTGAAAGAGCATATCCGTACCATTGTTTACCAAAAATAATAAGACAACACCATTTCTTTTTCAGAATCAACGTGTTGTATAATGAGAAGAACCTTCTCTAACTCAAAACGATAATACAAGCAAACAATATTTGATCATGGCCTTATTGACAAGGTTGAACACGTGAAATCAAATTTGATTACTAATGGTCTAAATAAAATACTATGATTTTGCCATCGATGCAGACTTCGTTTCTAACCTAAAGGCAAGAAATAACTATAATTCATCTTTCTGTTTTATCATCTTTTATATAGTTCGAGATCGATACAAGTCACTAAACGTTTTTAGGGAAATCCTAGACTGCATTTATGAAGAAATACAATTAATATGGTCAACACACTACTGAATATGATCGTTCTAATTTGACATTATTGAATCGAGTAGATACGTTAAGTCAATGATGTTGTCTTCAGAAGGAGGTAATCCATATGAATCAAAATAGGCCGCGCTATGATTGCTGTGAACGTTGATGCTTACACAGTTTTTTTTCTTCTGATCGATGACTGTCGTCTGTGTTGATGACATATGCTTGAATGTCTGAAGGTTTAAGATGAGAATGCTCATCTTTAGCACACCCCACAGGATTCCAGGAAGTTGTGTACGAAATGTTTTGTCAGAACGTAATACGTTCATAGGTTCTTCTGTTTAGTTTTCACAGGTAATAGCAAGCCAATGCACACATGATTTTTTCTTTGAAAATGTTTGTTATATAAGTCAAGAGGGATTCTATGCGTTTGATCTCCATATAGGTCAATGGAAATAGGAATGGTAACGCAAGTCTACAGACCATTTTTGGACAATCTTATCTAAGGATATGACAGGTCATGCCTCTTCCAAATACTCTTTAAACTTTCTACCTAACGCATACTTAGCATTTGTCGTATAGGTATCTGACTAGGATGATCGATCTCAAATCCACAAAGTAATTTCCTTCGGCTTGGTCCTGAGCAAAACAGGAGACTAAATCATTGTTATATAATCTTGTTCTGGATCATAAACATACTCATCATCTATCTCCATCGGTTTTTCCTGTTATATTTTTCTTCTATTTGTCTAAAAAATCTTCTGTTAAATTATTGCGTTCCATGGTATTGTCAAATTCTGCATACATGGTGCAGTTCCGTATGTTGACCAGTACAACTACAAACTGAAGTTGCACGCGAATCTGGGCCCGATTTTTAGGAAAAGCTGAAAGGGTTTATATGTCTCTTTCTTCCTCGTCCTTGACGTGACGTAGAAGAAGTGGTAATGTCTTAGCCAGAATTGTGAATAAAACATAAAGGGGTGTCTTAAAAACCAAAATGTCTCTTTCAGTTTGAAGTAACACAGTATTCATCCTCTCATAAATGCTTCTTTTAGACAATGTTTGTCGATGTGGAATTTCTTTAAGAAACTCTTTTTCTTCCGTCAATGCTCCATCTTTTAAGAACACGCACTCATCGAGTCACCATCGGTTTAAGATGGGTGCTACCGTACGAATTATTTCTTAAACCATGTCCTCGTTGTCCATCGACTACTTGGTATACAGAATAAATCCGTTGATAGAATGCCTTAGATGATCTTTGTTTAATGATCTTCTTTTAAATATAAGAATACACCGTGCAGACATGTTGACTACGATCTTCGTTTATACTAATGCGGATACGGTCAAAATACCATTTACTGACAGAAATATGTACAAATTCACAGTAAACGTGATATGTGTTTCCTTGTTCATCGTAAGTACCGACATAAGAATCCACATGAAATGGAACGAATCAGTATTTGTGACCTTTTCTAAAGCTTTGCCAAACTGATTCTCATGTATAGTTAGTCAGTTGAGATTTATCGTTTTTGATTCGCAAATGAGAGTATCATTTTTGTCAAACTCTTGTTGAACTTGATCATTCAAGATACTGAGAATGAAAGTGTTTTGAACTTAATTGATATTCAGGGTTTTGCGTTGAATACATGATTTTTGCATGAAAGCCGCTTAGCACCAAGCTTCGTGGCTTATTTGTAGGCAATTTGATAATGAAAAAAAATAACTTATTTCAAGGAAAGACATCAATAGAACTGTCACTCGGTAAAGTTAAATAAATTTGGTAATCATAGTTTGATAGTTCTGGTTTCCGAGGAGTCAATTGATATCAAAAGAGAATTATTTTTTTAATGTTCCAAAGGAGGGTTACTGTTGTTGTGACTGGAAGAATGGTGAGTGGTGTTGATGTCTACTTTTGTTGTTACTGCCGTACTATATTTCATTGAAGGAATGTGGAGGCAATAAAGTTATAATTAAAAAAAAAACTATTAAGTCAACTTTTACACAATTGTTTGTCACCTTGTTGAAACACTAATTGGCAATCGCTGTTCCGATAACAAAATACACCACAGAAATATGACAGAAAAGAACGATTTGAAATTTAGATACACGTTCACCACACGACACCCACAGAGGTTGTTTTTGTAATTCTTTATGAGATGGACTCTGAGACAGAGAGACAGCAGCTGTGATTAATGTCATGCTGTGTGCTAAATATTTAATGTATATTCAATGACATGTGAAGCAGCAATCCACGAATTAAAACTCGGTGGATATTCTTTCAAACGCAATTTCACACTAAACAATTGGACGTTATAAAATTGAATATATCAAATCTGATGTTGTAATGCATTTAACACCAATTGTAGTGCTCAGAAAAGATAGCAGCAGACAAACAAACACAAACACAAAGTGAAAATAAAAATGCACAAATTTGCTATTATGTGCAAAGCTAAGTTTCAGTGTCACATATTTTCTCGCTAATTGCATTTGCTGTATTTAGAATTGTATGGAATACCTCATTTCTTTGTTTGTTAAAATTTACGTAAACATACATGGCCTTGTGTACAGTTAATTTTCTGTTGTGTTAATTTTCCATTGAAATGAGAATTGTTTTATTTTATTATTATTGCGACATAGGTCCAAAGTGGTTGTATATACAATTTGAAAATGAACAAGATTTTCCATTTTTATTTTAACATCAATCTAGTGGAATTAGTCTTTCAGCGGTGTTCGGTTATAATTTGAGATAAATTGTTTATTTAAATTATTCATTGATATTACAAAGTGCGTATTGACATTCGGACTGAAACACTATTTTGGGATTAATGTTTATTCATTCGAGGTCATTATGGATTATGTCTTTGTGATACATTAAGACTGCTGGCACATAGGCCTATAGCACTATTAGCACATTTGCGCATTCAATGCTAGAATTCATTCAGAACACTCTATACCTTTTGACGTGTGATAGAACTTTTAGAGCTTTTTGAGATTGAGTTAAAAAAACTGTAAGTTCATTTTAAAATGTTCACTTTGTATTGAATGAAAATAAATCGTTTGTTAAATTTTGCAAAATGTCTTGGTTTTTGCTTTTTCTGTTACTTAGTTTAAGACTATAGATTCGTAACAGTATATCCTCACACAGTAAAGGTGTATTTGATTTTACTGTATGGCCTGGAATATTGAAAGGTGTTCTGGGCACTATATCTTGGCACACTGAATGGTATATTGAATTTTACTGTATGTCCTAACTCGCTTAAAGGTGTATTGGATTTTACTTTATGTTCTTACACACTAATGGTATATTGAATTTTACTGTATATCCTAACTCGCTTAAAGGTATATTGGATTTTAGTTTATGTCCTTACACACTTAATGGTATATTGAATTTTACTGTATGTCCTAACATACTTAATGGTATATTGAATTTTACTGTATGTCCTAACTCGCTTAAAGGTGTATCGGATTTTACTGTATCTCATTACACGATTAAAGGTGTATTGGATTTTACGTTATGTCCTTACATGCTTAAGGGTGTTTTGGATTTTACTGTATCTCATTACACGATATTAGTAGTATTGGATTTTACTTTATGTCATTACACACTTAATGGTATATTGAATTTTACTGTATGTCCTAACTCGCTTAAAGGTGTATTGGATTTTACTTTATGTCCTTACGCACTTAATGGTATATTGAATTTTACTGTATGTCCTAACTCGCTTAAAGGTGTATTGGATTTTACTTTATGTCCTAACTCGCTTAAAGGTGTATTGGATTTTACTGTATCTCATTACACGCTTAAAGGTGTATTGGATGTTACTGTATCTCATTACACGCTTAAAGGTGTATTGGATTTTACGTTATGTCCTTACATACTTAATGGTATATTGAATTTTACTATATGTCCTAACACGCTTAAAGGTGTATTGGATTTTACTTTATGTCCTCACATGCTTAAAGGTGTATTTGATTTTACTGTATCTCATTACACGCTTAAAGGTGTATTGGATTTTACTGTATGTCTTTTCACGCTTAAAGGTGTATTGGATTCTACTGTATGTCTTTACACGCTTAAAGGTGTATTTTATTTTACTGTATGTCCTTACACGCTTAAAGATATGTTTGATATTACTGTATGCCTTTACACGCTTAACAGTGTATTGGATTTTACTGTATGTCCTTACACGCTTAAAGGTGTATTTTATTTTACTGTATGTCATTACACGCTTAAAGGTGTATTGGATTTTACTTCATCTTTGTCGTGTAAAAGTTACCATCAAGTGATCTTGGGTAATTGTGCAATAATTCTTTATAATTTAGATGTGTTAAAATTATACATTGTCTAAATTTTACACACACACACACACACACACGCACGCACGCGCGCACACACACACACACACACACACACACACACACACACACACACACAAGAATCCATAGCAAGCGTAAAACTTGGGAAAATGTTCTCGTGTCCCACAAATTATTGTACCATTTAAAAGCGTGATACTTGAATTTTCCTGTATAACAAGATCATTAGGATGCGTTCCGAATAAATCTCTGCATCATGTAAGAATATATCACTGTATCAGCGTTGGAAGTATTTTTATTGTATTTAAACTATAATCGTTACTGGTGGAGCTTGTATGTTAATTAATTCAAATGTATTTACTATGCACAAGAAGCTTAGTAGCATTTGCGTGAATTTAGAATTCACTTTATTTGTATACAGAATACCAGATGAATAAAAGTGATGGTCTAACTTTGTAGTGCTGGTATATTTATTATGTTAATATTCTTTGTATATCCCATATTTCATATCTTCAAAAGAGTACGTTTACATCTCAATTTGTACGAATCGCTCAGTTATATTGTAAATTATATGCATGTTCTCTTCTCCATACATTATAAAATATACAGGTACCAATTCACATTCCATACGCTAAAATCAAACGTTCTTCTTTTTCTTCAGGTAACGTGCCTATTATAAATTCCCGAACACTCTTATAATTTTATATAAAGAAAAACAAAAAAGAAAAATAGAAAACAGTGATTTCATTTTTATCCATAACACTTTAAATTTAGGGTGACGTAAACAAAAGTTTGTTCCTTTACATCGAATGGGGAATAACTCCTTAAAACTTAACGTTAAATTTTTACAAAATAAGTAATGTTCCTTCCCCTGCCGGTTTGGAAGTGACATATCTGCTCTTTGGAACAATACGAAACAATTTCTTCCTCGCCCATTTGCATATAATGTGTGGAAGAAAAAGGTATATGAGAGAGAGAGAGAGAGAGAGAGAGAGAGAGAGAGAGAGAGAGAGAGAGAGAGAGATGTTGTAACTACATTTTTTCTATTCATATACTGTGATACTATATTATGACACACACAAGTGACACGATATCGAATAGCGGTTTGTAATAATTAATAGTAATTTTCTTTGTCTTATTATCGACGACGATGTTACATAAAAGGCAGACATATTTTCAAAAGCAAGTAGACGACTGCAGAAAAATAGTTTCAGTGTGTCTACCTTTGATGAAGAAAATGTTAAAGTCATTCTTTATTGATACATACTTAATGGATTTGCATCTACAATTTTGAATATCAAACTGCTTTTTCTATGGATGTGTGAGATTTCTCCACGTGATAAGATTCATCAAGTATATTAAACGGTTTATTTTCATATGGATTAGAGGGATTATTTTCGAAAAGATTACACGACTTATTCATTTATTGTCTTTTTACAGTCGAGGAATACTCAGCATTAATAGTTAGTGTTAGGACCAGTCGGTCTGGTGTCAGAATAATGTGACTAGGTGGTACATGATGCTACATGTCTGCGGCATGATGCCCCAGTGTTAGACATCACTATAAACTGCCACTCTGAAGACAATGTAGCAATATGACTGAAAAATTGTTAAAGCTACGTTAAAAATCCAACTAACACACACATACAGGTCAGCATAGCAAAGAGCACATTTTAATCCAAAAGTACGAAATCGTATTTAACAGAAATCTTATAATGTTTCTGTCACAAGTTCTTTGTTTCCGTCAGTGTAACTAAAGTTTTGGAATATGTACGAAAATAATATACATGATATGGTTGAAATGTAAGTGTACCGTATACATTCACTTAGAAACCGGATCAAAATAGATGCAACATAGATTAGTCTGCCGTCACACAATGTTCTTCTAATTGATTTTAATATTGCATAGAATGGGATCTGTCTGAGAGTTATAGAGCGTCGAAAGATATGGGCCGAATGCATTGTCACTTAACATCACCAGGTCGTCAGGGCGGCTTGTTCGTACGCGATCGCTGTAATCGCTAAGTCTAGGCTTTGTGGCGTATTTTGTCACGTCCATCGTCTCCCCTAGCAAAGCTATAGTGATGTGGGCACCCGTGCGACCAAAAATGTTCGCAGACAACTGTCCGTTCTTTCGGCTTTCCCATTTCCTTTGTAAAACAGCTTGTTCAAAGAACGGGTTCTTAGTCTCAAATAAAGCGACCTGGTATTTAAGCTGCACTCTATCAGGTACAGGCTTTTAAAGAACTCACTGGACTATAGTAGCTGATCATCTAGTTTTATGAGGTTTAAAGATCAAACTGGGACATTATCGGCTTCACGGATGTATCTTTATGAATTCTTAAGATCTCATGGCCACTATCAGGCCAATGGCTAATTGGATTTAACAAGAAACTCTACTTCTATGTGTATCCACTTGACGCAAGTATCCTTTTCTGAAAATACTCGTCTTACTGAAAATACTCGTCTTGTCGTCTTACTGGAAGGAACCATCAAACTGTAAATAAGTAAAACATCGTTTCTACAATTTTATGGTCAGAATTATTGTTGTATCTGCACCTCAACCCAACTAAACAAGCCTGCAAAAAATGACAGTCATTTAGGCTCAAACTCCTACCCTCAATTATGGACAAAGTACAATCACACAATGAATTCCAGTGGTGTTCCGATTGAATGTGTTGATGTGCTAATAGTTTAACTGTGCTGATGTCCTAAGCCTAACACAATATTGACATATCACAATGATATAATCCAGTTTTTACTAAATGACTTCACAAGTTCACATTACGATAAAATAATGTTGTAGTCGGAACATCAATAAGCACTTTTTAATTCAAATGAATAATTTAGGTAAATAAATCATCTCAAATTAAAACTGAACACTACGATAAGACTGACTCAACTACAACTAATAAAATAGTAATTAATAATTCTGATGTAAACAATGTACCCGACCGACCACACGTCATCCATGATGCTTGACGCAGTTCAGCGAACTGCTAGGCGAATGTAGCCAGCTGTCGATCCTGACGCTCTTTGCACGAACTACTTGGCCGTATATATATATATGCTAAGCTCATAAACATCATTCATCAAGCCTCCGGGATGGCATGGGGGGAGAGATGAGGTAAAGTAGGTACTAATGACGTTTCTTCTGGGAAAAGGCCCGTTGCAGTGTAAAAAGTTTACCGCAGGAATTATATCATTTTTAATTAGTGTTCCATGTGTTTTGCAGGGATTAACGTCTACCAGTGTTCACGTGATAATATTTAACGATAATTCGTTAACTGGTATTTGGTTCGTTGTTTACCCGTTAATAATAAACCGATGTTAATCAGGTGTTACCCTAACTAATCGAAAAACAAACTTGGGGCTGGTAACAATATGTGAATGGTGACCGCTTTTTAACCAGGCACAATAACGACGTGCATGCGCCTTCGATCTTCAACGAGAATCATTGTCTTTTCGGACAGGATCATCATGATGACCCTGTAGTGGTCCACAGCACCGCGGTCGTTACCAGTGGCTATGATTTTAAGGTCGGACTGTTTGATCATGACCAAATGTTTAAGGTTAAAATAGCAGATGGGATTGAGTTCCTTAAAATCCTGCTTACTCATCTAGAGGTTCGTGCTGACGTTTTGGTCCAGGAGATCCATGAAGTGCAATAGCCGGTGATGAACATAGTTTTGTTTTTGCTGCAGTGTCATCCAGCTTGATGCCTGTCGCAGACTCGATGCGTAGAAAGACGAATCGGACGCCAAAAGTTTCAACAACAACAAAAAAACATCGGATCTTGATTTTTGATCTTTCTCTTTTCATGTATTTTTAAAGCTATAAATAAGTATCTTTGAAGCATTTACACCGCATAACTGTGAACGCATCTGCCATGCAAATTCGCAGTTTACTGTTAAAACCACTATGTTAGTGGTCAAAACATGAAACTACAGGGTTCTCTGGCTTCTGTACATGAAATTAAGCAGACGCGTCTCATCTTATACATGTAGCTCTGATATCAATATCATCATCGAGCTTGTCACCTTCTCCAGCGTCACACTACCGTTCCGGGCGCGAGAAAGACTTCCCATGTTGGCACCGGCCGCTGGCTAAACAGTATCGCTGTCGTAAATTGGAGGTCTCACCGCGATGGTGCGCTTGCCGCCAAGTATGCACTTGTGCACATGGAGGAAGAAACCAAAAATATGTGCCATCTCTATGACATTAGGAAAACAGCCGTTAGCGTCAACATGTACCCATGTGAAAATTAGAGTTTAGTAATGCTGAGACCCCAAGATTCACAACTCTAATGTCTTCTGCAAATGAGAGCTGGGCCAACACCCTGGTCTCCCTCATCCCAGCTTTTGAATGCTCTTTTGTGTCGTTCACAAACATCATCATGAGTCCGCGCTGCGAGCATAGTCGTCTATGTAGTCTGCAAGGTCCAGGATGGTTGACGGGATGTCGCTGAACTGACACATTTTTACGATCATATGTCCATTTATGATATAGCTAGCCGAGTTGAAAAGAGACACGATAACGTTGTTAACAATGTCGACCTTATAATTAGCATCGTACAGGAACGCGCCTTCCTTTTCTGTGAGTTTTTCAGACTAACTTTTGAAGTTCTCGGACGGCAAAAACATAACGAGACTTGTTTTGCACACTGATCTTAAATCGAGCCCTCGTGTAGAGATGGAGCTCGTCATAAAAATAAAACTAGAGGACGCGAAGTTTCCGACCCTGTCAAATTCACGGTCGGAAACAATCTAAAATGATGCCGTTGCTGCACGTCCAAAGGACGGTGCAGGTGTGCTGCCTCTAAATGCGCGTGAGACGCAGACAAGAACCAATGACAAAATAGGCAACCAAGGCCGCTAGCTGTGTTGCGGTCACTTCCCATGCTGTTTGCCTGTTTGAAAAGTTGTATTCCACTTGCGAGAGACTTGATGGCCACCTTGGTTTAGACGATTATGAATTCTCCAAACGTCCATAATGGAATTTCCCCCATCAATTATGATGGGTTTGCGATCTACGCTGATGTTCTATCAATCTATATATGAAACTGATTTTTGTGTCGGTGCATGACAATCCTGTCCAAAAGGTTGGTTTAATTTTTTTGTCGGTACATGATATCCTGTCCAAAAGGGCGGTTTAATTTTTCTGTCGGTACATGACAAAAAGGGTGGTTTAATTTTTGTGGAGATGGGGATTGGGTGTGATTAAGTATAAGGACAATATTATCATTTTTCTGCTTTCTTTTTCTACAGGACGAATCATAAAATTTGTCCAAACTGTTGACCCAATAGAACTCTAAATGTAATTCGCGTAATCAATGAAAAAGCTCCATAAAAAATTAATAAAAACTAAGATAAACACCAAACATCAACAGGTACGATTGACATACTAACTTTGTTATTTGTTTTCCGCATGAATCATGTAAAAATTGTTAGTGTCTGAACTTACATGACCTGTTGTTATTCGACATTCTGGGTCAACCACTGAGTATCTTGTACACGTTACACTCAATGACAAACGATATATATTTTTAACAAAAACTCTTCATTTCATATTGTGATAAAATAGCTATCATAATCATATTCATGTCTGAAAACGATGGAGACATCAGTCATTGATTAGTATAAAATAGGAACCGAAATTTGGATCAGAAAACGATGGAGACATCAGTCATTGATTAGTATAAAATAGGAACCGAAATTTGGATCAGAAAACGATGGAGACATCAGTCATTGATTAGTATAAAATAGGAACCGAAATTTGGATCTGAAAACGATGGAGACATCTGTCATTGATTAGTATAAAATAGGAACCGAAATTTGGATCAGAAAACGATGGAGACATCAGTCATTGATTAGTATAAAATAGGAACCGAAATTTGGATCTGAAAACGATGGAGACATCAGTCATTGATTAGTATAAAATAGGAACCGAAATTTGGATCTGAAAACGATGGAGACATCAGTCATTGATTAGTATCAAATAGGAACCGAAATTTGGATCTGAAAACGATGGAGACATCAGTCATTGATTAGTATAAAATAGGAACCGAAATTTGGATCTGAAAACGATGGAGACATCAGTCATTGATTGGTATAAAATAGGAACCGAAATTTGGATCTGAAAACGATGGAGACATCAGTCATTGATTAGTATAAAATAGGAACCGAAATTTGGATCTGAAAACGATGGAGACATCAGTCATTGATTGGTATAAAATAGGAACCGAAATTTGGATCTGAAAACGATGGAGACATCAGTCATTGATTAGTATAAAATAGGAACCGAAATTCGGATCTGAAAACGATGGAGACATCAGTCATTGATTAGTATAAAATAGGAACCGAAATTTGGATCTGAAAACGATGGAGACATCAGTCATTGATTAGTATAAAATAGGAACCGAAATTTGGATCTGAAAACGATGGAGACATCAGTCATTGATTAGTATAAAATAGGAACCGAAATTTGGATCTGAAAACGATGGAGACATCAGTCATTGATTAGTATAAAATAGGAACCGAAATTTGGATCTGAAAACGATGGAGACATCAGTCATTGATTAGTATCAAATAGGAACCGAAATTTGGATCTGAAAACGATGGAGACATCAGTCATTGATTAGTATAAAATAGGAACCGAAATTTGGATCTGAAAACGATGGAGACATCAGTCATTGATTAGTATAAAATAGGAACCGAAATTTGGATCTGAAAACGATGGAGACATCAGTCATTGATTAGTATAAAATAGGAACCGAAATTTGGATCTGAAAACGATGGAGACATCAGTCATTGATTAGTATCAAATAGGAACCGAAATTTGGATCTGAAAACGATGGAGACATCAGTCATTGATTAGTATAAAATAGGAACCGAAATTTGGATCTGAAAACGATGGAGACATCAGTCATTGATTAGTATAAAATAGGAACCGAAATTTGGATCTGAAAACGATGGAGACATCAGTCATTGATTAGTATAAAACATGAACCGAAATTTGGATCTGAAAACGATGGAGACATCAGTCACTGATTAGTATAAAATAGGAACCGAATTTGGATCAGAAAACGATGGAGACATCAGTCATTGATTAGTATAAAATAGGAACCGAAATTTGGATCAGAAAACGATGGAGACATCAGTCATTGATTAGTATAAAATAGGAACCGAAATTTGGATCTGAAAACGATGGAGACATCAGTCATTGATTAGTATAAAATAGGAACCGAAATTTGGATCTGAAAACGATGGAGACATCAGTCATTGATTAGTATAAAATAGGAACCGAAATTTGGATCTGAAAACGATGGAGACATCAGTCATTGATTAGTATAAAATAGGAACCGAAATTTGGATCTGAAAACGATGGAGACATCAGTCATTGATTAGTATAAAATAGGAACCGAAATTTGGATCAGAAAACGATGGAGACATCAGTCATTGATTAGTATAAAATAGGAACCGAAATTTGGATCTGAAAACGATGGAGACATCAGTCATTGATTAGTATAAAATAGGAACCGAAATTTGGATCAGAAAACGATGGAGACATCAGTCATTGATTAGTATAAAATAGGAACCGAAATTTAGATCAGAAAACGATGGAGACATCAGTCATTGATTAGTATAAAATAGGAACCGAAATTTGGATCAGAAAACGATGGAGACATCAGTCATTGATTAGTATAAAATAGGAACCGAAATTTGGATCTGAAAACGATGGAGACATCAGTCATTGATTAGTATAAAATAGGAACCGAAATTTGGATCTGAAAACGATGGAGACATCAGTCATTGATTAGTATAAAACAGGAACCGAAATTTGGATCAGAAAACGATGGAGACATCAGTCATTGATTAGTATAAAACAGGAACCGAAATTTGGATCAGAAAACGATGGAGACATCAGTCATTGATTAGTATAAAATAGGAACCGAAATTTGGATCAGAAAACGATGGAGACATCAGTCATTGATTAGTATAAAATAGGAACCGAAATTTGGATCAGAAAACGATGGAGACATCAGTCATTGATTAGTATAAAATAGGAACCGAAATTTGGATCTGAAAACGATGGAGACATCAGTCATTGATTAGTATAAAATAGGAACCGAAATTTGGATCTGAAAACGATGGAGACATCAGTCATTGATTAGTATAAAATAGGAACCGAAATTTGGATCTGAAAACGATGGAGACATCAGTCATTGATTAGTATAAAATAGGAACCGAAATTTGGATTTGAAAACGATGGAGACATCAGTCATTGATTAGTATAAAATAGGAACCGAAATTTGGATCTGAAAACGATGGAGACATCAGTCATTGATTAGTATAAAATAGGAACCGAAATTTGGATCTGAAATCGATGGAGACATCAGTCATTGATTAGTATAAAATAGGAACCGACATTTGGATCTGAAAACGATGGAGACATCAGTCATTGATTAGTATAAAACAGGAACCGAAATTTGGATCAGAAAACGATGGAGACATCAGTCATTGATTAGTATAAAATAGGAACCGAAATTTGGATCAGAAAACGATGGAGACATCAGTCATTGATTAGTATAAAATAGGAACCGAAATTTGGATCAGAAAACGATGGAGACATCAGTCATTGATTAGTATAAAATAGGAACCGTAATTTGGATCTGAAAACGATGGAGACATCAGTCATTGATTAGTATAAAATAGGAACCGAAATTTGGATCTGAAAACGATGGAGACATCAGTCATTGATTAGTATAAAATAGGAACCGAAATTTGGATCTGAAAACGATGGAGACATCAGTCATTGATTAGTATAAAATAGGAACCGAAATTTGGATCTGAAAACGATGGAGACATCAGTCATTGATTAGTATAAAATAGGAACCGAAATTTGGATCTGAAATCGATGGAGACATCAGTCATTGATTAGTATAAAATAGGAACCGAAATTTGGATCTGAAAACGATGGAGACATCAGTCATTGATTAGTATAAAATAGGAACCGAAATTTGGATCTGAAAACGATGGAAACATCAGTCATTGATTAGTATAAAATAGGAACCGAAATTTGGATCTGAAAACGATGGAGACATCAGTCATTGATTAGTATAAAATAGGAACCGAAATTTGGATCTGAAAACGATGGAGACATCAGTCATTGATTAGTATAAAATAGGAACCGAAATTTGGATCTGAAAACGATGGAGACATCAGTCATTGATTAGTATAAAATAGGAACCGAAATTTGGATCTGAAAACGATGGAGACATCTGTCATTGATTAGTATAAAATAGGAACCGAAATTTGGATCAGAAAACGATGGAGACATCAGTCATTGATTAGTATAAAATAGGAACCGAAATTTGGATCCATCGTCTTTTATCGAAATAGACTGCACGCTTGCCAATATACAATGTTACTTCTGAATACCGAAACAGATCACTAAAATCTGTCACTTAATACTTCGACGCTCTGAAATCAATTGGAGCATTATGTCATGTTTCTACAACTATCCCGACACCAGCAATGTTGACAGTATCAATGCATGCAACAAATGTGTTTTCGAAAAATGTTCTTCATTTTATTTGACAAAAATACGCAAATATAAGCATTTGTTTACCATCTAAGTTTGCAAAAGTGCTAAAATTGTTGTAAAATTTCTAAACTTCTTTTGATTGATGTTGCAGCAATGAAGCCGTTAATCACATCTTCACTCTTGAGACAGAAAGGATTAATAAATTCCTGTATATATAGTGAAAAAAATCTACCTTTGGTTTAGTACAAGTAAGGAAATATTACTTTTACCAGGAATGATTTTGCATTGTTATCTGTGGCTTCGATACTCGTGATAAGTGTTTCCACTCGTGAATGATTTCCTTATATCTACTCCAAGAAGTAGATATCCTCATGGTGTCAGTAGATTAAACAATGATAAACAGTTCAGTCCTAGAAAACTAGTTCTTCGCATTACCGTCTTCTAACACATCATATCAAATGTACATGAAAAATTTAAAAAAAAAAAAAAATTAAATGATAGTATTTTAAGAACTTAACATCGATTTACACGCTGGGGTAATAGTTTTAGAACTTGGGAAATTCATAACAAGTGTTTTCTATACGACATGGATGCGCGTATGCACGCACGCACATACGTACGTATGTATGTATGTACGTACGTACATATGTATTTTGTCGATCGCCATTGGGTGTGTTTCGTGATTTGCTAATCGACTACTATTTCTCTGATGGTATTTTTAATTGTGATGTATTGGTTACTATATGAGTGGCTAAAATTTTGTAAACCCCTTCACAGTGGCATAGCTACACCCCAAACATTCTTCGTAACTGCAGATGTGTGGGGGTAGGGAGAGAGACAAAGATTCCTATCTAATTTGGTTTATATATTGGGAGTTGTCCGCATAATTAAGTAATAATGCGGAGAAGAGGGCAGAATTTCTAGTCTGAAGCACGCAGGTTGCAGCTGGATTACACTTAACGCGAGTATAGACTGTATATACGATGATTCACTTATACAAATAAAAAAACGAGAGAAAGAGAAAAATATTTCGGTCTGAGAAATATGACTGTACAGTTTCAGTTAGGCGTGGCTTTATTCATACATTTTTTTTCCTTCTAAATATTTTATAAGAAATGAAAACAAAGGATATTTGTAGGCGAATCTGCGTTGATTTAATGAAGATACCTGGCAATATTTCCATCGGCTATTAGTCTGTACTGAATCATCCGTTAAAAATCTTTATTACTGTTTCTGTGGGTTTATTGCTAGTAATTTGACACTGGCTTTTGATGTTGATGTCTTTAGGACTGATGTGTAGCGTTCTCTACATTATATATTTTTTTAAAAATATTTTTACCAAATAGTGTACGCAAATCATCGGACCATAGATGCACGCGGAGAGAGAGAGAGAGAGAGAGAGAGAGAGAGAGAGAGAGAGAGAGTACATTTAAAAGTTGATCATCTTTAACTCCTAGACCAATGCAAGGAGCAGCTTCGAAAATGTAGAGACCCAAAAAATAATGCATCAGTTTTACAATGGAAATTTTTAATTTATACTGTATGCTTTCAGCTATTTGTACAAGAAATATATGTTTATATGTAAGTATTTCTTATGATACTGGCGAATCTAACATTTTGAGTTAATATGGTCATGCATTGTGGTTATAGAACATAATTTCCAAGAATGCTCCGGATCTTTTTGGTAGACATTTCTCGATGGTGAACGGTACATATTGTATTTAATGTTTGATGTTGTTAAGTTTATAGCGAATCTTCAGCTACCTTTTACGTTACAAATTTCGTATCCATATTTCGATTATATAATAATAATAATAATAATAATAATAATAAAATAATAATAATAACAAAATAATAATAATAATATTATTATTATTAATATTATTATTATTATTATTATTATTATTTACAGTAGTAGCTATAAAATCGGTAAGTGTTTTGCAACTTATAAAACTTAAATTAACAACAACAAGAAACCTCTGTAACTACCAGTTTGCACACGCTCGTCGTGTACCGAGAATTTTTTTTTTATTTTAGAGTATAGATTGACACAATCTCAGCTTAGATTGAAATTCTATATCATTTTAAGCAAACGTTATATGGAATCCGTTCCACGCGACGAACCTATAATCTGACCCATGTCCCGCCTCTGATACACTCAAGACATGCTTATTATCGCAGAGAGGCGAAAATGTTTTGTTTATTTTTCCCGCGCGGAGAACAGTGGGATAGTTAAATGTTTTAGCCATTTTTCCAAACATCAGATCCTTTTCCAGTCCGGAAGAAAAACATTGCGCATTACAGCGACATGTCTGTCGCGTTTAAGACAGTGTTTCCGCAGGGATGTCTATACCTACGCCAAATAACAAATTAGACGAACAAAATGCACATAATTACCACAAGCACAGAAATTTGTTCCAGATGGACCACTGGGCAGAAGCCCGCACAGCTTCGGACTTTAAAACTGATAAATTATCTTTAGCAGTGTTTTACACTGTGACATTTTCAAAGGGTACCCGAAAGTTTCATGGCTAAGATATACATGTATATCAAAAGGGATTTCAAACCTCGGCGGGGTGTCTGCAGTGAATAGTAGAAGGTATGCGCGCAAGCGCATGTTCCGTCACGACTAGGCTGGCGGAGAGCTTCTACATCGGGAGTTTTATTATAGTGGTTCTGCCAGAAATAGGCGTACTTCCTGGTAATCCAGACGCAAAGGAGCTCTTTAAACGCGGAGAATTGCAATGCATATCAAAAAGTTGTTTTTCAGATCGGACTAAACCTGACAATAAATTAGTAATTGTTTTTTGCTGTATTAAAAAAAAACAAAAAAACCCCCAAGAAGCAAACAAACAAAACACCCCCTCCCCAACATATCTTTCTCGTTGCTATCGTTCATGTTCTTTGACTACTGGTGCAGTGCTGGATTAAATCCTGTGGAGTACCTTAGACAGTCGAATTTTTGGCCCCCTCTCCGAACGCAATTTATCTTCTATCAATATTATTTTGATCCGTTGTCGCAGGGCACCTAAAAAGGCGTGGGGCCCTTTGGCCTGTGGACACTCTGCCTATTTGGTAATCCGGCACTGTACTGGTGTACGGTTTTTCTGTTCTAGCGCAAGTCGTAGGCAAATGCTTGTGTTGGGCTACTTTTGTAACGCACGCTCATAGTTTCTGTCACCTTGGCAGCCACATCACTTAGATTTCTATTCACAAACTGGTCGGGCTACGGTTCATATTCATAAATCCGATACTTACCATATATTTTAAGTTAAACAAAACCTACAATGCGCCAATAGTTATCTTAATCAAAAATTAAAATATCCAGTAATTAACGGAATGAGAGCTTGCTAAAGTGGCGAGATTTTAGTGAAACCTGACACAGACACCTGCCATGTCCTTCATGACACCTAATGTTCCTCATCTAGCAACAGGCACACGGATACCTGGTAGCTCGACAAACATCTATAATATGTTTTTCGGAGGACACACCACACACTGGTCGATCGCGGATTATTTCCCCGTGTCCCATACGGAATGGCACACTGTCTGGCGCCTTTTGGTAAGCTGCTTGTAGATTCCGATCAGTGAACGACATGTGATTCCCATCACACGTTTCGAAGATTTCTTTTACTGCTTGCTATATTTCTCTATTTCATCCAGAATGGAGTTAATCTCCTCATTTGTGATACGACTGTCGCGAAACGCGCTTGACGTGGTGCTCGCGATCGTTTTGAACTTTGCTTTCGCTAATACTCGGGGTGCTAAGTGTTTGGAACTGGCTCGATCGGCAGTCCTGTTCAATGGACGGGGTGCTAGGGTGTCCATCGGGTATGCCTATTTTGAAGTACTTTGTGACTGTAGCGCGCTCTGACACATTCTTATCTTTGTTCAGAAGGTCTACATCTCCCACCTCCCATAGCTTGTCCATCAAACAGTATACGCTAACATTTTTACTCTTAGCTGGGCCTTCAATACAGTTTGTGATGAGACTGGGAGTGCTATCGTTTTCACGGTCGTTTTGCGAAATGGTAGGTACGCTGACACGTATGCACGATCCTCCCACCGCCGTCGGGTCTCCGCTTTTTTCGGTCAGACACCAGCTTGACGGGTAACTGATGAAATCTGCGTTCTGCATGGAAATTAGTTATTCTAGTGTTTCAAGCATCCATTCTCCTTCCGTCTGAAAGACTGCAAGTGTTGTCAAGGCCTCCATATATGCCACCCGGCTTAATAGAATTGTTATACTTCCTTTTAGGGTTGCTCACAATCATCAGTCGTAAAGTCCCTGGGATAGCGTATGGGGTGACTGACGTCAAGTTTGCATATATGACGTTTGTGTCCGGAAAGGGCCTGTTATAGCGGAAAGATTTTACCGCATGATTTATATCATTTCTAGTCAGTATTGTTACGTATATTTGATTTAAGTCATTTTTATTTTAATTGCTTGTTTGTCAGATTTAAATTTGACATTTTACGTTTAAGATTCATTCATTGGGAGATGACCTGTACTTTAAAAATAAACACCAGATGTTGACATCATTTCTGACCTAGCTTCAGAGTTGTAAACAAGCTTTTAAAATGATTGCTTGCTTCCAAGGACATTATATTTTTAATTATTTTTGGATTAATTTTCGAATTGAATCTTAAAACCGTAAGTTTATTTTTCTTTTCTGGAAAATATTTGTGTTTATTAAGTTTTTACAAGCTTGTTATTTTCACTTTTTCTATGTTACTGTTTATTCGAGCCTAAGCACGTAACAGTATCCCATGCGTTTCGCTGGGAGTGACACCCTACAGTGTTTCGCCCGATCATCTTTAACTCTAATTAGTTAGCTGATATTTGGTTCATAGTTTCATAGTTAACCCATTAATAATAAACTGATGTTAACGAAGTTGTTACCCTAACTACTTGAAAACCTAACTATGGTACCGGTAACCAGGGTCAACAAGATGTGCATGCGCCATCCATCCGCTTCGAGAATCATTACCCTATCGGATAGGATCATGACAATGACCCTGTATTTGGCCTCAGCACCGCGGTTGATACCATTGACTATGATATTAAAGTCGATGATCGGATGCTTGATCATGGTCATATGGTAAAGTTTGAAAGAGTAGACAAGATTGTTAACTTAAAATCCTGCTGAATGATCTAGATGCTGCCGTTTTGGTGGAGATCCATACAGTTCAGCAGCTGGTGGATACGGGTAGCATTGGTTTTGCTGTGATCCAGCTTGATGTATGTCGTGGGCTCGGCGTGTAGAAGGACCAATATCACGCCAAAAGTTTAAAAACTCATCGGGCTTTAATTTTGATCATCCTCTTTTAATGTATATTCCAGAGCTATAAACAAGCGTCTTTTTGGGTATTTAAGCTGCATTGCTGAAAACTGGTCTGCCATGAAAATTCGCCTTGTACTGTTAATTTCACTATGTTAGCGGTTATGACATGAAAGTACAGGGTTTTTACGCTTCTGTACATGAAATTAAGCAGGCCTAGGCTTTCAGTTCTGGTAAGAATTTTGTCATCAAAATTGTCACCTTCTTGAGCGTCAGATAACCGTTGTCGACACGAGAGATGACATCTCCTGTTGGCACCGGCCTTTCGCCAGACGGCATCGTTGTCGTAAATTTGAAGTCTCGTCTCCATGGTGTGCTTGGTACTAAGGCTTATCTAAAGCTCATCGCGGCAGAAGCCAAGATATGTGCAGTTCAATGGCATATGGAAAACAGCCGTTAGCATCTACCTGTACCAGGTTGAAGATTGGAGTTTTTAAATGCTAGGATTCCACGTTTTGCAGCTCTAGGGGTTACTGAAAATGAGAGCTGGACCAACACCAGAAAATGAGAGCTGGGCCAACACCAGAAAATGAGAGCTGGGCCAACACCATGGTCTCCCTCGGCACAGCATGGGGTGCTCTGTTGTATCCTTCACAAGCATCATCGAGAGTTCGCGCTGAGTGCATAGTCGTCGATGTAGCGTGCAAGGTTCGGGATGGTTGGCGTGATGTCGCTGAGCTGACAAGCTTTTGGATCGTGTATCCGTCTATCATATAGCTAGCCGAGTTGAAAAGAGACATGACAACGCTGTTAACAAGTTAACAATATCTACCTTATACCTAGCATCGCACGGGGACGCGTCATCCTTTTTATGAGCTCTCTGACAAACGTTTAGAAGTCATCGGACGGGTCAAAATAGCGACACATGACTTTTACGCTGCACTTAGATCTAACCCTCAGGTAGAGCTTGAGTTTGTCATAATAGAAGAACCATATGTCGCGAAGCATATTGACCCTCATGTCAAACGCAGGGTCGGAAACATTCTAAAATGCTGCCGTTGCTGCTCGTCCAAAGGACGGTGTGGGTGTAAAGCGCTTGAGACGCAGGCAAGAACCCAATATAAGGCAGGCAGCCAAAGCCGCCAGCGGTGTTGCGGATGCTTCCCATGCCGCTTGCCCGTTTGTATTCCACATGTGCTAATGTCCCGCCTTAAGGAACGACCTTAATAGCCGTTGCTGGATCAAGTTCAAACTGGGATATCCTTTGACGGGAGGGGCTTATATTGACAGCGGCCTGGGATTGCGACGCCCGGCAAGACCAGATGGTGCAGGAGATTTATTCTGCTCCATTAGCGAGAGACTTGGTGACCTGCTTGGCTTACCCGATTATGAGTTCTCCTTACGCCATCAATGTAACTTTTGCCTAAATATGCCGGAAATGGATTTTTGTATCGGTAGCCTAACCAAAAGAGTAGTGTTTCTTTGGTGATACGTTGGGTGAGTTTATATTAAGGATAGTTATAGTGTTTCTTTGGTAATACGTTGGCTGAGTTTATATTAAGGATAGTTATAGTGTTTCTTTGGTGATACGTTGGGTGAGTTTATATTAAGGGTAGTTATAAAGTTTCTTTGGTGATACGTTGGGTGAGTTTATATTAAGGGTAGTTATAGTGTTTCTTTGGTGATACGTTGGGTGAGTTTATATTAAGGGTAGTTATAGTGTTTCTTTGGTGATACGTTGGGTGAGTTTATATTAAGGGTAGTTATAAAGTTTCTTTGGTGATACGTTGGGTGAGTTTATATTAAGGGTAGTTATAGTGTTTTTTTGGTGATACGTTGGGTGAGTTTATATTAAGGGTAGTTATAGTGTTTCTTTGGTGATACGTTGGGTGAGTTTATATTAAGGATAATAGGCAATAATCTTTTCCTTCTTTTCTTTACCATCTCTCTGCAGGTAGAATCTTAAAATACGTCAAAACACGCGACCCTATAGAACTTTAAAAGTAATTCGCGTAATCAACGAGAAGACTCCATCAAAGGGAATAATTTAAGATAAACACTAAACAGCAAAAGGTAAGATTCAAATATTAACTTTGTAGTTTGTTTTCCGTATGAATCGTGTAAAAATTGTCAGTGGCTGTTTTACATGTCCTGTTACTATTCAATATGTTGTGTGATCCACTGAGTATCTTGTACACGTTACACTCAATGACAAGCAATATACATTTTTAACAAAAACTCTTCATTTCATATTGTGATAAAATAGCGATCATAATCATATTCATGTCTGTAAACGATGGAGACATCAGTCATTGATTAGTATAAAATAGGAACCGAAATTTGGATCTGAAAACGATGGAGACATCAGTCATTGATTAGTATAAAATAGGAACCGAAATTTGGATCTGAAAACGATGGAGACATCAGTCATTGATTAGTATAAAATAGGAACCGAAATTTGGATCTGAAAACGATGGAGACATCAGTCATTGATTAGTATAAAATAGGAACCGAAATTTGGATCAGAAAACGATGGAGACATCAGTCATTGATTAGTATAAAATAGGAACCGAAATTTGGATCTGAAAACGATGGAGACATCAGTCATTGATTAGTATAAAATAGGAACCGAAATTTGGATCAGAAAACGATGGAGACATCAGTCATTGATTAGTATAAAATAGGAACCGAAATTCGGATCTGAAAACGATGGAGACATCAGTCATTGATTAGTATAAAATAGGAACCGAAATTTGGATCTGAAAACGATGGAGACATCAGTCATTGATTAGTATAAAATAGGAACCGAAATTTGGATCTGAAAACGATGGAGACATCAGTCATTGATTAGTATAAAATAGGAACCGAAATTTGGATCTGAAAACGATGGAGACATCAGTCATTGATTAGTATAAAATAGGAACCGAAATTTGGATCTGAAAAGGATGGAGACATCAGTCATTGATTAGTATAAAATAGGAACCGAAATTTGGATCTGAAAAGGATGGAGACATCAGTCATTGATTAGTATAAAATAGGAACCGAAATTTGGATCTGAAAAGGATGGAGACATCAGTCATTGATTAGTATAAAATAGGAACCGAAATTTGGATCTGAAAAGGATGGAGACATCAGTCATTGATTAGTATAAAATAGGAACCGAAATTTGGATCTGAAAAGGATGGAGACATCAGTCATTGATTAGTATAAAATAGGAACCGAAATTTGGATCTGAAAAGGATGGAGACATCAGTCATTGATTAGTATAAAATAGGAACCGAAATTTGGATCTGAAAACGATGGAGACATCAGTCATTGATTAGTATAAAATAGGAACCGAAATTTGGATCTGAAAACGATGGAGACATCAGTCATTGATTAGTATAAAATAGGAACCGAAATTTGGATCAGAAAACGATGGAGACATCAGTCATTGATTAGTATAAAATAGGAACCGAAATTTGGATCAGAAAACGATGGAGACATCAGTCATTGATTAGTATAAAATAGGAACCGAAATTTGGATCAGAAAACGATGGAGACATCAGTCATTGATTAGTATAAAATAGGAACCGAAATTTGGATCAGAAAACGATGGAGACATCAGTCATTGATTAGTATAAAATAGGAACCGAAATTTGGATCTGAAAACGATGGAGACATCAGTCATTGATTAGTATAAAATAGGAACCGAAATTTGGATCTGAAAACGATGGAGACATCAGTCATTGATTAGTATAAAATAGGAACCGAAATTTGGATCTGAAAACGATGGAGACATCAGTCATTGATTAGTATAAAATAGGAACCGAAATTTGGATCAGAAAACGATGGAGACATCAGTCATTGATTAGTATAAAATAGGAACCGAAATTTGGATCTGAAAACGATGGAGACATCAGTCATTGATTAGTATAAAATAGGAACCGAAATTTGGATCAGAAAACGATGGAGACATCAGTCATTGATTAGTATAAAATAGGAACCGAAATTTGGATCAGAAAACGATGGAGACATCAGTCATTGATTAGTATAAAATAGGAACCAAAATTTGGATCAGAAAACGATGGAGACATCAGTCATTGATTAGTATAAAATAGGAACCGAAATTTGGATCTGAAAACGATGGAGACATCAGTCATTGATTAGTATAAAATAGGAACCGAAATTTGGATCTGAAAACGATGGAGACATCAGTCATTGATTAGTATAAAATAGGAACCGAAATTTGGATCTGAAAACGATGGAGACATCAGTCATTGATTAGTATAAAATAGGAACCGAAATTTGGATCTGAAAACGATGGAGACATCAGTCATTGATTAGTATAAAATAGGAACCGAAATTTGGATCTGAAAACGATGGAGACATCAGTCATTGATTAGTATAAAATAGGAACCGAAATTTGGATCTGAAAACGATGGAGACATCAGTCATTGATTAGTATAAAATAGGAACCGAAATTTTGATCTGAAAACGATGGAGACATCAGTCATTGATTAGTATAAAATAGGAACCGAAATTTGGATCTGAAAACGATGGAGACATCAGTCATTGATTAGTATCAAATAGGAACCAAAATTTGGATCAGAAAACGATGGAGACATCAGTCATTGATTAGTATCAAATAGGAACCGAAATTTGGATCAGAAAACGATGGAGACATCAGTCATTGATTAGTATCAAATAGGAACCGAAATTTGGATCAGAAAACGATGGAGACATCAGTCATTGATTAGTATCAAATAGGAACCGAAATTTGGATCTGAAAACGATGGAGACATCAGTCATTGATTAGTATAAAATAGGAACCGCAATTTGGATCTGAAAACGATGGAGACATCAGTCATTGATTAGTATAAAATAGGAACCGAAATTTGGATCTGAAAACAATGGAGACATCAGTCATTGATTAGTATAAAATAGGAACCGAAATTCGGATCTGAAAACGATGGAGACATCAGTCATTGATTAGTATAAAATAGGAACCGAAATTCGGATCTGAAAACGATGGAGACATCAGTCATTGATTAGTATAAAATAGGAACCGAAATTTGGATCTGAAAACGATGGAGACATCAGTCATTGATTAGTATAAAATAGGAACCGAAATTTGGATCAGAAAACGATGGAGACATCAGTCATTGATTAGTATAAAATAGGAACCGAAATTTGGATCTGAAAACGATGGAGACATCAGTCATTGATTAGTATAAAATAGGAACCGAAATTTGGATCTGAAAACGATTGAGACATCAGTCATTGATTAGTATAAAATAGGAACCGAAATTTGGATCAGAAAACGATGGAGACATCAGTCATTGATTAGTATAAAATAGGAACCGAAATTTGGATCAGAAAACGATGGAGACATCAGTCATTGATTAGTATAAAATAGGAACCGAAATTTGGATCTGAAAACGATGGAGACATCAGTCATTGATTAGTATAAAATAGGATCCGAAATTTGGATCTGAAAACGATGGAGACATCAGTCATTGATTAGTATAAAATAGAACCGAAATTTGGATCAGAAAACGATGGAGACATCAGTCATTGATTAGTATAAAATAGGAACCGAAATTTGGATCTGAAAACGATGGAGACATCAGTCATTGATTAGTATCAAATAGGAACCGAAATTTGGATCAGAAAACGATGGAGACATCAGTCATTGATTAGTATCAAATAGGAACCGAAATTTGGATCTGAAAACGATGGAGACATCAGTCATTGATTAGTATAAAATAGGAACCGAAATTTGGATCTGAAAACGATGGAGACATCAGTCATTGATTAGTATAAAATAGGAACCGAAATTTGGATCTGAAAACGATGGAGACATCAGTCATTGATTAGTATAAAATAGGAAACGAAATTTGGATCTGAAAACGATGGAGACATCAGTCATTGATTAGTATAAAATAGGAACCGAAATTTGGATCTGAAAACGATGGAGACATCAGTCATTGATTAGTATAAAATAGGAACCGAAATTTGGATCTGAAAACGATGGAGACATCAGTCATTGATTAGTATCAAATAGGAACCGAAATTTGGATCAGAAAACGATGGAGACATCAGTCATTGATTAGTATAAAATAGGAACCGAAATTTGGATCTGAAAACGATGGAGACATCAGTCATTGATTGGTATAAAATAGGAACCGAAATTTGGATCTGAAAACGATGGAGACATCAGTCATTGATTAGTATAAAATAGGAACCGAAATTTGGATCAGAAAACGATGGAGACATCAGTCATTGATTAGTATAAAATAGGAACCGAAATTTGGATCAGAAAACGATGGAGACATCAGTCATTGATTAGTATAAAATAGGAGCCGAAATTTGGATCTGAAAACGATGGAGACATCAGTCATTGATTAGTATAAAATAGGAACCGAAATTTGGATCTGAAAACGATGGAGACATCAGTCATTGATTAGTATAAAATAGGAACCGAAATTTGGATCTGAAAACGATGGAGACATCAGTCATTGATTAGTATCAAATAGGAACCGAAATTTGGATCAGAAAACGATGGAGACATCAGTCATTGATTAGTATAAAATAGGAACCGAAATTTGGATCTGAAAACGATGGAGACATCAGTCATTGATTAGTATAAAATAGGAACCGAAATTTGGATCTGAAAACGATGGAGACATCAGTCATTGATTAGTATCAAATAGGAACCGAAATTTGGATCAGAAAACGATGGAGACATCAGTCATTGATTAGTATAAAATAGGAACCGAAATTTGGATCTGAAAACGATGGAGACATCAGTCATTGATTGGTATAAAATAGGAACCGAAATTTGGATCTGAAAACGATGGAGACATCAGTCATTGATTAGTATAAAATAGGAACCGAAATTTGGATCAGAAAACGATGGAGACATCAGTCATTGATTAGTATCAAATAGGAACCGAAATTTGGATCAGAAAACGATGGAGACATCAGTCATTGATTAGTATAAAATAGGAGCCGAAATTTGGATCTGAAAACGATGGAGACATCAGTCATTGATTAGTATAAAATAGGAACCGAAATTTGGATCTGAAAACGATGGAGACATCAGTCATTGATTAGTATAAAATAGGAACCGAAATTTGGATCTGAAAACGATGGAGACATCAGTCATTGATTAGTATCAAATAGGAACCGAAATTTGGATCAGAAAACGATGGAGACATCAGTCATTGATTAGTATAAAATAGGAACCGAAATTTGGATCTGAAAACGATGGAGACATCAGTCATTGATTAGTATAAAATAGGAACCGAAATTTGGATCTGAAAACGATGGAGACATCAGTCTTTGATTAGTATAAAATAGGAACCGAAATTTGGATCAGAAAACGATGGAGACATCAGTCATTGATTAGTATAAAATAGGAACCGAAATTTGGATCTGAAAACGATGGAGACATCAGTCATTGATTAGTATAAAATAGGAACCGAAACTTGGATCTGAAAACGATGGAGACATCAGTCATTGATTAGTATAAAATAGGAACCGAAATTTGGATCTGAAAACGATGGAGACATCAGTCATTGATTAGTATAAAATAGGAACCGAAATTTGGATCTGAAAACGATGGAGACATCAGTCATTGATTAGTATAAAATAGGAACCGAAATTTGGATCAGAAAACGATGGAGACATCAGTCATTGATTAGTATAAAATAGGAACCGAAATTTGGATCTGAAAACGATGGAGACATCAGTCATTGATTGGTATGAAATAGGAACCGAAATTTGGATCTGAAAACGATGGAGACATCAGTCATTGATTAGTATCAAATAGGAACCGAAATTTGGATCAGAAAACGATGGAGACGTCAGTCATTGATTAGTATAAAATAGGAACCGAAATTTGGATCAGAAAACGATGGAGACATCAGTCATTGATTAGTATAAAATAGGAACCGAAATTTGGATCTGAAAACGATGGAGACATCAGTCATTGATTAGTATAAAATAGGAACCGAAATTTGGATCTGAAAACGATGGAGACATCAGTCATTGATTAGTATAAAATAGGAACCGAAATTTGGATCTGAAAACGATGGAGACATCAGTCATTGATTAGTATCAAATAGGAACCGAAATTTGGATCAGAAAACGATGGAGACATCAGTCATTGATTAGTATAAAATAGGAACCGAAATTTGGATCTGAAAACGATGGAGACATCAGTCATTGATTAGTATAAAATAGGAACCGAAATTTGGATCTGAAAACGATGGAGACATCAGTCATTGATTAGTATCAAATAGGAACCGAAATTTGGATCAGAAAACGATGGAGACATCAGTCATTGATTAGTATAAAATAGAAACCGAAATTTGGATCTGAAAACGATGGAGACATCAGTCATTGATTAGTATAAAATAGGAACCGAAATTTGGATCTGAAAACGATGGAGACATCAGTCATTGATTAGTATAAAATAGGAACCGAAATTTGGATCTGAAAACGATGGAGACATCAGTCATTGATTAGTATCAAATAGGAACCGAAATTTGGATCTGAAAACGATGGGGACATCAGTCATTGATTAGTATAAAATAGGAGCCGAAATTTGGATCTGAAAACGATGGAGACATCAGTCAGTGATTAGTATAAAATAGAACCGAAATTTGGATCTGAAAACGATGGAGACATCAGTCATTGATTAGTATAAAATAGGAACCGAAATTTGGATCTGAAAACGATGGAGACATCAGTCATTGATTAGTATAAAATAGGAACCGAAATTTGGATCTGAAAACGATGGAGACATCAGTCATTGATTAGTATAAAATAGGAACCGAAATTTGGATCTGAAAACGATGGAGACATCAGTCATTGATTAGTATAAAATAGGAACCGAAATTTGGATCTGAAAACGATGGAGACATCAGTCATTGATTAGTATAAAATAGGAACCGAAATTTGGATCTGAAAACGATGGAGACATCAGTCATTGATTAGTATAAAATAGGAACCGAAATTTGGATCTGAAAACGATGGAGACATCAGTCATTGATTAGTATAAAATAGGAACCGAAATTTGGATCAGAAAACGATGGAGACATCAGTCATTGATTAGTATAAAATAGGAACCGAAATTTGGATCTGAAAACGATGGAGACATCAGTCATTGATTAGTATAAAATAGGAACCGAAATTTGGATCTGAAAACGATGGAGACATCAGTCATTGATTAGTATAAAATAGGAACCGAAATTTGGATCTGAAAACGATGGAGACATCAGTCATTGATTAGTATAAAATAGGAACCGAAATTTGGATCTGAAAACGATGGAGACATCAGTCATTGATTAGTATAAAATAGGAACCGAAATTTGGATCAGAAAACGATGGAGACATCAGTCATTGATTAGTATAAAATAGGAACCGAAATTTGGATCAGAAAACGATAGAGACATCAGTCATTGATTAGTATAAAATAGGAACCGAAATTTGGATCAGAAAACGATGGAGACATCAGTCATTGATTAGTATAAAATAGGCACCGAAATTTTGATCCATCGTCTTTTATCGAAATAGACTGCACGCTTGCCAATATACAATGTTACCTCTGAATACCGAAATAAATCATTAAAAATCTGTCGCTTAATACTTCGACGCTCTGAAATCAATCGGAGCATTCTGTTAAGTTTTTACTGCTATCCCTTCTCCAACAATGCTTACTATATCAATGCACCATCTGTTTACGAAAAAGTTCTTCATTTTATATGACACAAATACTAAATTTAAACATTTTGTTTTTACAATCTAAGTTTGCAAAAGTGCTAAAATTGTAGTAAAATGTGTACATACATACATACATACATACATACATACATACATACATACCTTTGTTTTAGAGGATATAAGGAAACATTACCTGTGGAAAGATTTTGCATTGTTACTTGTGGCTTCGTTGTTCCTGATTACACAGTGTTTCCACTTCACTCGTGAATGATTTCCTTATATCTACTCAAAGAAGTAGATATCTTCATTGTGTCAATAGATCGAATAATTAGTATAAGGAAACTATTTAGAAACGTCGTTCTTCGCATTACCGTCTTCTAACAATATATTTAATTTTAAAAATAGTAGCGTAGTAATTTAACATCGAAGTAGGGGTAATAGGTTCAGAGCTTGGATAATTCATGTGTGTGTGTGTGTGTGTGTGTGTGTGTGTGTGTGTGTGTGTGTTGCATCTTGTCCATGTTCGTTTGGTGTATTTCGTGATTTAGTAATAGACAACTATTTCTGTGATTATATTTTTAATAATCATGTATTAGTTACTATTAGCTCTCATACAGTGGCTAAATTATTTACAGTGGCGTAGCTACTGTCCAAGCATCCTCCGTAACTGCAGGGGTTTGTGGGGTGGGGAGAGGGACAAAAAGTCCCATCAAACATATTTTTTATTATTGAGAGTAGTCCGCATAATTAGGTGATTTTGGAGGAGGGGGCAGAATTTCTAGCTGGCTACTATTCATCCGCTCCAATTGAATTGAAACCTGTACCGGACCATTAACATTTTCATTTAGATTCCTCATTTGAATTAATCCCGCCTTTACTTGGTCAGAGTAATCAGACAGGCAAGGGACTGACGATGATGTGGGTGGGTTGTTTGAGATCTTTTTTGAACCAAGATTTTTGTTTTTTTCTCAAAATATTTTGTTTTCAGATAATATTTTATATATCATAAGATATCCCACCCACCATAAATCCGACCAAGAATAGTTTGCTTCAAACTCATGACTGAACTTTATTATTTAAATAATTGCTAAGCTCCCAAAGCCAGGGACATCATTTGCGTGTGTTGTAAAATTGATGTAGCATATATAAGAAAATTAAGAAGCCCCCCCCCCCCCATAATATTTAAATAATGCCCCTGCCCTAAACCCTCCGAAAATTAAATGACCGGTCCTGGTTCGTCTGCACTAATGTTATTTTCTGAAATCAATTTGTTTTATAGACAAAGACATACAAACATTTTGTCGGATGTGTCTTTACATAATAAAATAACATGGGATCATTTGTGCAATTTCGTTTAGGAATTGGCCTAGTAAGGATAGGTCATTTGAAAATGACACACACACACACACACACACACACACAGAGCCTGACTTTTGTGTTCTCTACCAAAGCATTGTACATGTATTGTCCATGACATGCTCGGGAGAACAAACTATAATCAATACTACATTAGCACTAACACCCCGGAGGAGTCAGATGAAGTAATGGTGATAAATGGAACAGGCTATACTCAGTTTTACAGGTATGGTGTTTAGAAAACTCGCACACAGTAGGTAGAAGTAGGTGCAATCTATGTATCTATCAGAGAAGGGAGGGCTGTTGTTAGTATATACAGCTTACACACATTTAGCGAACAGACTGACAGGCGAAAGAAGATAGATCACCGCTAAGATCGTACATTCTTGGAGTTTCTCTCTACCCCCTCTGCCTGACGGGTTGAGTTATACGTATATGAACTTAATCTGTCAATTTAAGAGGACAGGGTTGCCAGATATATAGATGATTGTTCCTAAAACAATTGAGTTGTTTTGTCTTTTGGACCCAGTATACCACTATTGTCAGTGTGATGCCATTCAATCTACGCCACGGTCAAAAGACGAGATCAGACAATTTACGTTAAGTAATAACGTCGCAGAGATCATTATTTATTGCTAAAGACCAGTAGATGTTTACTGATCGTATTGAGATTATACATGTTGTGTTTTTTTTTATTACCGTTCTATAAGTAAACAAGAAATTTTGTTTGCTGATGTACTTACCATTCCTTTGATCAGCTGAATACACGATGGACGTACCGAACATAATTTATCTGTGGTGAACGGATTTGTTGATGGCTTATTCATAGCTGTGGTTTGTTTACGACGTTTTCATGAGATTGAATTGTAACCCGATACATGAAAGTAACACCTGGATACCTGTAACTTATGACTTACATCAGTCTTCACTTTTATTCTGTATGAGAACAACTCGAAAGATATTCCTGTCACCTTAGGGGACTGTAAATGTACTTGATGCAAATGAAAAATGTGGGTAAAGGTGGACAAGGGAAAACATGATGGTTTTTTTTATTTAATCCAGAGAGAATGGGATGTACAATAGCCACGTAAATGTAAGTATACATTGTTGAAATGTTTATGTATGTTATATAAATCACTGATGCTGATGCTGATCCAAGTGATCAACAGACACACAAGATTGTAGAACCAATTATCTCATAAAAAGACAAGATACAAAAAGTATTTAATGTAAAGGTAGATATACATTTCATATACAAATTTACTTAAATATGACCTATAGGATCGATTGGACAGATCCAAGACATAGAGGCAATTAAAGTGATAATTATGAATGCTGTACACTAATTTAATGTTTAGGAATATGGAGGTTTAATTGTGTTTATGATTGCAAATTGTGTATTGTACATTTTACTAATGTTTCAGTTCCTTTTATAAAAATTCTTCATTTAATAGGAACCTGATTTTACATTATCACATAATACAATAATTCCAGCCTAATGACCACCATGTAAGTTTATATACAGATACAAAATTCTGTCACATAATGCAGTAATCCATGTCTAATAAACATATATATCAATACAAAATTCTATAAAATAATGCAGTAATCCATGTCTAATAAACACATATATCAATACAAAATTCTATCACATAATGCAGTAATCCATGTTTTATAAACACATATATCAATACAAAATTCTTATCACATAATGCAGTAATCCATGTCTAATAAACACATATATCAATACAAAAGTCTATCACATGATACAGTAATCCATGTCTAATGACCTCGTATATCAATATAAAATTCTATCACATAATGCAGTAATCCATGTCTAATAAACACATATATCAATACAAAATTCTTATCACATAATGCAGTAATCCATGTCTAATAAACACATATATCAATACAAAATTCTTATCACATAATGCAGTAATCCATGTCTAATAAACACATGTACCAATAAAAAAAATTCTTATCACATAATGCAGTAGTCCATGTCTAATAAACACATGTATCAATAAATTATGATCACATGATTCAGGGATTCCACATGATCCAGTAGTCCCATGTAGTGATTGAAAATTATTATCACATGATGCAGGAATCCCACATGATCAGGCCCGGCCTTATGATATGCAGTGTCCAAGGCAGCAAGCGATGAGTGTGACCCCAAGGAAAAAAAGTTGCATTGCAGAGTTGATTTCCTGAAAAATCATGCGCTTTGTCCTTGGGCCAGGCCTGTACATGATACAGTAGTCCCATGTGGTGATAGAACTTATGATCACATGATAACAGTAATCCCATGTAGTGATTCAAAATTATTATCACATGATATGTAATTATAGCCTAATGACCAACATGCTAGTGGCTATAACAATAGAAAATTATTATCACATGAAACAGTATTCCCAGCCTAATGACCACCATGGTAGTGGCTATAACAATAGAAAATTATTATTACATGAAACAGTATTCCCAGCCAAATGACCACCTTGCTACTGGCTACAATAATATAAAATTTGTTTATCATATAATACAGTATTCCTAGCTTAATGACATTAGCACTAGTGGCTATAACGATAGAAAATTATTATCACATGATTCAATGTTTCCAGCTTAATGACCACCACGCTAGTGGCTGTTGTGATAAAAAATTATTTTTGAAGCAGTTTTATTCCTTTAGTAACTACAAGTTTTAAAAGTGAAGCTGTACTTGATATATCAGACAAGTCAATCTTGACCCACCCAATGAATCCAATAGATTATATTCCCCACCAATGCGATCAGACATGGTTATTCAGTCAGTCATGATGTAGTTTTTTTACACCACCATGTGATGCTCAGCCAACAGGGATGACATTAAAGCAATAACCCTTGTCAGTCCTTAGTAACACTACTTTTATGTGCAAGCAGTTGTTGTGACTATTTACATTACAATAGCTTGAGTAATTGAATCTCAAGGCCAGACCGATTTAGTGATCAATTGTCTATGCAACAGACTTTTAAGAAATCACAGATATTATGGAATTGAAGAATGAAATAAAATAATGTCAGATCTAACTGAACTTATTTTCTCAAATATTAAACTGTCATAAAATCCTATGTTATACATGCCCATCTATTTGTATAAGTACACACACACACACAGCTGAATGCTAGTATTGGGGCCACACTGCTAAAAGAGACCACTTTCCTGAAGTCCCATTACTAATTTAGCTAGTGTTTCAATGTTATAACGATTTTCTTTACATATTCATGAAGATTGTATTTACATTAATATTAATATGGTTTACTAATATTATGAATAGTGTTAAATTATATACAAATATGTTACAACCAATTCATTAATATTATTTACAGTAGTTTAATTATTTCTTATCATTAATTATTCAGGGTCTGTTCTTGATTGTGAGATCGCTGATGATTTCTACAATATCTCACTTAATAATTGGCCAGCATTGCAAAAGTCACTCATCATTTCCTACCCCTTGTTTTATCTGTTCACCCCTGTATTTATAAATTTTATCCCCTTCTTTCTAATATTATTTTTAGAATACAACATGAGCACCATGGAAGTGGCTTTTTATCAACAAGATTTTGAAAATTTGTTAAAGCATTTTTCTTTCTCATTTTTTGGAAAAACAATTTGTGTCAGCAAATAAATTCAACATTTGCCCTTCTATTGAATATAAATAGGTCTCAGTATTCACTTTTTCAAAAAAGTTCCCTAATTGGCTATAGATAGGCAGTAATCATTTTAACAGTTGAACTTTATGATAAATTGACATATTTCCAATGCAAGACTTTTTTTTTAACACCCCCATTTCAAGACCTAGATCTCCATTGTAGTCCCCATTCCATATCTTTGTCTCTTCTTATAATATTGAAAATCAATTGAAACTATAAGGCCGAAACAAAAAAGTGCCAAAGTTTTTGGTGTAAGTGTTTGTTTTACATCAGACATACAATAAATATTGATACATGTCCAGTGTGTGTCATTTTTAATTTAAAAAAAAAAGATTTAAATCTGGCAATTATGACCAGGTGTGTAAGCTACAATATACATTTGCTTTTAAGTAAAGTCAGCATACAGCATAGACCCTGACCTGTCATGATGAACTGATAGATCAGGGTTTGTGTTTGTTCTTTTCATTCCTTCTAACAAACTGTACTGAGCTTGATCTGCCTGTGCATTTTGCGATGGCAGATCTGTGTATGTGTAGTTTGCTATGGCAGATTTGTGTATGTGTAGTTTGCGATGGCAGATCTTGTATGTGCAGTTTGCGATGGCAGATCTTGTATGTGTAGTTTGCGATGGCAGATTTGTGTATGTGTAGTTTGCGATGGCAGATCTTGTATGTGTAGTTTGCGATGGCAGATTTGTGTATGTGTAGTTTGCGATGGCAGATCTTGTATGTGCAGTTTGACAAAATGTATACATGAGCATAATATGACAAATATATTAGTTTTTTTGTTACTGCAATTTATGAATCCCATACATGTACATTGAATTTAAAACAGATATTCATTTGAATGCATCAACTTGACAAATGTGATTTTATTGACCATGCAAGTCTGTAGCATGATATTCAATTTCAAATATTGATTGTTCTGTTTGTACCTTTATGGCTGTTTCAAGCATGGTATAAGGTTTTACACACTATGTGATGTATTGGTATGTCAGGAAATTTCAAATGATCGTTTTCAGTTAGATCAAAAACATCTTGTAAGATTCCTGTCAATCAGACATTTCACTGTATTGAAGTAATGTTGTACAAATCTTAAACCTCACTTTTGGCAGGCAGTGAAACTGATTTGGCAACATGTGTGTTTCCAGTTGCCCAATACTCCCTGTTTTTCGTTACTGACCCTAGCAATGTCCCCCACCCCACCCCTGGGTAACAGAAAGAAATCAAAAGAAAAAAAATCAAAATTGATTTTGTATATCTAATTGAGCTGATTTTGCCCAGTACTTGAAGAACATAGTACATGATATTTACTAATCATTATGCATGTAATATACATGTATACACAAAGACCCCAAGCCTACCTGTCTGATAAAATTTCCATTTAATTTTAATAAATGCATTGTAATGCTTTCTACATATTTCTAATATCCATCCATCCAAGGCCCATCAATGGAAGGATTGTCATAGGTCACATGCTTGGACTGTAAAATCCGGAAGCTCTGTCCTTTTCCAGTTATGCCATCATAGCTACTTCCAACCTTCTTGTAAAGTCAGTGTCATTTGAAAATCTAGGTGAAGTTTTTGGTTCACGTTATACTGGATTATCGTCAGCCCCAAACATGGGGAGGGAGGGATGTCATATGCTCCAAGCACATGGAGGGACATACGTCCCAAACATGGGGAGAGACGGATAACATATAGCCCAAACACAGGGAGTTATGGATCTCATGCATCCCAAACACGGGAGGGTATGATATAATACGTTCTAAATACGGGAGGGTATGATATAATACATTCTAAACACGGGAGGGTATGATATAATACGTTCTAAACATGGGGAGTGATGGATATCGCATGTCCTAATATGGGGATGGATGGATATCGTATGTCCTAATATGGGGAGGGATGGATATCGTATGTCCTAACATAGGGAGGGATGGATCTCAAACACGGGAGGGTATGATATAATATGTTCTAAACATGGGGAGTGATGAATATCGTATGTCCTAATATGGGGAGGGATGGATATCATATGTCCTAACATAGGGAGGGATGGATCTCATATGTATGAATATGGGGAGGGAGGGATATCTTGTGTCCAAATATGAGGAGGGAGGGATATTTAAGTCCTAATATGGGGAGGGATGGATATCAATTGTAGCAATATGGGGAGGGATGGATATCTTATGTCCTAATATGGGGAGGGATGGATATCTTATGTCCTAATATGGGGAGGGATGGATATCTTATGTCCTAATATGGGGAGGGATGGATCTCATATGTACCAATATGGTGAGGGATGGATATCATATGCTGTATCAATCAATACTTGAACATAGATGAATCTTCATTTGTTAACTGATAAAAACAGTTTTTGAGATATCTGTGTTTTAATGAAAGTGTGCTACCAATGGTCAAGTATCTAGACCATATATACATGTTTCTAGACTATGTATACAAAAAGTATTGATCATTTATACAAGTATCTAGACCATGTATACAAGCATCTAGACCAAGTATAAAAGGTATCTAGACCATGTATACAAAAAGTATCTAGACCATGTATACAAATATCTAGACCATGTATACAAAAAGTATACAGACCATGTATACATGCATCTAGACCAAGTATAAAAGGTATCTAGACCATGTATACAAGTACAAGCATCTAGACCATGTATACAAAAAGTATATAGACCATGTATACTAAAAGTATCTAGACCATGTATACAAGTATCTAGACCATGTATACAAGCATCTAGACCATGTATACAAAAAGTATATAGACCATGTATACAAGTATCAAGACCATGTATACAAGCATCTAGACCAAGTATAAAAGTGTCTAGACCATGTATAAAAGTGTCTAGACCATGTATACAAAAAATATACAGACCATGTATACAAGTATCTAGACCATGTATACAAAAAGTATACAGACCATGTATACAAGCATCTAGACCAAGTATAAAAGGTATTTAGACCATGTATACAAGTACAAGCATCTAGACCATGTATACAAAAAGTATCTAGACCATGTATACAAGTATCTAGACCATGTATACAAAAAGTATACAGACCATGTATACAAGTATCAAGACCAAGTATAAAAGGTATCTAGACCATGTATACAAAAAGTATCTAGACCATGTATACAAGTATCTAGACCATGTATACAAAAAGTTTCTAGACCATGTATACAAGTATCTAGACCATGTATACAAAAAGTATACAGACCATGTATACAAGTATCTAGACCAAGTATAAAAGGTATCTAGACCATGTATACAAGTACAAGCATCTAGACCATGTATACAAAAAGTATATAGACCATGTATACAAATATCTAGACCATGTATACAAAAAGTATACAGACCATGTATACAAGTATCTAGACCAAGTATAAAAGGTATCTAGACCATGTATACAAGTACAAGCATCTAGACCATGTATACAAAAAGTATATAGACCATGTATACTAAAAGTATCTAGACCATGTATACAAGTATCTAGACTATGTATATGAAAAGTATCTAGACCATGTATACAAGTATCTAGACTATGTATATGAAAAGTATCTAGACCATGTATACAAGTTTTTAGACCATTTATACAAAAAGTATATAGACCATGTATACAAGTATCTAGACCATGTATTGAAGTATCTAGACCATGTATAAATGGTATCTAGTCCATGTATTGAAGTATCTAGATCATGTATAAAAGTATCTAGACCATGTATACAAGTATCTAGACCATGTTTACAAGTATCTAGACCATGTATACAAGTGTCTAGACCATGTATAAAAGAGTCTATACCATGTATACAAGTATCTGGACTATGTATACAAGTATCTAGACTATGTATACAAGTATCTAGACTATGTATACAAGTATCTTTACACTCCAAAAGGGTTTTAAAAAAAACACAAATTCAGAGTCACTGTCAAGTAAATCATGATCCTGTTGGGTACTAAAACTACAGACTGCATACTTGCAGGAATTGTTTTGACTGCTTGCAGACAGCAGCACTGGATGAGTCAGTGGAATAATCTCTTTCCATTATTAACATTAGAGTTTACCAGGTAATATTGTAGCATATCAGGTATCCACAGCATATTCATGTACATGCACCATGTTATATTGGGAGCTGAATCAGGAAACTAGGAAATTTATTTGACACGTAAGTTTATACAAGTCTAGCTGCATATGTTGAGTTTAGGGTCTGTGATTTATAAACATAGATAGCTTTTTAGGGGGAGATGTGAAAGTAATAGACACAGAGAAAATTGAAACAAATATTATTATTGCTGCCATTGTTTTGTTGTTGTTGAATCTGTATTTTATAGAACATAAAAAAGCATCAAGATTGTAACAAAAATGACATATTTGTACAACATGCTGTTTTGCTCTGCTTTGTGTTGATTTGGTGTTTTGTGGCACAACAACACAAATAGGCTGTTTAGTGCTGGGTAATAGGTAATAAAGTTCATGTACATGAAGTAAAGTTCATGTACCTTATCAAATGATGCCACACTAGCCAACCCAAGTTGATCTTAATGTAGAATTCAGATTGGTAATGTATCACCACGCTATCTAACCCAGGGTGATCTTAATGTAGAATTCAGATTGGTAATGTATCACCACGCTATCTAACCCAGGGTGATCTTAATGTAGAATTCAGATTGGTAATGTATCACCACGCTATCTAACCCAGGGTGATCTTAATGTAGAATTCAGATTGGTAATGTATCACCACGCTATCTAACCCAAGTTGATCTTAATGTAGAATTCAGATTGGTAATGTGTCACCACGCTATCTAACCCAGGGTGATCTTAATGTAGAATTCAGATTGGTAATGTATCACCACGCTATCTAACCCAAGTTGATCTTAATGTAGAATTCAGATTGGTAATGTATCACCACGCTATCTAACCCAAGTTGATCTTAATGTAGAATTCAGATTGGTAATGTATCACCACGCTATCTAACCCAAGTTGATCTTAATGTAGAATTCAGATTGGTAATGTATCACCACGCTATCTAACCCAGGGTGATCTTAATGTAGAATTCAGATTGGTAATGTATCACCACGCTATCTAACCCAAGTTGATCTTAATGTAGAATTCAGATTGGTAATGTATCACCACGCTATCTAACCCAAGTTGATCTTAATGTAGAATTCAGATTGGTAATGTATCACTAAAATTGTGAAGGGAGTGCTAAAAGCAAAGAAAAGGTACAGTGTAACTTTACAGTTTTCAGATATTGAAGCAATATATTCATCTAATATTCTTCAGCTGAAGAAAATCATCCATTTCATATTTGTAAAAGGTTTGTGATATTTTGTCAGTATGTATGATGTGTGTGGAGAGGGCATAAGTGTAACCTTTGACCTTTCATCTTGTCCCTGTCATATACCATTATGTAATAGCACTTCATATTATGTACTGGTAATATAGTGTCCTGTACAAAATTTATTTCCGCTTATTAACTTTAGAAGGACTTCATTTCATGATATGAAATTTGTTATGTGGTTTTGTACTATGAAGACCTTGGTTAAGTATGTTATTCCCCATTTTCAGAATTTATTCTGGCTATGTCCCTAGTTGAACTTAGAACAATTTCCTTGTTTTGTCGAAGCTCAGTAAACACTTTAAGGACAGCATGGATTTCAAAAGAGATTTCTTATAATAAGATCAAATTTATTTTTACTTTCTTATTGTTCAATATATTTTTGACTTAGACATTTGTGCTTTTAATTGCATCATTTTGGTGGTGGGGTGGGTGAGTGGGTGCAATTTACATTCTGGCAAATTAGGTAATCCAATTTAAACTGGAAAATAAGGGATTTTGATGTGAATAATTCAAAATATAGTTTTCTCCTATTTTGGTTATGTTATTATTAGATTTCTTTGATTTTGGTATCACCATAATAAAACAGTATGTAAATAAATATTTTGTTTATATTAGTATTAGATTTCTTTGTTTTTGGTATCCCCATAACAAAACACTGTAAATAAATATTTTATGTTTTTGTCTTACTAAGAGTTTATTTGTTGGTGTCATCCACCAAAAAAAGTGATCTTTATCACCTGAAAGTGATTGTACAGTTTCTTTAATTGATATGTCATTTAAATGCCATTTACTCCACACGCATTTGGAAAACAAGAGATTTTAAAATTAAAAAAGGGGCAGTATTTTTACATGTTCTATCCCCACATTACAGAAACCAGTGGGAACCAGTTTGCTGGGGTCTGGAAATTTTATACAGGTGTAGTGATGTGTGGCTGAGTAATCACCTTAAGAAGTCTTACATGTGTATACAAAAAACTGTTAGTTGATTACTTACTTACATGTCTATACAAAAAACTGTTAGTTGATTACTTACATGTGTATACAAAAAACTGTTAGTTGATTACTTACTTACATGTCTATACAAAAAACTGTTAGTTGATTACTTACTTACATGTCTATACAAAAAACTGTTAGTTGATTACTTACTTACATGTCTATACAAAAAACTGTTAGTTGATTACTTACTTACATGTCTATACAAAAAACTGTTAGTTGATTACTTTATAATTATTGTTGTAATTGTCAATGGTTATGTGAAATGTAATAAGTGTTATGAGATGCTAGGTATAAGTTGCTACTTGCTCTCGATTATTCAAGATTATTATAATATTTCCTTATTCAGAACCTAAATATCTTAGAGTTCCAAATGTTTAACTTGTATATCACACTGCCTTCATCAGTGACCACTGTTAATCAGGTAACTTAAAATGGTCAGGGGATTATTCAAGATTATTATATTATTAAGTTAATCAGGTAACTTATAATGGTCTGGGGATTATTCAAGATTATTATATTATTAAGTTAATCAGGTAACTTATAATGGTCTGGGGATTATTCAAGATTATTATATTATTAAGTTCATCAGGTAACTTATAATGGTCTGGGGATTATTCAAGATTATTATATTATTAAGTTAATCAGGTAACTTATAATGGTCTGGGAAAAATTAGAAGAAGACAATACTAAAGATAGATGTTACATATCTGCACTTTATTGAAGCTGTTTGTACATTACATATTTTATCTATAGAGGTCAATTTTATCAACAGAGAAGGGAGCAGTAATTAGGTCCCCAGTCTTGCCAACAGTTATACATGGAAATTTTGTTTTGAAGATGGCATCAGAATAAACCAGGAACCTATGATCAATGTGGTTGATACTATGATTAAACTACATGTGCAGGTGTTCTCAGATCATTGCAACTCCATTGTTAAACCACATGTGCAGGTGTTCTTAGATCATTGCAACTCCATTGTCTCACATATTTAGTTCCCTTCAGAACCAGAAGAAAGTTGCAAACTACCATTCTTGTACAAGTGATGACCAATGTCACTGTGTCAGGAAAACCAAGCTACCAGTAGTGTCACTGAGCATTATGTTAGTTTTTTTGCAATCAGCATCTGGAACACTGTTTCAAGAGGTGAGATGTTTATTGTACCGAGGTTATTCTTAAATGGATCAAACTACACCGAGGTTATTCTGAGATGGATCAAACTGTATTGAGGTTACCCTTAGATGGATCAAACTACACTGAGATTACCCTAAAATGGAGCAAACTACACTGAGGTTACCCTTAGATGGATCAAACTACACCGAGGTTACCCTTAGATGGATCAAACTACACAGAGGTTACCCTTTGATGGAGCAAACTACACTGAGGTTACCCTTAGATGGATCAAACTACACTGAGGTTACCCTTTGATGGATCATGTTGAAGATCTAGAGCATGTGAATGGCTATCTAGAGTAGATTTTCAAACTCCCGGAGAAGGAGAAAAAAAATATGAACTAAAACCAGTAGTAGCCCAGATAAAACCCCAAACAGCATGCCATACATCTGTGGGTCATGTGAATTCCTAGCTAATGTATTCACACAACATGGGATTAATCTATATAATAAACTTAAATTTCTTTAACAGAAGTCCAAGCTAGTGTATCCAGACAACAAGGGATTAATCTATATATTATAAACTTAAATATCTTTAACAGACCAACTTACAAGTTATAGATGTGATGGATGCAACAGAAAATTTGAAAAAATGTGGTGTTGTTTTATCAATCAAACATAATGGTTGTGAGAACGACTATATTGATGGGACTGGAAGAGTGTTCAAAACAAAGGTTAAGGAATACATCAGCAGAGGGTGTCATCTGTAATACATGAACATTGTAGCAAAAAGGAACATTCCATCATTCCCAGACAAAAGTCATCACATCTGAAGACAAGGCAAGAAAAAGGAAGGTGAAAGAGGCAGTTGAAATTTAAATGCCAATACTAAAGGGGGACAAAGGGTTTGAATTACCACCCATCCATACACAAGTCATCTTGTATGAGGTCATCATTATATGTCATATGATGACCAGTAGTTGCAGATAATGGCAGTGTGGAATTGCTGAATATTTTGAACTCAGTTATAATAATGTGTTGCAAGTTGATCCATGATGGCTTTTGTTTTGTTTTTGGATAAAAATCAGCCCACCTTTGGTGGAGGTGAGATGAACTGGAGAGACTGGCCAAAATTTGATTTTGCCAGAAACACTTGAGTTAGTATTTTTAGTTTTTATATTGTTTAATCACCATTTCATTATTTAAGATATTTTTATGAGGATTGTTGAAGGAAAAATAATATATATTATTTTTATTCGATTCATGATTAAGAAATGTGAGATTCAGGAATACTTCTGATTTTCAACTCAGAAACTATTTTCATGGTGAATTTAGATTGGAGGACTATAGGAGAGCAGTCAGCTGGCTTTAAACTGCCAGCAACAGGATATTTAAACTTTCCAGACTGAGAATGGTTGTTTTGTCATTGCCACGTTCAAATGTTGATACAGAGAGTACATTATTAACCATTCTTAAATCTTAGCAAAGTGATTCTAGGGGAAATTTAGACTAGAAAACTATTGGGAGCTTGTTCAGTCTTAAAGCTAATAAAAAAAATGAAATTCATTAATCATCCTAAGTTAGTGATTCTGGAGGATTTTATAATTTAAAAAAAAAAACAGCAATAAACTATGTGCTATGCAATTTTCCTTTTGCATTTAATGGACAATACACTGCTAGGAATTTATTTATTAGTATATGTATATATGACAATACACTGCTAGGAATTTATTCAGTAGTATACGTATATATGACAATACACTGCTAGGAATTTATTCATTAGTATATGTATATATGACAATACACTGCTAGGAATTTATTCATTAGTATATGTTCAAAACTATGTTTTATTATTGGGAAAAGATTCCATATTATGTTGCTTTCTTTTCAGTCCCCTTAAAAAGTCAGTCTGATCATAATTTGTATATGAATTGGTGTGATCTATTAGTTTGATGTCATGGTTCTGTCATACATATATATATATATATATATATATATATATATATATATATATATATATATATATATATATATATAATAATAATAATAATAATAATGAGGACTTTGTATAGCTCCTAATCTTTCGAAGCTCTAAGTGCTTTACACCATCAATAATGATATGACTACACTACAGAACAACAAATGACAAAAACAATGAAATTGGAAAACATAAAAAAATGCTGAAAACATATAAGATACAAAACATGATTAGGTCGCTAAGTTTGTCCCTGCAGTCAAAACAGGTGTGTCTTGAGACCACTCTTAAAAGGGACCACTGTGTCTTTGTATCTAATTTCAATGGGCAATTCGTTCCACGTCGCCGAGCCCTGGTGTGCAAACGAACGTTGTCCATATGACTTTGTTTTCACCTTGGGAACAATGAGTATACGATTATCAGAAGAAGAGCGTAAGTATCTAGCTGGTGTATACACATGGGTGAGGCTGGATAGGTATGTTGAACTGGAGTCTGTCATTGAAATATAGCACAGATAACAAATTTTGTGTTTGATTCTGTATCGAATTGATAGCCAGTGTAGGGTACAGAGCAGTGGTGAGGTGTGCTCTGATCGAGGTACTCTAAAGATGATCCGTGCAGCTGTGTTTTGAACTTTTTGAAGTTTCTGGAGTAAATATTGTGATGAACCAGACAGAATTGAGTTACAACATTTTTGTGGCATCAACTGAAAGATATTTATGAATGGAACTGATATATATATATATATATATATATATATATATATATATATATATATATATATATATATATATATACATACACACACACACACATCACTTGAATGAATCACATTATTTCTGTGTGTTAAGCATCCTCCTATTTGTGTGTCATGTTTATACATACTTGGAACATGGGATAACAGAATTTGATTAGATTAAGTCGGGCCCAAGCAAAGTTTCTGATTGACTATCAATCATTAAAGTATAGTCCTACTGTATTTCTATAAATAAGGATAGGCTTAACTAAGCAATCTTTGGACTATTGAGGTAATGTAATAATTTTTAAATACTAATTGTAGATATAACTTATTAATTAATTTAGACATTGAAAGGATTGGCTTAACTAAGTAACCTTTGGATTATTGAGGTAATGTGGTCATTTTTAAATACTAATTGTAGGTATAGCTTATTCATTAATTTAGACATTGACACCAAAAGAAGTAGAGCTGACCATCGTCCATGAGTGCCTTTGAAGTTGTATGTCTGCCTCAGGGATCACACATTGACACACCTGTTTGAGGTTCACTTGGACCACTTTCCAACAGACAAATCATTACCTGTAGATAGCCTAAGGTTAAGTCACATGCACAGGTTATGTATTATCATCAGTATCTACATGGACATTGAGCAACCTGATATCAAGGTAGCTTTTCATATCTACAAGACTGGAGGTGAGGCCTTTTAGCCATAGGTTTTTATATGCCCCATATTGTATGTGGTTTTCCCTGTGTCCATCCAGCTGGTTAAGGTGTGCATTGAGGTAAGTTTTGGGGCAATCGGGATGAGCAATTTTGTTCCCATACTTTCTACTTACGGAGGATGAAGGGTTGCATGCATTGAGATAAATATTGGATTTATTTATTATACATTGCATTGAAGAAACAAATACAAAAAATGGTTGATATTTTTCTAATGTTTTTTAATTTCATGCTGGTTTTTAATTTTTTTTTATCACATCATTATAGATGTTGTAAAGCAATTAGAGCTTCTAAAGATTCAGGATTATACAAAGTAGTCATTATTATTATTATTATTATTATTATAATTATTATTATTATTATTATTATTATTATTATTATTATTATTATTATTACTTGAAGTTGGATAGAGGAATGTATTTTTTTGCTCTGTTGGTCATAGACCAGAAGAGCTTTTCAGATGGTCTGTTGTCCATCATCTTTTGTCTATTGTCCATCTGTCATCAGTTTGTTATTGCTACTCCTCTTAAACTACTTCAAGGAGTGCCATAAAACGTTACACACATATTAATCCCATGGTCTAGATGGTCCTAAATGAAATCTAAATGAAATAGTGCAGCTTGGAGATCCACTATGGTCACCATGGCAGACATCTTGAAATTCTTGCTAATGCAACTCTTTTTGAATGGATGATCATATGAAAATGGGTTTTTCCATTTAAAAAAATTTCTTTGATGTCTTATTGGTCCTAAAAGACAATGGTGATGATTTGATGACCAGTATTACCGCCACAGTAGCTGTCTTGATTGTCTTGTTATAGCTGTTCCTCCTGTATTGATGCTCTGGCAACCTGGAATTTTAACTGTAAGACATCTTATGACATCTAGTTGGTCTATAATGAAAATGGTGCCAATATCACATTTACTATGGTCACCACTGCAGCCAGCTTAAAAATCTGCTCCTGCTGAATGGATGGTCATATTTACATGGTTGTTTTTTCTAAAAGACTGAATATCATATGATATCGAGTTGGTCCTAAATGAAAATGTTCAGATCTGATATCCAATATGGCCACCACAGTGGCCAGCTTGAAAATCATTTTATTGCTACTCCTATCAATTTGGAGTTTTTGCTTGATATCTAGGTGGGCTTAAATAAAAATGGTGTTGATCTGTCATCTAAACAATCCTTGTGTCGCAGCGCAATTTGAAAAGAAAGTCATGTTGATGTGCAGTTTTATCAGAAAACGTTCTGTGATGTCCAGCTGGCCCTAAATAGTATGATCTGACATCCAAAATGGCCTCCACCTAAGCCATCTTGAAGTTCTTGTCATTGCTACTCTGGAGTGTAAAGTCATCTCTTGGCCTTAATATTATCTCATCTCCTTCCAAAATGTATGGTTAATTACCAGCATTGGGTTTTCACTACTAAAATGTATGGCTAATTATCAATGTTGTGTTTTCACTACTAAAATGTATGGCTAATTATTAATATTCAAGTTTTTCACTACTAAAATGTATGGTTAATTATCAATGTTGTGCTTTCACTACTAAAATGTATGGCTAATTATCAATGTTGTGCTTTCACTACTAAAATGTATGGCTAATTATCAATGTTGTGTTTTCACTACTAAAATGTATGGCTAATTATCAATATTCAGGTTTTTCACTACTAAAATGTATGGCTAATTATCAATGTTGTGTTTTCACTACTAAAATGTATGGCTAATTATCAATATTCAGGTTTTTCACTACTAAAATGTATGGTTAATTATCAATGTTGTGCTTTCACTACTAAAATGTATGGCTAATTATCAATATTGGTTTTTCACTACTAAAATGTATGGCTAATTATCAATGTTGTTTTCACTACTAAAATGTATGGTTAATTATCAATGTTGTGTTTTCACTACTAAAATGTATGGTTAATTATCAATGTTGTGCTTTCACTACTAAAATGTATGGTTAATTACCAGCATTGGGTTTTCACTACTAAAATGTATGGCTAATTATCAATGTTGTTTTCACTACTAAAATGTATGGCTAATTATCAATGTTGTGTTTTCACTACTAAAATGTATGGTTAATTATCAATGTTGTGCTTTCACTACTAAAATGTATGGTTAATTACCAGCATTGGGTTTTCACTACTAAAATGTATGGCTAATTATCAATGTTGTTTTCACTACTAAAATGTATGGCTAATTATCAATGTTGTGTTTTCACTGCTAAAATGTATGGCTAATTATCAATATTCAGGTTTTTCACTACTAAAATGTATGGTTAATTATCAATGTTGTGCTTTCACTACTAAAATGTATGGCTAATTATCAATATTGTTTTTTCACTACTAAAATGTATGGCTAATTATCAATGTTGTGCTTTCACTACTAAAATGTATGGCTAATTATCAATATTGGTTTTTCACTACTAAAATGTATGGTTAATTATCAATGTTGTGCTTTCACTACTAAAATGTATGGCTAATTATCAATATTGGTTTTTCACTACTAAAATGTATGGCTAATTATCAATGTTGTGTTTTCACTACTAAAATGTATAGCTAATTATCAATGTTGTTTTCACTACTAAAATGTATGGCTAATTATCAATGTTGTGCTTTCACTACTAAAATGTATGGCTAATTATCAATATTGGTTTTTCACTACTAAAATGTATGGCTAATTATCAATATTGGTTTTTCACTACTAAAATGTATGGCTAATTATCAATGTTGTGCTTTCACTACTAAAATGTATGGCTAATTATCAATATTGGTTTTTCACTACTAAAATGTATGGTTAATTATCAATGTTGTGCTTTCACTACTAAAATGTATGGCTAATTATCAATATTGGTTTTTCACTACTAAAATGTATGGCTAATTATCAATGTTGTGTTTTCACTACTAAAATGTATGGCTAATTATCAATGTTGTGTTTTCACTACTAAAATGTATGGCTAATTATTAATATTCAAGTTTTTCACTACTAAAATGTATGGTTAATTATCAATGTTGTGCTTTCACTACTAAAATGTATGGCTAATTATCAATATTGGTTTTTCACTACTAAAATGTATAGCTAATTATCAATGTTGTGCTTTCACTACTAAAATGTATGGCTAATTATCAATGTTGTGTTTTCACTACTAAAATGTATGGCTAATTATCAATGTTGTGTTTTCACTACTAAAATGTATGGCTAATTATCAATATTCAGGTTTTTCACTACTAAAATGTATGGCTAATTATCAATGTTGTGCTTTCACTACTAAAATGTATGGTTAATTACCAGCATTGGGTTTTCACTACTAAAATGTATGGCTAATTATCAATGTTGTGCTTTCACTACTAAAATGTATGGCTAATTATCAATGTTGTTTTCACTACTAAAATGTATGGCTAATTATCAATGTTGTGTTTTCACTACTAAAATGTATGGTTAATTATCAATGTTGTGCTTTCACTACTAAAATGTATGGCTAATTATCAATGTTGTTTTCACTACTAAAATGTATGGCTAATTATCAATGTTGTGTTTTCACTACTAAAATGTATGGCTAATTATCAATATTCAGGTTTTTCACTACTAAAATGTATGGCTAATTATCAATGTTGTGTTTTCACTACTAAAATGTATGGTTAATTATCAATGTTGTGCTTTCACTACTAAAATGTATGGCTAATTATCAATGTTGTTTTCACTACTAAAATGTATGGCTAATTATCAATGTTGTGTTTTCACTACTAAAATGTATGGCTAATTATCAATATTCAGGTTTTTCACTACTAAAATGTATGGCTAATTATCAATGTTGTGTTTTCACTACTAAAATGTATGGCTAATTATCAATATTCAGGTTTTTCACTACTAAAATGTATGGTTAATTATCAATGTTGTGCTTTCACTACTAAAATGTATGGCTAATTATCAATATTGGTTTTTCACTACTAAAATGTATGGTTAATTATCAATGTTGTGCTTTCACTACTAAAATGTATGGCTAATTATCAATATTGGTTTTTCACTACTAAAATGTATGGCTAATTATCAATGTTGTGTTTTCACTACTAAAATGTATGGCTAATTATCAATATTCAGGTTTTTCACTACTAAAATGTATGGTTAATTATCAATGTTGTGCTTTCACTACTAAAATGTATGGCTAATTATCAGTATTGGTTTTTCACTACTAAAATGTATGGCTAATTATCAATGTTGTGCTTTCACTACTAAAATGTATGGCTAATTATCAATGTTGTGCTTTCACTACTAAAATGTATGGCTAATTATCAATGTTGTGCTTTCACTACTAAAATGTATGGCTAATTATCAATGTTGTGTTTTCACTACTAAAATGTATGGCTAATTATCAATATAGGTTTTTCACTACTAAAATGTATGGCTAATTATCAATATTGGTTTTTCACTACTAAAATGTATGGATAATTATCAATGTTGTGCTTTCACTACTAAAATGTATGGCTAATTATCAATGTTAGTTTTTCACTACCAAAATGTATGGTTAATTACCAGCATTGGGTTTTCACATCTTGTGATATTTGGTTGGTCTTAAATTGAAAGACAGTATCACCATATATGGTTAATTTCTTGTGATACTTAATTCGTTCTAAATTAAAATTGTGCCAGTCGTACATTCACTATGACTGTCATGACATTTGTTTTAAAATCATGTAGTCCCGAAAGGGTGATTATTATGACATGCGGTCTTGACCATTGCACTTTATATTATGTCCACTCTATCCTAAATAATAATACTAATAATAATAATAATGATGATGATGATGATGATGATAATAATAATGAGGACTTTGTATAGTCCCTAATTTTTAGAAGCTCTAAGTGCTTTACAACATCAATAATGATATGAATACAAAAAACAAAAACAAACACCATGAAATTTAAAAACAAAAGATGCTGAAAATATTTAAGGTAGGAAAAATGTGTAGGTCTTTAAGTTTGTTCTTGCAGTCAAGAAAGGTGAGGTTTAAGAGCACTCTTAAAAGTGTCTTTGTGTCTTATTTCAACAGGCTTTTTGTTCCACATTGCTGGGCCCTGGAATGCAAAAGAACATTGTCCATACGACTTCGTTTTCTAATTTCGATGGGCAAATGAAAATGGCACCATACTGATATCTAGTACATGCACCACAGCAGTCAATTCAATAATTCTGAAGAATGTCCAAAATTGATGTTAAAACTTGATTAATAAAAAAAGGAATGGACTTATCTTGAAGTCCTAGAAATTCTGTTTAACCGAGTATAGGGTTACACATTGTGAGAGACTCTTATGCAACTCAATGACAAGAATAATGATCCATTGAATTTCAGTTTAATGCAGTAAAAAAGCATATTTAATAAATTGTCAAAGGTTTGAATTTAGCATCTGGTCAACACTGAGTTAAATATTTTAGGGACATTATTGATTTGGTTAAATATTATTTACTGAATACATGTGATTACATTTAAAATGCAAATGATATACTTTAAATGGAAATGTTGAAAGACATATATTATATATAGTACATGTATAAAATATAAGAAGAACTTTGATGGATTTATTAGCTAATGCTGAAAGTGTCAAGTAAAGTTATGACAGTTGAAAAAGAGGTTTAAATGTTAAAAAAAATTGTTCAAGGATCTACTGTTGCATATTTGCTGTTGCTTTCATTTACAATGGGTATTGTAATTGAAATTTGTATTACATGTTTACTAAAATTGAAGGTCTTCGGAACACATTCCAAGAATTCTTTCTACTTTCTTTACATATATGACCTATTTAGCACACAAGAAAGTTTTGTCTGTTATAAAATAAGTAAAAACTGAGTGCTTTGATTATTTGTACAAGTCAGTTTTTTTTCCTGCTCAGCGAGACTTGGATTGTTCTTCCACGCTAAATAAAATTTACCCATTATTTACTGCTGATTCATGTCAGAAACCTTGGCAAATAGTTTGAGGCAAGGATGACGAAAATAATGTAATCTTACTTTTGATCAGGAGATTTTTTCCCCCACTTTTGTTAATTTTAGGTTTACTGTTTTAACTGGGTACAAAAGCCTTTCTGGATCCACTTTTGCATCTGTACTTGTAAAACCCAAGACTGCACTTTAATTACTAATTAACTCTTAATTAGTAAGATTTACTGTTTATGCTTCCTTACAAGTGCAGTCTTAACTGCAGACAGTGCAGACCCAGATCTTCTGGTGCATAAAGCAATATTTTTGTATGTGTAATTTATGGAAGAAAACAACTTAGACCCTAATTTACTGTTTCATTGTGTGATGACAGATCAGGGTCTGTGTGACTTGATGTATAAATCAGTTTATGTATTATACTTGTATTACTAGTTTTCTAATTTATGTTATATGCTGTTTAAAGGGTAAAGCTTATGATATGGGCTGTTTAAGGGGCAAAGCTAATGATGTTGATTGTTTAAGGATCAAAACTAATAATGTGGGCAATTTGAGGGGCAAAGCATATGATTTGTGCTATTTAAGGGGTAATGCTAGTGCTATGGGATGTTTAAAGGGCGCAGCTAATGATATGGGCTGTTTGAGGGGGGGGGGGTTAAAGCTAATGCTATGGGATGTTTTAAGGGGTAAAGTTAATGATGTGGGCTGTTTAAGGGGCAATATATGGGATGTTTAAGGGGCAAAGCTAAATATATGGGCTGCTTGAGGGGCAAAGCTTTAGCTATGAGCTGTTTAAAGGGCAAAACTAATGCTATGGGCTGTTTAAAGGGTAAAACTAATGCTATGGGCTGTTTGTGGGCTGTTTAAGGGGCATAATTTGGATCAGTATGGAAAATCCAAAATGTAATATTTCTATGTAATACCAAATTAAGTCCTTTGGACTGACTGTAAGAGCCACATGCTCTCCCGTCTTTGACAATATTTAATTTTAGCAAGGTATGAAGGCATATAAAAAAAAATTCCTGTGTTTAAACATGTTGGGTGTACAAACAGATTAAGATGGTAGGTAAACAGGTTAGTTGCCTGCAGGTACTACCATATATTACATAGGTTCATGTAACTTTTATATTCAAACATGGTGGTGGTGGTGGGTGGCCAATCTGCAAAATACAACGAGATATAATAACTTTCTGAAATGTGCATGCATACAGAAGCATTCCTTTGGCTATTTCATAAAATTCTTAAAATTTTTGTTTATAAAATGTTTAAATACATTTTGGTTATATTTTTCGGATATCCTACGAATGTCACTATTGTAAGCTCTGGTTGCAGAATTTTGCATGCCAGAGATGGTCACAGTGTAGAGATGATTTTGTTATTAGAGATTGCCTCAATATAGAGAGGACTGCTTATCAGAGATGGCCATAATACAGAGGATATGGCTTGAAAAATGGTCTCAGTACAGAAAGGAATTTGCTTGATAGGGATAGTGTTAATATAGAGGAATTTGCTATAAGAGATGGTCTCAGTGTAAAGAAGTAGAGATGGTCTAAATAAAGAGGCTATTGCTTATCAGATATGGTCTCAGAATAGAGAATTACTTGTTAGAGATGGTCTCAGTAAAGAGGCGTTTGCTTATAAGAGATGGTCTCAGTATAGAGAATTGCTTGTAAGAGACAGAGGAATTGCCTGTATGTGATGGTCTCAATATAAATAAAATTTCTTGTCAGAGATGGTCTCAGTACAGAGAAAATTTTGAATATCAGAGATGGTCTCAATGTGGAGAGGATTGCTAATTAGAGATGGTCTCAGTATAGAAAGGATTGCTTATCAGAGAGAATCTCACTATAAAGAGGACTGCTCATCAGAGATGGTCTCAATGTAGAGATGATTGCTACCGTAATTAGAGATGGTCTCAGTATAGAGGATATTGCGTATGAAAACTGTTCCCAGTATAGAGAGGATGACAACATTGACAACAAAACAAGGATATTACTTTGTGATGTAATTTAAAGCATATGTAAATCAATGTTGTGTAACGTAAATATTGGTATATTTTATTTCTAGTGAGACTGTTCTAATGTACAGTGTGACTCATTTCAGAGTTGACTAGACATTTTAAGACCATTCATTGTTTTTTTTTCTTCTTAGCTATACTTTTGCTAAGTAATAATGGATGATTTCATTCACCAGTTGGGTGGATGAAATTTCAGCTGGAGTGTTTACATAGTAAGTAATGAATTATTGCAAGAAAGAGCAAGGTTTGATCATAAAAATAAAGGATATCACAATGGTATAGATCTACTTAGGAAAAATAATGTCAATAAATAGATCTGAGTCCATTATGGAATGTAAAGAGATAAACTGTCTGAATTCAGATTTGCAACACAATCACCTTTGAAATGACACCTGCTGAACTACCAATAGTCCTTGAAGGGTACTTGTTATAGTCCTCTCTCTACATACATTTGGTATTTAATGTTTACAGACCTCATTTTATCCCATGGTCACAAGTTACAGGTGTCAATCCACTGGCCCCCTTTGATCATCTATGTCTATCTCATGTGGATGAGATTTCATTGTTGCTATTGAATATGTATAAAATGCTTAACCAATCACTGCAAATGTGAGTCAATGTAGTTAACATTGTGGACCAACATTTGATGTGCTTTAATGAGCCAATCAACATTTCTCTTACAGTTGGATATTAATAAATAAACCAATCAACATTTCCCTTACAGTTGGATATTAATAAATAAACCAATCAACATTTCTCTTATAGTTGGAAATTAATAAATAAACCAATCAACATTTCTCTTACAGTTGGATATTAATAAAGAAAGCAAGTACTTTTATTAATATTTAGGACGTTTGTTACATTGTGTTGCTTGAGGGCATATTTTTATTTATGTGTGCTCATGAAAAATGAGGAAATTTCGGCATTGACAGCCATGAGTCATGGAGGAGATCCTAACCCATGGCTTGCAACAATAAATTTACCCCTTGCAAACTCAATACCATTCTCTACATCTCTATAATTGCAAAATATCGGCCATTATTCATCTATTGTTGTTAATTTCTTCTTGATAATGTAACTTCTTTTTTTCTCTGATAATCATGCTACTTCTTATTTAAATACCAGTCAAGAGAAAGGGTGTTACTGTCAAATAATCATGCTACTTCTTATTTAAATACCAGTCAAGAGAAAGGGTGTTACTGTCAAATAATCATGCTACTTCTTATTTAAATACCAGTCAAGAGAAAGGGTGTTACTGTCAAAACATGCGAATTGGTACATATTCATTGTCATACATGTTACTTGTGTGCATGCGAATTGGTACATATTCATTGTCATACATGTTACTTGTGTGCATGCGAATTGGTACATATTCATTGTCATACATGTTACTTGTGTGCATGCGAATTGGTACATATTCATTGTCATACATGTTACTTGTGCACATGTGAATTGGTACATATTCATTGTCATACAACTTGTTAAAACAGGTTAATGGAGTTAGCGACTCTAAGCCAGTGATATGGATGGGGAACACTTGTGTTATAATCATGCTATTAGAGACACAATCATATCATGCTAAAAATAATATAAGAGACATGTTATAATCATGCTATTAGAGACATTATAATCATGTTAATGAGAGACATTATAATCATGTTATTAGAGACACAATCATATCATGCTAAAAATAATATAAGAGACATGTTATAATCATGCTATTAGAGACATTATAATCATGTTAATTAGAGACATTATAATCATGTTATTAGAGACATTATAATCATGCTATTAGAGACACAATCATATCATGTTATAAATGATATAAGAGACATGTTATAATCATGCTATTAGAGACATTAGAATCATTTTATTAGAGACATAATCATGCTATTAGAAACATTATAATCATACTATTAGAGACATATTATAATCATGTTATTAGAGACATTATAATCATGCTATTAGAGACATTATAATCATACTGTTAGAGATATACTATAATCATACTATTAGAGACATATTATAATCATGTTATTAGAGACATAATCATGCTATTAGAGACATTATAAACATGCTATTAGAGAAATGTTATAATCATGTGGTTGGAGTAAGGTTATAATCAAGCTCTTAGAGAAATGTTCTTTGACCAGAATTAAACCCATCTTGGTCTGGACCTCATTTGTCACTGAGCATAAAGAGGTTAGTGTTAGGACTGGTCAGCCTGGTGTCAGGATAATGTGACTTGGTATGACATGGGGACATGATTCCACATATGTGGCATGATGCCCAGTGATAGACATCACTATAAGCTGCCAAACTGCTGATGTAGCAATATGATGCAAGCTATGTTTAAAACACACACACACACACACACACACACACACACACACTTGTGTGCACAGACACACACACACTCCAGGATATGTTCAGTTTAATTAGCAATATCTATATATGAAATGTGTGGGGATTTATCTTGATGTTAACTATTCTTACATTGTATGTACTTTGTCACCATGGCATCCTGGTCAAGTTGTTAGTAGTTACTGCGGTACTGTATTGAGAATGTAGGGGTTTGGCCATCTAATGGTCTTTGGACAGAATCACAGCTTGTAAAGAGTTTGCTTCAGACATGTCAAATCAAGAACCTTGACTGTCATGCAGTTTAATTTTAACACAAAATTTGACGAAAATTGTCTTTTACACCTCACTCCTGAACCCTTTGCTGGATTATGGTAAAAGTTTGAGAAATCAAAGATAGACTACTTATAGAGTTGACTGATATTACTGGTGTACTAGTTTACCATAGTATTTGTAACCTTGGAACACAGCACTGTATTTTTTCACGGTATCTGTAATTTATTGGTAGTTTCTTTCAGAAAGGAATGTACAGAAATTCCACTGTAATCTTTTAAAAAATTTTAATGATATTAATAGCTCATTGTTTTTCTTCTTGACAGAGCAAAATTCCAAGAATAGTTTTTTTTAAAATAGAAAATAGTTGTAATATTACAAATATTTATATTTATGATTTTTTCAATCACATGTTTGACATCTGTCATGCTTCCCACTGTGGTGACCAAATGGAATGCTTTAAATATATTCTGGAGAAATCCTCTTGGAAAAATTTAAAATGTAAACAACCCCGAAAAGGTACATTTTTAGTGCTTTACCATTTCTGCTAATGTTTTTACACATATTCATTTGTAACACTGACAATCATTACAAATTTTAAGGACAGTTGTCGTCTATTTTGAAACATAACTTTTTCTAAGCCTACTTAAATCATTTCCTTGTTTGTTGAGTTAAGTGTGAAGTGTTTTATGTTTACAGGCCCTCTCTGATACATATAGATAGATCCACATTTATTGCCATCCCTCTCTGATACATATAGATAGATCCACATCTATTGCCATCCCTCTCTGATACATATAGATAGATCCATTTATTGCCATCCCTCTCTGATACATATAGATAGATCAACATTTATTGCCATCCCTCTCTGATACATATAGATAGATCCACATTTATTGCCATCCCTCTGATACATATAGATAGATCCACATTTATTGCCATCCCTCTCTGATACATATAGATAGATCCACATCTATTGCCATCCATCTCTGATACATATAGATAGATCCATATTTATTGCCATCCCTCTCTGATACATATAGATAGATCCACACTTATTGCCATCCATCTCTGATACATATAGATAGATCCACATTTATTGCCATCCCTCTCTGATACATATAGATAGATCCACATTTATTGCCATCCCTCTGATACATATAGATAGATCCTCATTTATTGTCATCCCTCTCTGATATATATAGATAGATCCACATTTATTGCCATCCCTCTCTGATACATATAGATAGATCCACATTTATTGCCATCCATCTCTGATACATATAGATAGATCCACATTTATTGCGATCCATCTCTGATATATATAGATCCACATCTATTTCCATCCCTCTGATACATATAGATAGATCCACATTTATTGCCATCCCTCTCTGATACATATAGATAGATCCACATTTATTGCCATCCCTCTCTGATACATATAGATAGATCCACATTTATTGCCATCCCTCTCTGATACATATAGATAGATCCACATTTATTGCCATCCCTCTGATACATATAGATAGATCCACATTTATTGCCATCCCTCTCTGATACATATAGATAGATCCACATCTATTGCCATCCATCTCTGATACATATAGATAGATCCATATTTATTGCCATCCCTCTCTGATACATATAGATAGATCCACATTTATTGCCATCCATCTCTGATACATATAGATAGATCCACATTTATTGCCATCCCTCTCTGATACATATAGATAGATCCACATTTATTGCCATCCCTCTGATACATATAGATAGATGCTCATTTATTGCCATCCCTCTCTGATACATATAGATAGATCCACATTTATTGCCATCCCTCTCTGATACGTATAGATAGATCCACATTTATTGCCATCCATCTCTGATACATATAGATAGATCCACATTTACTGTGATCCATCTCTTATATATATATATATATATATATATATATATATATATATATATATATATATATATATATATATATATATATATATATATATATATATATATATATATATAGATCCACATCTATTTCCATCCCTCTGATACATATAGATAGATCCACATTTATTGCCATCCCTCTCTGATACATATAGATAGATCCACATTTATTGCCATCCCTCTCTGATACATATAGATAGATCCACATTTATTGCCATCCATCTCTGATACATATAGATAGATCCACATTTATTGCCATCCATCTCTGATATATATATATATATATATATATATATATATATATATATATATATATATATATATATATATATATATATATATATATATATAGATCCACATCTATTTCCATCCCTCTGATACATATAGATAGATCCACATTTATTGCCATCCCTCTCTGATACATATAGATAGATCCACATTTATTGCCATCCCTCTCTGATACATATAGATAGATCCACATTTATTGCCATCCATCTCTGATACATATAGATAGATCCACATTTATTGCCATCCATCTCTGATATATATATATATATATATATATATATATATATATATAGATCCACATCTATTTCCATCCCTCTGATACATATAGATAGATCCACATTTATTGCCATCCCTCTCTGATACATATAGATAGATCCATATTTATTGCCATCCCTCTCTGATACATATAGATAGATCCACATTTATTGCCATCCATCTCTGATACATATAGATAGATCCACATTTATTGCCATCCATCTCTGATATATATATATATATATATATATATATATATATATATATATATATATATATATATATATATATATATCCACATCTATTTCCATCCCTCTGATACATATAGATAGATCCACATCTATTGCCATCCATCTCTGATACATATAGATAGATCCACATCTATTGCCATCCCTCTGATACATATAGATAGATCCACATTTATTGCCATTCCTCTCAAAGTTTCTATGACCGTTAAATTATTAGTGTTGCTAGTAAATTGTAGGCTTCGTGGTCAGCACTTCCAATTTGTATCACCAAACTCTCTAATATCAGCACATTGTCAGTATTTCCAATTTATATGACCAAACTCTCTCATATCAGCACATTAATATCAGCTATATTGTAAACTGAATCATCAGTGACAGTTTATTTTTATTGCAATGTAAGCTACAGTTACCATACACTTATGAAACCTATCTGTGGTAGTGTACTGACCACATAATTTGGGAGAAGTGTGTGTTTGTGTAGATTTTCTTTTGAACAGAGATAGTTTATTTTTGCTTTGTCACAGAATAATATTTTTTCTGGTAATATAATGTATATAATATTATACTATTTGCTATAAATCAGAGTAAGATATTTTTTTCCCCACCTATCAATCCAGGTAAGTGACAGACACCTGCCTCAGAACATTAAATTGTAGGTACTTACTATAACTATGATTTACCATAGTACGTTCAGAAATACCAAGCTACAGACATTTTCATGGTGCCTGGCTCTTTTATACTTGTAAAAAAATGTGACAAAATTATGAAGAAGAACCCCCTGAGATGTAAATATATATCAGCAAATTCCTGTGGGTTTAATAAATTTAGTTTTGATCATCCCAGTACATAAGCCATTCACAGCCATCTACAATCTGAAAGCTGCATTTGGTTAAGAATTTTAATATTCAAACATCCAAGGTGATGTGTTCGTGGTATTTATATCAAGGGTGGGCAAAATACAGCTTATAGGCCAAATACAGCTTATAGGCCAAATCTGACCTGTGACCTGGTTTTATCCATTAATTTACATCATAAGATGTGGCTTTAAAATCAGTTATTTTTCGGCACCCTGAAGGAACTTGGCAATGCTTGTTTTAGATAAAATAAAATTCAAAATATCAAAGCTGCAGTGATAAGTAGATAATCTGTTGGACCCTTGACCATACATGTAATTCTATACTTTGTAGTGATAAGTAGATAATCTGTTGGACTCTTGAAAATACATGTACATGTAATTCTAAAGGTTGTAGGATAAAAATGGTGTTAAAGACTGTCTTGGACCCTCGACCATACATGTACATATAATTCTAAAGGTTGTAGGATAAAAATGGTGTTAAAGACTGTTTGCTACCATTGGCTTACTAAGAGTAAATGGTGTCAGGTGTCAATGATTTTTTTTTGCCAATGATTCTTGCACAATTTCATTTTTATTAGCAGTTTTGGTGCCTGGAGAAAGCAGCACATCCGACTTACATTAGTATGCTGTTGTCTACCACACATATCATTTCATACTTAAAATGTATAGATTTTGAAAATAAAACTGATATCTGCTGATTAAGACTGTACACTGATTAAGACTGATATATGCTGGAAAAGACTATTATATGTGATGATTTAGACAGGTGATGATTTTTACTGACAAGTGCTGATTAAGGTTGATATGTGCTGATTTAGACAGACATGTCTTGATTAAGATTGATATGTGCTGATTTAGACAGACATGTCTTGATTAAGATTGATATGTGCTGATTTAGACAGACATGTGTTGATTAAGATTGATATGTGCTGATTTAGACAGACATGTGTTGATTAAGATTGATATGTGCTGATTTAGACAGACATGTGTTGATTAAGATTGATATACATGTGCTGATTTAGACAGACATGTGTTGATTAAGATTGATATGTGCTAATTTAGACAGACATGTGTTGATTAAGATTGATATGTGCTGATTTAGACAGACATGTGTTGATTAAGATTGATATGTGCTGATTTAGACTGATATGTGCAGGTAAAGACTATATATGATGATTAAGACTGAATATGCTGATTAAGACTGAATATATTGATTTAGAAAGACATATGCTGATTAAAACTGTTATATTCTGGTTAAGACTGATATGTGCTGGTTTAGTCCTACATGCTGATTTAGTCTGACATATGCAGATTTAGTCTGACATATGCTGATTTAGTCTGACATATGCTGATTTAGACTAACATGTGTTGATTAAGGTTGATTTGTGCTGATTTACTCTGACATATGCTGATTTAGACATGTGCTGATTTAGTCTGACATATGTTGATTTAGACTGACATGTGTTGATTAAGGTTGATATGTGCTGATTTACTCTGACATATGCTGATTTAGACAGACATGTGCTGATTTAGTCTGACATATGCTGATTTAGACTGACTTAGACTGACTTATGCTGATTTAGTCTGACATATGCTGATTTAGACAGACGTGTGCTGATTTAGTCTGACATGTGCTGATTTAGACAGACATGTATTGATTAAGGTTGATATGTGCTGATTTACTCTGAAAAATGTTGATTTAGACAGACATATGCAGATTAAAAATCTTATATGCTGGTTAAGACTGATATGTGCAAAGAAAATGCCGTAAATTAATTACCATATTGTTATAATTTTCGATAGTTTATGGCATGATTTCTGTTGATATGTTATTAGTAATGAAGTGATCCTATTGGCAGAAATGCTTACATTTTGTTTGGTCTTGTTTACATGTTATCATGCTTTTCAAGATGTAGTAAAATTAACATTAAAGTTCATGTCAAAATAACGAACATGTATCTACCTATATAATTGGCAGTTACAGTTTTTTGTTCAATATGAATGAAAGATCTAACTGTACTAGATACAGTGCTGTACATGGTCAGTAGTTTATGGTCAGTAGTTTACATGGTCAGTAATTCAGTAGTTTACATGGTCAGTAGTTTACATGGTCAGTAGTTCAGTTGTTTACATAGTCAGTAGTTTACATGGTCAGTAGTTTACATGGTCAGTAGTTAAGTACATGTAGTTTACATGGTCATTAGTTTACATGGTCAGTAGTTTACATGGTCAGCAAAGGAAGCAGAGTGAAATGCGCTTGTTTCACACTCTGGGAGATGAGCTATTTGTTTTACATTTAGGCTGCTATTTTGCAATTGACAGAGTGCATGATGGGTACAGTACTCATTTATTATATCTATTGTTGTACATATGAGAAAACATGTTTAGGAGAGGTATTAATCTTCTACATAGATAAAAAAAAGTAAAAAATCACACATCTCCCAAAAAGCAAAATCTAATAATGAGGAATAAACAGCCTCCTCAAACATAAAGTGGATGTAGGTTTTATTTTTTTCATTTAATTGATAATACCTTTACTTGTGTTAATTATTGCTGTAACATTTACCATCAGAATCATTCATGTTGAGAATATATATAGCTCTTTTATTAGATTAATGTGGATGAAAAATCCTGCTGACTTAATCTAGTCTTTAAAATGTTTTAATCTACTGATTTGATGCCATCGTCACATTTAAGCATGACCAGAAGGAAGCATATTTGTTCCCACCATTGGAACAGCCCAGTTGTGTGTGCCCTTGAGTTGAGCACTTTACTTGCTGAGACACATTATAACCTTTTAAGTGTTGCTGTGCTGTAAAATGCCTCCCCAAAACATAAACCAAACAAAAAACTCCACATCACACCAATGAATCAACAGCACTACATTGTCAGACATATTCATTCAATCTTCACTATACCAGACACTGATCATGGTTGGGCAAAAAATTAACCCTTTGAAGCCTAATCTCCCCCATATTTCGGCACAATAACCCGAGCCTCCCCGGCAATTTTTGACAATTTTATAACAAGTAAAATTTTGCAAAATAAAAGTAATGTTATGCCTTAGAATGATAATCCACTATGATATAACAGCAAATATCAAATTGTCTCTTTTCAAACATGCTTATAAAATGCTTTTTATTACTATGACTATGTAACAAACTGTCTCGAAATTTTGTTCATGTTGTACCATTCATGCAAGATCTATATTTCACTGACCATCTAGCGAATAACATAACACAGGCCGGTATACTGGCCTGTCGGGTTATGACGGTAGATAGCTAGGCCGGTATACCGGCCTGTCGGAATAAATACATGTTAAAATTAATAGTAATTTCTACTAACTTGCTGACTGAATGATGTTCATTGTTATACTTTCATCTTAAGAATGCCCGAGTGGAAAATAGTCCTTGACTTCATGAGTCACCCTGTTCAAATAAAGTTCTTCTTCTTCTTCTTCTTCTTCTTGTTACTATTATTATTATTATTATTATTATTATTATTATTATTATTATTATTATCACCCCAAGTAATTATTTTGGTTTAAGTTATATATACACAGGGCCATCCATTCGATTTAAAGTTGGAGGGTAAGTTACCAAAGTAGGCTGAGGTTTTGTTGGACCACCCTAATGGGGATACAGGTTGTTTTGTAAAGTAGCCAGTGTAAAGTAAAAGCAGTCAGGAAAATCACTAGGCTCCCAGCTGATAAACAAAATCTCTTGGGTGGTAAGATTTTCTTGGTCAAGAATTTGTCATTCTGTAATATCATAATTTTTTCTCCAATAAATCAGGACATATACAGAAAACTGAAACCAAATTGAGTTTGAATTTATTTTCCCCACTCCCCAATCGAAACACACTTTAAGTTTGGAAAAGCGTTGTAGCATCTAAATTCCATAAAACATTCTTATTTATGATCCAGAAATATCCTGCAGTCATATGGTTTAAGTAAAACACACCTGAAACATGGGTACCAGATTATTGACAGCTAGCAATTAATGTCTTGAGTCCCATGGGCATGCCTGGTTAAAACAATACTTGACATACCCCAACACAGATTAGAGCTCAGATAGAGGCTAATCCAATGTCTTTGCACCAAAAAAAAAAAAAAAAAAAGTCAGATATTAACTAAGCCTATTAAAGAAGATTATGTTTACCTGCTTATTATCTAATCATATATCTTAATCTAATCTAATCTTTCTAAAAATGGTGCATAGACCTGTATCTAATATTGAATACACTATTTTAATAGCAAGATGGGAAAAAAACAGTACTCAGAAGGAATAAATGTTAATCAGCAATATCTTTTTAAAATAATGTTAAAAAGCTAATAACCCTGTTAATTACCCCACCATACAATGTATTTGGTATCCCATCCTACCTGTACCCTATTCATTACCCCACCCCTTTAATATATTTGGTATCCCACCCTACCTGTACCATATTCATCACCCACCTTTTTAATATATTTTGTATGCCACTCTACCTTTACAATATTCATCACCCCCCTTTAATATATTTGATATCCCACTGTACCTGTACCATATTCATCACCACACCCTCTTTAATATATTTTGTATCCCACTCTACATTTATCCCATTCATCATCTAACCCCTTTCATTATATTTGTTATCCCACTCATCCTGTACCCTATTGATCACCCCCACCACCACCCTTTAATATATTTGATATCCCACTCAACCTGTACCCTATGCATCACCCCATCACCCTTCAGTGTATTTGGTATCTCCCTCAACCAGTACAATTTTTATCACCCCAACCCCTTGATTATATATTATTTCCCAAGTATGTCATCTAACAACAAAAAAATCTTTATGGTTTTGTACTTAGTCATTGTGATCTTGACCCCAGAAGTAGCTCATTTTGATATAACAGTTTGAAAATAGTGTTACCAATAGACAAATTAGTATGATATATTTAAAAAAATTCTTCAACTGCAATTGAACTGGGACTATAATGACATTTTTCTCACATAAATCTGGGTCTTCCTTGCAGATAAGTAAAATATAATTAGGCTTACCTGCCCCCCTGCCTGCAAATGATTGCTACCTGGATTGCTTTGTAACACAATGCAAAACAGTTTGATTTACCTGTAGTTTGTACAAGAAAATAAAAACATTCTTGTGAGTCACAACCAGTTGAGTTCATGTCACCTTTATTATATATCATCATACAAACATTAGATATTTGTGATACACTATGTATGTATGTATGTCTGTCTGTCTGTCTGTCTGTCTGTCACTAAATGTCTGTGTCCATTGTAATACTCTGTTACATCACTGGGTGGAATTTAAAAAATACTTTACAGTTATATTGTTCCTATATTAACCAGGTGTGAAAGGGATAATTGGAATGACTGGGTTTTACATTAAGTTAAGAAGAAACCTTGGATGTGATTCATAGCCATAGAGAACTGTATTATAAACTGCTTTTGTTCACATGGAACAATATAGCAACAGAAGGAGATAAAGTCACATTTGAAACAATCTCTGTGCTTCATGTCATAACATATGTAGTTCACTTCACCAGAGGCGACTCACCAAACAAATAAAAAGTGTATGTGTATTTCTACTTCTGAGGTTATTTTTCATGACGTGACAGAATCATCAGAAGAGTGTTCTGATTGGTGATAGAGAGTATCTTCCATGGTTTTCACCCCTTGGGATCCCTGAGATGTATGAAGGTTTGTTGTACAAATTGACATTTCTATGTTTTTTTCTGATCAAATTAATTTTTATACTTATATAGTCTTTGCAGAAATGTGCATAATATAAGTGATGGACTTTGCATTCAGATCCTAGGGTCACTATGGGTGGAGTGTAAACCAAGGGCGCTGCATGGTGTCTGAAAACTATGGTCATTGTCAGGGTGGGTACGAGGGGCCCTGCATTGCTGTTTGGATACTGTGATTATTGTGTAGGGGTGTGTATGAGGGGCCCTGCATTGCTGTTTGAATACTGTGGTTATTGTGTGGGAATGTGTACGAGGGGCCCTGCATTGGTGTTTGAATACTGTGGTTATTGTGTGGGGATGTGTATGAGGGGCCCTGCATTGATGTTTGAATACTATGGTCATTGTGAGGAAATGTACGAGGGGCACTGCATTGGTGTTTGAATACTGTGGTCATTTTTTTGGGAGAGGAGTGGTGTACCAGATGACCTGCATTGGTGTTTTAATAATATGGTCATTGTTTGTGGGGGGTAGGGTTACTAGGTGCACTGTGTTAGGGTGTGTAAAAGGCCTGGGCCAGCCTTTAGGCTGCTTTGACCGATCTGGCTCACAAGGTCCCCATATGTTAGTAATTTTTAAAAATATATCTATAGAGATAAAGTAATTTTAAAGTGGTGAATGAAACGTTTAAGTTCAATATTATATAAAACTTGTTTAAAAGTTTTTTTCCAAATGCAGTGCTCAGAGAGTGCCCAAACACCTTTAGATCCATGGAGCCCGGCACCAAAATTATCCAAATTGGGCCCAGCGTTTGCTAATTGGTCCTGAATTGTTATCTAAATACTATGAACATCGTGGTGGTGGTGATGGGGGTTACCAGGGGCCCTGAATTGGTATCCAAATATCAGGGTCATTGTGGGGGTTAGTGTCAAGCTCCCTGCATTGTTGTTTAAATATTAAGGTCATTGTGGGAGTAAATACCAGGGGCTATGAATTGGTGTTTAAATACTAAGCGTTACTGTGGTTGTGTGTGTACCAGGGGCCTGGCAATGTTGTTTGAATACTTGCAGAGACCCTGATGGCAGACATGGGTTTATGCAGATGGACTTGTCTTATAAATAAATATATATGGTAATTGACTGCAGGAATGCAACCTAAAGTGTTTGGTTACTAATGTGTTATTTGAAACTCTTTATGGAATATTTTATTAAAAAAATTGATACCTCCACTACAAACGTTATATCTTCCTGATACCATGTATAAATTAATTGATTGCATGTGAGAGAGTATGATTAGGGCTGTTAATGTAGCTTTTAAAAAAAATTTCAGTCATATCACTGTGTTTGTAGTGAGGCAGTTTATAGTGATGTTTAGCACAGGTAGCATGATGTCCCAGTGACCCAGTCACATTATCCTGACACCAGGCCAACCAGTCCTAACACTAACCCCATAATGCTGAGGGAGGCAGCTGTTAGTACCATCTTTGGTAAGAATCAGCTGGGAATTGAACCCACGACCCACACTTCCGCAACAGATGCTCTAACCACTAGGCCACTAGAGCGGTAAGAGAGAGAGTCATACTTGAGTACCTAATTTTCAAATATGTAAGAGAGAGAGTCATACCTGAGTACCTAATTTTCAAATATATATAAACAACTCACTGCTTTGCCTGAAGAGCTGTTGCCATGTTCAGATCTTGTGTGAAGATTTTAGTGCCAGAGTATTTCACAAATAGTACACACATGTACAGATAGTACATACATGCACACATAATACACAACACACATGACAGAGAGTACACACATACACGCACACATAATACACAACACACATGACAGTATACATACATGCACACATAATACACAACACACATGACAGTACACACATACATGCACAAATAGTACACTTACAAGATAGATAGTACACACATACATGCACAAATAGTACACTTACAAGATAGTACACACATACATGCACAAATAGTACACTTACAAGACAGATAGTACACACATACATGCACAAATAGTGCACATACAGGACAGATAGTACACACATACATGCACAAATAGTGCACATACAGGACAGATAGTACACACATACATGCACAAATAGTACACTTACAGGATAGTACACACATACATGCACAAATAGTACACTTACAGGATAGTACACACATACATGCACAAATAGTACACTTACAAGACAGATAGTACACACATACATGCACAAATAGTACACTTACAAGACAGATAGTACACACATACATGCACAAATAGTACACTTACAAGATAGATAGTACACACATACATGCACAAATAGTACACTTACAAGACAGATAGTACACACATACATGCACAAATAGTACACTTACAGGATAGTACACACATACATGCACAAATAGTACACTTACAAGACAGATAGTACACACATACATGCACAAATAGTGCACATACAGGACAGATAGTACACACATACATGCACATGACAGATAGTACACACATACACACACATAATACACAACACACATGACAGATAGTACACATACATGCACACATAATGCACAACACACATGACATAGTACACACATAATACACAACACACATGACAGATAGTACACGCATTCATGCATAAATAGTACACATGTACATGCACAAATAGTACACAAATATTACCATTATACAAATGCATAAATAGTAGAACATACATACACAAATAATACACACATACATACACAAGTAGTGCACAAATAGTACACACAAACTGCACTTTTGAATGATGTTAATAATCTTTTGCAGAACAACTTTTTTTAAAATCTGCTTTGCCTGGTATTGGGTTTGGCAAATTTCCCATTTGATATTGGCAGAAAACTTTGGAGTTGTGTTTTAATGTTACAGTTATTGCAAATTGTGTGTATATAATTAAAATGCATGAACAGAAATTGTCACTTATGTTTACATTGGTGTATATGCCCATATATTCTGATACATTTACCAATTGAATATCCATATCCTGGTCACTTATATAAAATGATCAATAGATTTTATATTGATGGTATCTGGTTTTGGAATGTTGGTATCTGCCTGTACATAGAGGTGTCACTGTTTGCCTATATTCTTGACCTTTTAACTTCTTCCATCTCTTTTTGGGCAGATCACTGGGATGTATGGGGATGGGTTGCTTGTGAATGATAGATACATGGCTGGAATTTTTTTGTGTTTAGTAGTTACATTTTTTCATTAGTGGAGCAAATATTTACTTGCAAAATCCCATAGCTTGTTTCAATTTGTTTACCAATCTATGATACTGTAAAGCAGGGGTTTATGAATTAAGATGGAAGAACATCAGTTTTATGTCAGTCTCAGTTTTAATTTTCTTTATCATTTTGAATGAAAAAAGTACATGCACAGTGGAATTTTTTTCTTATTTATAACTACAAATCAAAAGTCTGCTTTTTAATGGGTATGAAAATGGCGTATGCAATTTCAACAACCAGAAAAAAATGCACTCTACTGCAAATTAAAGGAAGAAAAAAAATGAATATGCCTTATTGCTTGGAATGAGCTTTATTGGAAATCTCAACCAACATAAAATATGTAGGCATCACAGTTACCTGTGTTCTCTGGGTTTTGTAAAATCCTGCTGGAAGTACTGAGATGGAAAATGTTTCCTTTATGTGAGTGAAAACTTCAACAAATTTTAAATCAGATAAATTAGATAATTTTAATGTTCTAGGACTGTCACAAGAGTGCTTCGAGGATTTGACACCCGTACGAGCAGGGCATTGAAATTGGCAATTAAGTCAGTAGCCCAAGGCTAGTAAATATTTTGTCAGATGAGTCGTTTTCATAACTAAAATAAGTCTGATGGCTGGTAAAGAAAGTTTTAGTCATTGCCAATCTGTGTTTGAAGGGATTCAGATTAGTGCAAATTCAACAGGACTTCTAAATTTTCTCATTCAACTTGTCCATCTGGTTACAAGGAAATATATGTTAAATATTATCCTTGAGGATTAGTAATCTTACAGGTACAGTCACCTTTTAATATGCTATTTTAAAATATAATCTAGTAGTATAATAATGGCTATGTTTTATGGAACAGTATGATATATTATGGGGAATTAATTAATTTATGTTACAAAGAAAACTATTAACTGAGTGAAACAAATGAAGCTATATCAAAAATGTAAATATTCCTGGATCATACCTATGGTGCAAGAGTGACTTGTTTTTAAGAGCAGTGTTCCCAACCCCCAAGGTTGTGACCCAAATCTGGGTTACAAGGATGTTCTCGATGGTTGCTAGGACTTCTTTGAGGGTTGATAGGACTTTTGTGAGGGTATCAAAACTTATCAAAATGTGGAAATGGGGTCATGAGGCTCAGGAAAACAATTTTTAGGGTCTTGGTCTAAAATGGATGGGAGACACTTTGTGAGAATCCTGTATAATAGTGACTCATGTTTATATATAGAGGTATGTAATTATATAAAGAGATGTGATATATGAGAGACTGTGGTATAAGAGGGACAATGTTGTACTAAAAGGCCCTGTACTGAGGGAAGAGCATACTAAGACTGTAGCATGAACTGTCAATCATGTAAGAAAAGAAAATCTACTCCTGCAAAGCTCTTCGTGGACATCTTTATAGAAAGTTTACATGATCATATAGGACAGTCTGTAAATCGCCTTTCTAAGCTTCACTTTACACTCAGCCTCCATTTAAATGATATTATCCATAATTACCATATGTTTCCCATAGTGGCCCAGCCAAATACTGTATACACACACTTCTAAGTCGTCGCTTAATGTACCTGTATGTCTGATTCTATGCAGATTGTTTGAAGCCATCAGTAGCCACAAAATAGACATCCAGATCTTCCAGCACATTATGGGATGGTAGATCAGGATTTGATTTGCAGTTGGACTTAACTTATAAGTGAGTATGATGCTAACTTTCCAAAATCTTTGTAAATGTTTTGTTGTGGGTGGGTGGACTCGTCATTTTATGGGTTTATCATCAGATAAATGCAGCAAAGTTTGTAGTTTTCTGCTGGATAGTTTTTTGCTGGATAGTTTTTTGCTGGATAGTTTTCTGCTGGATAGTTTTTTGCTGGATATTATAGATGAGACTAAAATACAATGTATCTAGTTTGCTGTACCTACCTCCCCTCCCAACCATTTTGTAATGATAATTGAAATTTGTTTTTCACATATATTAAAAGATTTCAGCTGTCCTTTAGAAGAAATATTGTCTTGATTTTCATCATTCAGTTGCACATACTGTAAACACAGGGATTGACGTGGCATTTTGTTTATGTAGTATTGCATTATGCCAGAATTACTGTTTTGTAGCAACACACTTATTGGGTCATTCCTGTACTTATTATTACAGAACCCAATTAGCGCTTGACCACATGCAATGCAATGACATTTATTGCATTATGTTACAACACAGTTATATTGTAAATAGGAGATAAATATGCATAATAAAGGATAAAATATTAAATATACATGAAAGACAGTTTCCAGTGTCAAATGGCAAGTTCCCATCGGTGTAAGAAGGTAGGGACAATGTATTCTTAACAGTTGTTTTGTTCCTGTTGCATGTTTGGTTTATGGGATTGAGTTTTCATTCAGGATTGACTTTGAGATAAACCTGACAAACTTGATTTGCATACTGATTAAATGAACTGTTGTACGACTGTATAACAGAGTTCTTTTTGTGCATATGCATCTTTCGTTTTGTGATAAGCAATTTTAAATGTATGTTGTACTTTTAGAAAATTTGTAGATCCAAGACAGATAATAATGCACTGGTACGGAATGACCTTTCTGCAGTTGTAAGGTTTTTTGTTTCATTTTTGTTTACACTGCAGTAGTAAGGCTTTTTGTTTCATTTTTGTCTACATGTTTCATTTTATCTATATTACAGAGGTTCAGATCATTTTATTTTGGCAGATGTGGGCTTGGCATATATATTGCCTGACAGGAGATACCAAAATATTATTTAGTATTGGAGGTACAGAAAATATACCATCATATCCCTCTCCCAAATACCAAAATATTATTTAGTATCAGATTAAATTTACCATCATACACCTCTCCCTCTTACCAAAATATTATTAAATATTGGAGGAAATTTACCATCATAACCCTCTCCCCCTTACCAATATATTATTTATTATCAGATTAAATTTACTATCATACCCCTCTCCCCCTTACCAAAATATTATTTTGTATCGGAGGTACAGAAAATTTGCCATCATATCCCTCCCCTCACCAAAATATTATTAAATATTGGAGGAAATCTACCCCCTTACCAGACCATAGATCCCTGAGTGTGTCTGAGGTCACTAATATAATCTGATTGGCAATTGCAAAATAGCTAAATGCAAGCATGCTTTAAAAAAGAGGAAGTCCAGTAGGATGCTTTTTTTACCAAGAAATAAGTCCACTTGACTACTTTTATATTTTCTTAGTTATACATTTTTCTGCTAATGTTGACTGTAATCAATGGTGGAAATTGTATCATTTAAAAAAAAAAAAGAATTCAAAATCACTTTCTGTAATATTTTGCTTACGTTGTATTGAGAGATTTTGAGAAGAACTCTTTGCTTATGTTGTGTTGAGAGATTTTGAGAAGAACTCTTTGCTTACGTTGTGTTGAGAGATTTTGAAAAGAACTCTTTGCTTACGTTGTGTTGAGAGATTTTGAGAAGAACTCTTTGTGTTTGTAATAGAGGCAATATTTAATGAGGGTTGAGAATTGTATATTCAAATCGGAAAAGCTTTAAAACTTTTTGATTGCTTTTTATCAAATTTGTCAAGTTATTTGGAGTCATTTTTGAGAAGTGACAGTCTATTTTTAAAAATGTTACTGTTAATAGTGGTGTCCAGATTTGATGGCAGCTATTGAGATTTGTTGAAACATTATGTTCAATAGTTTATTTTGTAGAATAAGTCCTTAAAATATGTTTGTCTTCTTTTAGACACTGGTTGTATTAGAAGTTAGTTTGCCATTTTTTGTGGTTAGAATTGTTAATTTGTGAAGATTTGAGAACATAAATTTATGATACATGGCATAAATTGATATAAATTGATGCTGTATTGTTGATTGATTGATTAATTGAAATTTAACGGCGCACCAGCACTTTTAGGCTATTTAGCTCCATACAATAGGTTATATGTTTAAAAATACGAAAGGTTTAATATCGACCAGCGATATAAAAAAAAACAACATAATAGTTAAATATAAAATGGTAAGATGTTGGTAACAGGAAAATATGAAATATGAAAATATGAAGAGGAAAATATGATGCTGTATTGTTGTGGTTTGCATCCTTCAATATAAATTGATGCTGTATTGTAAAATGGTATGCATCCATCAATATAAATTGATGCTGTATTATAATGGTATGCATTCATCAATATAAATTGATGCTGCAATGTCATGTTTGCATTCGTCAAAAGCAAGCACATACAACTACATTTATGCTTAGTTTTGAATCGGTGGAAAGAATGAGTTTATTATGGCATCGGGAAACAGCAGGCATAGTGAGCAAGTTCTTTCCACGACTTGGAACAAAAAAGTAATGTCATAATGAAATTTATTTTTATTTTAGTTGGTAAATTTATGTGTATTTATGCATGGGAATCAATGAAAACCTGAAAACAAATCGACTCAGCTGGTGTTCAAGCCTGTGACCACCCATATCCAAGGCAGATACTCTACTTAAGCCACCAGAATGGTTTTGAGGAATAATTAAAGTTGCAACAATAATTTTGGGGGGACATAATTATATTGTCTTCATGGAATGTCTTATCACATTTGCAAAGAAGGAGCCAAAGTGGCCAGCCTCTAAATTATTGGTGGCTGTTTATGAAAATCTTAATGGGTTAGTGGTGCCATTATGTTGAATTCTAGATGAAACTCTGATAAAGTATATCAACAGTAACTCTAAGATATGTGGTAATTGATATGTTTACACCAGTGTTGATGAAATAATTAAAAGGTACCAAAAAAATTCTTGACCTTACCCGTTTTGACACTTTGTTTTTAGAATGTTGTTAATTGGACTTGGCACTCTAACTGGTAACAGTCTGCAGGCATCATACCATATTCATATTTCTGCACTGCACAGACCTTCATGTAATCAGTATTGAACTAGTCACGAACAAGTAGGTGTACCAAGGCTAAAAAATATACTTGTCCAAACCACTTGTAAGAGGGGGGTTGGTGGGTAAGGACAAAATATGTTTTCAAGAGAAACACATATGATGAGTCTATATTCACCTTATCTTTTTGTCCTGCAGAGTAAATGGCAATTAAAAAATACTTGGAGACATTTTGCATGATAAATTGGAGCAAATATGGTAGTGTGGTTTGTTCAATGATCTAATTAGGTGAAGAGCTTTCACTTTATCTGTCAGTTCCCTTCACAGGTGTACAGTCAGTGCATTCTTTAATGACAGAGAACACAAGGAGGCCATGATCACATTACAGTTCAAAAACATCATTGGTGACAAGTATTTGTTGGAATGTCCAATTGAATTAGGGACTCTAAACATAAAGTTACCTTAAAATATTGTTTACCTTGCTTATATTTTTTTTTTTATTTAACAACATTTGATACTATTTGTTTATCTTGTGCATTCTTAGATAAAGAATTACAAGCAATGTAAGTGTCAATGGCTTTATATTTGTGACATTTCCAATGGACAAAACTTCTTCTTTTTGTCAGTATGGAGAGAGGTGTGTGTCTATCTATCTATCTATCTATCTATCTATCTATCTATCTATCTATCTATCTATCTCTCTCTCTCTCTCTCTCTCTCTCTCTCTCTCTCTCTCTCTCTGTGTTTTGAACTCATTCCTGTGAATGTACATTTTCGATACATCTTGATACAAGTGGTGATTTAGTGTTGTACATTTATTTACATTACAAGGTTTCATTTGTCTTCTGAAATGCCATGAGTAATGAAATGTTTCAGAATGAACTCATAAATGTCGGATTTTGTCGAAGATTTACTATCCTATAAACTCACTTAAATGATCAGCCCAATTTACAAACTGCATAGACCGAGATCTGCAGACACATAAAGCATCAGCTTTGTCTGTGCTGTTTGTTTGGAGTTAATAGAACAAACATCATAAACCCAGATCTACAGGTGTGTTATGCAATAGAAGATCGGGATCTTTATTGTTTGAAGTTTGACCTGACGTATAAGCGAGTACATACAGAAAATTCTTTCAGTGTTGCATGAGGCTGTTTGCTTCTTAAGTATTGTTGAAAATGCAGACATCGCTCTCTCATCTGCAAGCCATTTAAGGCTTGGAAGTGCTGAGTAAACATTTGTGGTTTGCTCAAAACCACTGATCAGGGTTATAAGGAGTCAAACAAACTTCTTGAAAAAAAATGCAAATATTGACTGAACACCTTTGAGTGCTAAAGTGAAAAAGTCTTCCATGATCAAATGAATTAAATGCAGCTCAAATTTTGCAGGAATTTTCTCCCATTTTGCTGCTTTTATTTCTTAGCTCTGTCATGTAATGAAGTTTAACCTTTGAAAAAAACATTGTACAGAACATGAAATTACTTCCTCATTGTGTATATTATTTATAGACCTAAGGATATATAATTTGATAGATATCTCACCTGATTACATGTACACAAAGATTATGGACCAAGATCTTTCAAAATGTTTTCCCTTTTTTAACAGAGGGATGAAAATTATTGAAAAAAATGTGTATGGACAAATTTTAAGTTAGGGAACAGCTTGTCAACTAGTTCATACATGTGGCATTCAAATATTTAAAGGGAAAAAATATTAAACAATTCTTCTTACCAAGGTTCACTGAAAAGATGAAAGAGTTGGGAGTTACTAAGTAAACATGGCAGCACAAATTATGCTGATATCCAGCAATATTGGCAAGCATGGTGGGCTACATGAGCATTCTGATCATGAAATTAGATAAAAATGAAAGGTTTTAGCCTTTTGCTTCATGTCATTTTGATAGGTTTGTGCTTTGGTAAAATTGTTATTTGGACTCCCCCACTCCATTTGGTTCCACTCCATTTCCTTTGTTTTATATCTGCTTGTTAGGCTTTAGGACTGCTAAGAACCTTTTACAACATGTATAGCTATGTGTATTCTTCTGTCATACACAAGAACCTTTTACAACATGTATATTGATGTGTATTCTTCTGTCATACACAAGAACCTTTTACAACATGTATAGCGATGTGTATTCTTCTATCATACACAAGAACCTTTTACAACATGTATAGCGATGTGTATTCTTCTATCATACACAAGAACCTTTTACAACATGTATAGCGATGTGTATTCTTCTATCATACACAAGAACCTTTTACAACATGTATATTAATGTGTATTCTTCTGTCATACACAAGAACCTTTTACAACATGTATATTGATGTGTATTCTTCTGTCATATACAAGAACCTTTTACAACATGTATATTGATGTGTATTCTTCTGTCATACACAAGAACCTTTTACAACATGTATATTGATGTGTATTCTTCTGTCATACACAAGAACCTTTTACAACATGTATATTGATGTGTATTCTTCTGTCATACACAAGAACCTTTTACAACATGTATATTGATGTGTATTCTTCTATCATACACAAGAACCTTTTACAACATGTATATTGATGTGTATTCTTCTGTCATACACAAGAACCTTTTACAACATGTATAGCGATGTGTATTCTTCTGTCATACACAAGAACCTTTTACAACATGTATATCGATGTGTATTCTTCTGTCATACACAAGAACCTTTTACAACATGTATATTGATGTGTATTCTTCTATCATACACAAGAACCTTTTACAACATGTATATTGATGTGTATTCTTCTGTCATATACAAGAACCTTTTACAACATGTATAGCGATGTGTATTCTTCTATCATACACAAGAACCTTTTACAACATGTATATCGATGTGTATTCTTCTATCATACACAAGAACCTTTTACAACATGTATATTGATGTGTATTCTTCTGTCATACACAAGAACCTTTTACAACATGTATATCGATGTGTATTCTTCTATCATACACAAGAACCTTTTACAACATGTATATTGATGTGTATTCTTCTGTCATACACAAGAACCTTTTACAACATGTATATTGATGTGTATTCTTCTGTCATACACAAGAACCTTTTACAACATGTATATTGATGTGTATTCTTCTGTCATACACAAGAACCTTTTACAACATGTATATTGATGTGTATTCTTCTATCATACACAAGAACCTTTTACAACATGTATATTGATGTGTATTCTTCTGTCATACACAAGAACCTTTTACAGCATGTATAGCAATGTGTATTCTTCTGTCATACACAAGAACCTTTTACAACATGTATATCGATGTGTATTCTTCTGTCATACACAAGAACCTTTTACAACATGTATATTGATGTGTATTCTTCTATCATACACAAGAACCTTTTACAACATGTATATTGATGTGTATTCTTCTGTCATATACAAGAACCTTTTACAACATGTATAGCGATGTGTATTCTTCTATCATACACAAGAACCTTTTACAACATGTATATCGATGTGTATTCTTCTATCATACACAAGAACCTTTTACAACATGTATATTGATGTGTATTCTTCTGTCATACACAAGAACCTTTTACAACATGTATATTGATGTGTATTCTTCTATCATACACAAGAACCTTTTACAACATGTATATCGATGTGTATTCATTTGTCTTACACAAGAACCTTTTACAACATGTATAGCGATGTGTATTTTGCTACCTTTTATAACATGTATATCAATTTGTATTCTTCTGTCATACACAAGAACCTTGTACAACATGTATATCAATGTGTATTTTGCTACATATATCATGCACTTGCCATACATATATCAGAGGCAGCTCAGAGGTTTCCTTTAAGTCAGAACTTGGGCATGGAAAGGAAAAATCATGCCAGGTTAAATTATAGCAAAGATCTTTGATGTGATATTGCTGTACAGCACAGTAAATACGTGATTTTCTTAATTTTATTATTTGACAAAAGAAAATTTGTAATAAATGAAACTGTGTAATGTTGATCTTAAAGAAATCTATTTGATTTACAGTTTTTGTTTTCTTGTGATAACACAAGATCAAAATTTTTCCTGTGAACTGTAATTAGCCAGAATTTTTGTTAGTAGTCATACTTTGCAAATTTGCACAATCACCAGATACTGAAAATGTAGCTGTTCATGAAAGCCTGCATATAAGTATATTTTACCAAATATTAAAACCTTGACCATGGTCATTTTGAGCAATGTTCCCTCTAAGCGAATGGTAGATGTGCGCGCAGCGCTCACTGCACTGCACTGCACAAGCATTATGGAGATGAGCAAAATTTAACATTTGATTGCTTAGAGGGAACGTTAATTATGACTATAGTGTATTTAACATTCACAAGGTCATCATGTAATTTTGGATGCTCAGCATAAAGATGCAAAAATGTATCTTGCAAATTCTGTTGAAAGTCAAACAAAGAAGAAAAAAAACCACAGAGACACTGGAAACAATGTTATCAAGAAAACCTATAACATACAATCATATACTGTTGAAAAAGTTATTTATTCAACAAGTCCATACTTTCTTTGACTTGCCTCAAAGGATTATGGGAACTATAAGTGGTCAAGTGTTAACATTGTTCAGCTGGCATCACCTTTGAATAAGGTTTTTAAAGTGTAGTTCTATCTTCAAGATTTGCCCCATGAGATTAACCTGTTCTTTGGATATCATTCATCAGAGAACCTGGAACATTTAACATGATGTTGAAACCAGAAGTAGGCCTGGATCACTTAAGTGCACATTATGATGGCCTTTGTTTGAATTGAATTATAAACATGAATCCTTTCTTTTCATAACAACTGAGGTCACCAACTTAAGCTGTAATATTTACCAAAATGTCTACACATGTAAATTGATTGAAATGATGCCATTCAGTTAAATGATTAGAAACTCATTTCCTTCCCTGTATCTACCTATCAGGCTTACTGAATAGCTGATGGCTGTTGTAATGTACATACTGTATACCTCTCTCAACTTGTCTTTCATTTGTCTTTCATTTGTCTTTCATTCATCTTTTTGAATATATAGTAAGGTCACTTTGATTATCTTAATGTTATTTCCTAGTGATACTTATGAAAATTGAGAGAAAAAAGGTAATTGAACTGTTCTTATCTGGAATGCCTTTATATGATTTAAATGACTAAGAAGCCATGCAAGCAGGGGCTTAAAAATTTCAAACTCCATTTCCTATAATACAATGGTTCTAGTCAAATGTTCTGTTAAGAAACAAGTTGTTTAAAAGTAAATTCCATAGTTTCAAGAAATTTTGTGTCAGGTTTAAATCAACCTGATATGTAGGGTGTGATACAACCTTATGATTTTCCTCCTGAAATTAAATCCTAGATACATGCTGTAAGACAAGAAGTAGCACACACACACACACGCACACACACACACACACACACACACACACAATAGTCTTTTAAAATATTGTTTAATTCAGAAGTCAGTGTAAAGGGACAGTTTTATCCATGGAGATGAATCCTCTTTGTCTAAAATCACAAAGTATTTTGTGTGAAAATTAAATGGCAATTATTTTTACCTAAAAAGAAAGTAAACTTTTGTTATAAACTTAGTTATCAATTTAAGATCCAGGTGTATTTATTTTAACCAGTTATGTTATTCCCCACCAACCCCATTAATAATATAATTGAATTACCTTAACATTAGGGGCAAATGTATTATGCTATGATAAATTGAATTCTTGAAGTGCAGAAAATAGTTTTTCTCATCCTTATATGAGTTGATGGCTTTCCCATGGTCTGTCAAAAAGAGATGCTGATTTGTTTTCCTCAGGGATGTTTTTATTTCTCACACTCAGTTTTTTTTTACTGACAGGCACCATTATAGAGTCTTGTATCTGATACTGTGTGGGATGTACATGAAAGAAATTGTCTGGAGCCATTCCTTTGAGTGCTATAGGCTATGTTTGTTCTACTGCTCTTTATTGCACCAATTTTAATCTTTGTTGCACCAATTTTAATCTCGGTGCATTTAAGGGACAACTTTCCTTTATATCCAGTTTTGTTGTGGATACCAATCCAAAAACAAGTGTACTAAATTGTGTCTTACATGGCATGTCTCATTTCTTTCTTTGCATCTACTAGTCTTTAGATCTGGTGTGAATATAAGCCTACCTTAATGGCAATAGAACCTAATGGAATTCCAACTTTACTACCTTCATGTTCAGTTGAATCAGCTGATCTGTACATGAATTACTCTGTCAGAGTATGGCACATATATATCATTATGTGCTATAATCACATGCAAATCATGATGTTATACTGTCATTTGGATGTATTATTAATGGATTTGATGCCATGAAGAAGACAACAGCATAAAATCCCAACCCCATAAGATATGTGATATCATAAAGATTTGTCTATTAATAATCCATATCGATCTGCACCACGCCCCACCTCTGACCATACATCCATGTAAATCCATTTCCAGTGCACTGCAATACAGAGCACTAATACAGAGTAACCTATTGATCATAATTGGCTGTGCCCTATGCATTAGTACATTTTAATTGATACATGTTTGTTATAAAACCCATGATTCTGATCGCCATTAGTACATTTTAATTGATACATTTTTGTTATAAAACCCATGATTCTGACTGCCATCAGTACATTTTAATTGATACATGTTTGTTATAAAACCCATGATTCTGACTGCCATTAGTACATTTTAATTGATACATGTTTGTTATAAAACTCATGATTCTGACTGCCATTAGTACATTTTAATTGATACATGTTTGTTATAAAACCCATGATTCTGACTGCCATTAGTACATTTTAATTGATACATGTTTGTTATAAAACCCATGATTCTGACTGCCATTAGTACATTTTAATTGATACATGTTTGTTATAAAACCCATGATTCTGACTGCCATTAGTACATTTTAATTGATACATGTTTGTTATAAAACCCATGATTCTGACTGCCATTTGTACGTTTTAATTGATACATGTTTGTTATAAAACCCATGATTCTGACTGCCATTAGTACATTTTAACTGAGACATGTTTGTTATAAAACCCATGATTCTGACTGCCATTAGTACATTTTAATTGATACATGTTTGTTATAAAACCCATGATTCTGACTGCCATTAGTACATTTTAATTGATACATGTTTGTTATAAAACCCATGATTCTGACTGCCATCAGTACATTTTAATTGATATATGTTTGTTACAAAACCCATGATTCTGACTGCCATTAGTACATTTTAATTGATACATGTTTGTTATAAAACCCATGATTCTGACTGCCATTAGTACATTTTAATTGATACATGTTTGTTATAAAACCCATGATTCTGACTGCCATGACTTTCTTGGCCAGGCACATGTCTTCAGTGTGTCTTAAAGAGAAAATTCAAAGAGAAACAGAGTTGCTCTGATGGTGTCACTGTTCAAAACTGAACACAGAAGAAGCTGAAATGGTAATATATCTTTTTTATTTACTCCAAAGGTGTCATCCACATCCCATGCAGTGGTGTAAATAATCTAGTCAGAATGGAAACTGTAATATAATCCTCAATTAAATAGTATCTAATTTTCAATTTCATAATTTCTAAAGTATCTCTATTTATAGTTATAAATTGGATGGCAATACAATATGGCACTGTTCAATGACATTTGAATGGGTGAGACAAATGAAAGATTTAAACCAAACATGTTTTAATAATAAAATACTGCATTTAGTGAAAATCACTCTTTGTAAGATGAATTTTCGGTTTGCTACCTCTGTTAAAATTCTAAATTCTACCCCCACCCTGCCAAATACTATTTTCCATGGAGATGGCATATAATTTGTCAAGTCCATCACATCCATTCATATCTATTTTGGGATTTGTTTATTAAGTTTTAAAGAACTCCTGAATTGAAAATCAAAGTCTCTATTGGACTTTTATAAAGATATTTAAGGCTTGCATGTCACCCGTTTCTAGTGAAATTTGACTGAGTTATGGCCCTTTAATATCCTGGAAACCAAATTTGGTCTTGTATTGATAAAACGTGTCATGAGTTTGATTTTGATATACTTCAGTTAAGAGTTTTACTTGTTTTCCTTGCATCAATAATTCCTTTTCCACTTGGCAGCTTTTGTCCAACTTCATGGATTAAAATCAGATTTGCTCAAGGGATTTATGCTGACAAAATGTGTCAAGTTTGATTCCATCTCCTTAACTCACCTAGCCAAAAGGCCAAATTAATCCAAGGTATAATCTTTTGTCATGCATGCATTGTTCTTTTCATGTTGTGGTAGTTCACAATTGTTTTTCACAACTTTTTCTCAAAGACTGTTTGACCACCCTGCACATAAATTTACAATTAGAATTCTGGCCTCAAGGCTTTTTACATTTTGCTCATTCTAAGCCAGTCTCATTTGATTTCTCTATGTCAGTCTCTGTCATCTGATACAACAACAATAACTTCAAAAGCATCTGATATAACAACAATTACTACAAAAGCTTTACAGAACCTCTTGAAAAGAAAGCACTGCACAGAATTTAACCAGATTTAATAGAAGGCATTCTGGCTTAATCTTTCAATTTTTAACTCTCCTGGTATTAAACCATTAGAGAGCTGATGTGATGGAATGTTGTCTTTTGACCATGAGTTAGCCAAAGTTTTGTTATCACTAATCCTTCTACACTACTTGAGAGAATGCCATGAAACTTGACACACATTCACCCAAGGTAAAGTTGGTCTTATATGAAAATGGCACAGCTGCTCTCTTGAAAATCTTGTGACAGATCCAGAATGGATTGTCATATGAACACCAAAATCCAGAATGTCATATGAACACCAAAATACCTTTTATGATGTCTAGAAGGTCATAAATGAAAATGGTGCCTTAATCTGATGTACAGCCAATCTGATGTCCAAAATTGCAGCCACAATACCATGTTGAAAAATCTTATCATTTTTCCTCCTGAATGAATCCAGTATGTCCACCGCAGCAAATACTTTGCATTTTTTCCCAAAGAATATGAAAGATGATTTCAACATATGAAGATTAAAAGGAAGGCATGATTTTTTTAAATCCTGAAATCCTGCCATTCTTTTAAGCTATAGTGTAGCATCAGTCCGTTTGAGGACTCTAAAATTGGACTATATGTTCATATAGTGAAGGTCTCATACAAGTTCAATAAAGAGAGAGCTCAGTATTTATTAATGAGGTTTAACTTCATATCCCTAAGGAAGCCATATTTGTGATTCAGTTTTGATCCAACTCAGAATATGTATCATGTAAATTCAACAATGAATGGCATCAATGCATAATAATGACTTTATTATGTAAATTCAACAATGAATGGCATCAATGCATAATAATAATGACTTTATTATGTAAATTCAACAATGAATGGCATCAATGCATAATAATAATGACTTTATTATGTAAATTCAACAATGAATGGCATCAATACATAATAATGACTTTATTATGTAAATTCAACTATGAATGGCATCAATACATAATAATGACTTTATTATGTAAATTCAACAATGAATGGCATCAATACATAATAATGACTTTATTATGTAAATTCAACAATGAATGGCATCAATACATAATAATGACTTTATTATGTAAATTCAACAATGAATGGCATCAATACATAATAATGACTTTATTATGTAAATTCAACAATGAATGGCATCAATACATAATAATGACTTTATTATGTAAATTCAACAATGAATGGCATCAATACATAATAATAATGACTTTATTATGTAAATTCAACAATGAATGGCATCAACTGCATAATAATAATGACTTTATTATGTAAATTCAACAATGAATGGCATCAATGCATAATAATAATGACTTTATTATGTAAATTCAACAATGAATGGCATCAATACATAATAATGACTTTATTATGTAAATTCAACAATGAATGGCATCAATGCATAATAATAATGACTTTATTATGTAAATTCAACAATGAATGGCATCAATGCATAATAATAATGACTTTATTATGTAAATTCAACAATGAATGGCATCAACTGCATAATAATAATGACTTTATTATGTAAATTCAACAATGAATGGCATCAATGCATAATAATAATGACTTTATTATGTAAATTCAACAATGAATGGCATCAATGCATAATAATAATGACTTTATTATGTAAATTCAACAATGAATGGCATCAATGCATAATAATAATGACTTTATTATGTAAATTCAACAATGAATGGCATCAATACATAATAATGACTTTATTATGTAAATTCAACAATGAATGGCATCAATACATAATAATGACTTTATTATGTAAATTCAACAATGAATGGCATCAATGCATAATAATGACTTTATTATGTAAATTCAACAATGAATGGCATCAATGCATAATAATGACTTTATTATGTAAATTCAACAATGAATGGCATCAACTGCATAATAATGACTTTATTATGTAAATTCAACAATGAATGGCATCAATGCATAATAATAATGACTTTATTATGTAAATTCAACAATGAATGGCATCAATGCATAATAATAATGACTTTATTATGTAAATTCAACAATGAATGGCATCAATGCATAATAATAATGACTTTATTATGTAAATTCAACAATGAATGGCATCAATGCATAATAATAATGACTTTATTATGTAAATTCAACAATGAATGGCATCAATGCATAATAATAATGACTTTATTATGTAAATTCAACAATGAATGGCATCAACTGCATAATAATGACTTTATTATGTAAATTCAACAATGAATGGCATCAATGCATAATAATGACTTTATTATGTAAATTCAACAATGAATGGCATCAATGCATAATAATAATGACTTTATTATGTAAATTCAACAATGAATGGCATCAACTGCATAATAATGACTTTATTATGTAAATTCAACAATGAATGGCATCAATGCATAATAATAATGACTTTATTATGTAAATTCAACAATGAATGGCATCAATGCATAATAATGACTTTATTATGTAAATTCAACAATGAATGGCATCAATGCATAATAATAATGACTTTATTATGTAAATTCAACAATGAATGGCATCAATACATAATAATGACTTTATTATGTAAATTCAACAATGAATGGCATCAATGCATAATAACAATGACTTTATTATGTAAATTCAACAATGAATGGCATCAATGCATAATAATAATGACTTTATTATGTAAATTCAACAATGAATGGCATCAATGCATAATAATGACTTTATTATGTAAATTCAACAATGAATGGCATCAATGCATAATAATAATGACTTTATTATGTAAATTCAACAATGAATGGCATCAATACATAATAATAATGACTTTATTATGTAAATTCAACAATGAATGGCATCAACTGCATAATAATAATGACTTTATTATGTAAATTCAACAATGAATGGCATCAGTGCATAATAATAATGACTTTATTATGTAAATTCAACAATGAATGGCATCAATACATAATAATGACTTTATTATGTAAATTCAACAATGAATGGCATCAATGCATAATAATAATGACTTTATTATGTAAATTCAACAATGAATGGCATCAATGCATAATAATAATGACTTTATTATGTAAATTCAACAATGAATGGCATCAACTGCATAATAATGACTTTATTATGTAAATTCAACAATGAATGGCATCAATGCATAATAATAATGACTTTATTATGTAAATTCAACAATGAATGGCATCAATGCATAATAATAATGACTTTATTATGTAAATTCAACAATGAATGGCATCAACTGCATAATAATGACTTTATTATGTAAATTCAACAATGAATGGCATCAATGCATAATAATAATGACTTTATTATGTAAATTCAACAATGAATGGCATCAATGCATAATAATGACTTTATTATGTAAATTCAACAATGAATGGCATCAATGCATAATAATAATGACTTTATTATGTAAATTCAACAATGAATGGCATCAACTGCATAATAATGACTTTATTATGTAAATTCAACAATGAATGGCATCAATGCATAATAATAATGACTTTATTATGTAAATTCAACAATGAATGGCATCAACTGCATAATAATGACTTTATTATGTAAATTCAACAATGAATGGCATCAACTGCATAATAATAATGACTTTATTATGTAAATTCAACAATGAATGGCATCAATGCATAATAATAATGACTTTATTATGTAAATTCAACAATGAATGGCATCAATGCATAATAATAATGACTTTATTATGTAAATTCAACAATGAATGGCATCAACTGCATAATAATGACTTTATTATGTAAATTCAACAATGAATGGCATCAATGCATAATAATAATGACTTTATTATGTAAATTCAACAATGAATGGCATCAATGCATAATAATAATGACTTTATTATGTAAATTCAACAATGAATGGCATCAACTGCATAATAATGACTTTATTATGTAAATTCAACAATGAATGGCATCAATGCATAATAATAATGACTTTATTATGTAAATTCAACAATGAATGGCATCAATGCATAATAATAATGACTTTATTATGTAAATTCAACAATGAATGGCATCAATACATAATAATGACTTTATTATGCAGTTGATTGGCTGAGCAAAATCAGTAACAAATAATCTTTAGAATGCACAAATTTCATTAGAACAGTTTATTATTATTAAAATTATGAAATTAATATATTTAAGGGATTAAACAGAATAATTTTTGTTTATAAATGAAGAAGAGTATAAAACTAAAATATTCTTACAGAAAAAATATACAGTTGCAGGCTAGCATAAACTTTGTGTAATGTTGCAATTAAAGATCAGAATTTCTTTATATGTCTGTAAGGTATTTGCATCCAGTTAATTGTATTTTTTCTTCAAAGTTTAAATTTGTTCCATTAGGAGCACATTTCTTGTAAAGACCATGTAAAAGTTAATACATTTTCTTGCAAAAAAGTATTTTTAAAACTTTTTCTACAGTAAAATATCAATTATCTTTACAGAGGTTTTCTGGCTTTATCACCAAAACAAAGTATATATGTGTACCACAGATTAGTGTTTTTTTTACGATGTATATGAAGAAAGAAATTTACCATTTGATGAAATCAGTATAGATACATAAAGTTTTAATTACAGTAGTAGTATTAATAACTTTATAATCTGCAGTTTAAGATGACTATTTGGATTTTGCTTTCATGTTAGGTGCATTGACTCTGTTTTGTTAAAGATCAATAGCCAAAGTCTGGAACCTTCCTGTGATTTTTGAATGTTCAAATTTAGAATCTGGCCAGCCTCATTTGGATATTCAATGATTCTATATAGTGTAGTATCATCAGCCTCATTTGGATATTTAATGATTTTATATAGTTTAGTATCATCAGCCTCATTTGGATATTCAATGATTCTGTATTATCATTAGCCTCATTTGGATATTCAATGATTCTGTATAGTGTGGTATCATTAGCCTCATTTGGACATTCAAATATTCTATATAGTGTAGTATCATCAGCCTCATTTGGATATTCAATGATTCTGTAGTATCATCAGCCTCATTTGGATATTCAATGATTCTGTAGTATCATCAGCCTCATTTGGATATTCAATGATTCTGTAGTATCATCAGCCTCATTTGGATATTCAATGATTCTGTAGTATCATCAGCCTCATTTGGATATTCAATGATTTTGTAGTATCATCAGCCTCATTTGGATATTCAGTGATGCTGTAGTATCATCAGCCTCATTTGGATATTCAATGATTCTGTAGTATCATCAGTCTCATTTGGATATTCAATGATTCTGTATAGAAAGTATCATCAGCAAATAATCTCAGTCATGATTGTATATCATTTACAATATCATTTATATGTACTAAAACTATTAATCATGTCAAAGGATCAATCCTTGAGGGACTCGCGCATTCATAGATTGACAATGTGACAGTTAGGAATTCAGGACAACTCTTTCTTCTGAATGACAAGCTATCTTCTAAGCACGACAGTAGACTACATCAGACACTGATTTTCTTAAAAAGTAATCCAGAATGCTAAGCCTGATCCAGGGCTTTACTAATCTCAAAGAAAATAGTTCTAACCTCCTTTCCATGGACTAGAGTTAATATCTAATAACTATCTAGTGAGTCACTGTGTGCAAAGGCTGTATGACTAGGTTATGTTGAAAGATATGGTTATGCAAATATTTGTAAACAAAGGTTTTAAACACCTTTAACAAAATATAAAGGTGTGATTTTGGGGTGATACTTTCTTAAAGTGCCTGAAACATTTGTTATTTACATTACATGTACTGTGCATTTTTTTGTCATTTCATATATTCAGTGCCATTTATCACAAGTTATTTGGAATTTAGATTTTAGTTTCAATAATTATTGACTGGGTGAGCTAATGTCCTGGTCTATATACAATCCATTAGCATAAGATTGTTATCACAACTGCTCCAAAATTATGTGGAGAATTGCCATGAAATTTTACACAGTCATTTTTTAATCCCATGGTCTATTTGGTCCTAAAAGAAAATGGTACTACCTATTTGGTCCTAAAAGAAAATGGTACTACCTATTTGGTCCTAAAAGAAAATGGTACTACCTATTTGGTCCTAAAAGAAAATGGTACTACCTATTGGGCCTAAAAGAAAATGGTACTACCTATTGGTCCTAAAAGAAAATGGTACTACCTATTTGGTCCTAAAAGAAAATGGTACTACCTATTTGGTCCTGAAAGAAAATGGTACTACCTATTTGGTCCTAAAAGAAAATGGTACTACTCTGACATATTGGCCACCATTGCTGCCCTCTTGAAAATCTTATTCACCTTACTGGATGGTTAAATGTCAGCATGGGGATTTGCTAAAAGACAAATTACAATGTCTGAATGTTTGAGGATACAAATGGTGCCTAACTAATATGACAACAACTTCTTGATATCACTACTTCTCCTGCATGAAAAGTCATGTTGACCATTTGTTTTCATCAGAAGATTTCAGACAATGTTACTATATATACCTTTTTATTTGGTCAGACAGTGTTGGGGTGCAGAGTGGGCGAGTGGTCTAAAGTGCTCTCCATTATGGATAATTGCCATCTCACCTCTGTCTGCATGGGTTCGAGTCTCAGATTCGACCAATTTGGGTATGTGAGACAGTTAGCCAGTAGCTTTTCATGGATCAGTGGTTCTTTCTGAGGGGTTTCCTGGATTCGTCCTCCACAATTAATATTGGCCACCATGTTTAGCCTATTGTATGCTGAAAAATGGTGTTAAACCCAACAACAACAATAGACAATGTTACTATATATACCTTTTTATTTGGTTAGCATTTCAGACAGTGTTACTATATATACCTTTTTATTTGGTTAGCATTTTAGACAGTGTTACTATATATGCTTTTCAAATTTGTTTGCATTTCAGACAGTGTTACTATATATACCTTTTTATTTGGTTAGCATTTCAGACAGTGTTACTATATATGCTTTTCAAATTTGTTTGCATTTCAGACAGTGTTACTATATATATATATATATATATATATATATATATATATATATATATATATTTGGTTAACATTTCAGGCAGTTACCATTTATACCTTTTTTATTTGGTTAACATTTCTGACAGTTACTATTTATACCTTTTTTATTTTGTTAGCATTTCAGACTGTTACTATATATACATTGTTATTTGGTTAGCATTTCTGCCAGTGTTACTATATACACTTTTTTTTATTTAGTTAGCATTTCAGACTGTTACTATATATATATATATATATATATATATATATATATATATATATATATATATATATATATATATATATATATATATATATATATATAATTTATTTGGTTAGCATTTCAGATAGTGTTACTATATATACCTTTTTATTTGGTTAGCATTTCAGACAGCGTTACTATATATACCTTTTTATTTGGTTAGCATTTCTTACAGTTTTACTTGTGCATTAATGTACCTTGCATCCTGTGGAGCACATTCTGATACTCCCAAATCTCTAGCATGACACTTTCTCTATACAGCTTTTTAGGTAGGAGTAATTTCTTGGATATTGTTGTACATTTTTAAAACCAGATTGATATTGTGGTAAAATTTATTATTGGGGTTCTTCAAGGTACTAATGAAGTATCATGCAGCACCATGACATCACAAGGTAGGATTAATTTTGGCATTTTAACAATCAGAAAGTCAGACTGTGTTATTTTAGAATAGATAGCAGCTCTTTTAAAAGTAATTATCACCTTCTGGAGCCTCAGGAAAAACCTTAAGCAGGAGTTGTACTCTTGCACCTCTCTAATTAAACAGATACCTCAGGGTTGAAATTCCATACATTCCACCTGTGACATTGGTTGACATCTAAACATGGGGGCTCAATTTGGGTTGTTACTCACTTCAACAAGTTCACACAGTATGACCCAATCAGAAACATTGTAACAGTTTCTAGAATAAGTTGTAGATACCTAACATGAACAAGCCATCATGGGTCATTGATTATTATCTAGTCTAAGAAAAGTAGATAAATCTGTGCTACTTGATACACTCATGTTGGGGGTACAGATTAAACAAGGAGATAGCTTTTCACATTAAACCAGATCTAGAATCCTACATGGTCTTAATATTCAAAGAGATTACTAGTTATTTCATTTTTCCAGTTACTGATCCAAAGAACTTTAATTTACTTGCTTTATAATGTATGGTGTAGTCAGGATCAATTATCATCAAAATATTTGGTAGATATAAGTGTAAAGGAGCACTGTGTGTGATTTATGACTTGAATGAAGTCCAGAAATAAAAAACTTGGTTATCATTTGAAGAAAAAAAATACATTTTAATCTATCACTGAGAAGTAAGTAGACTCATTCTAATTTTCAAAGTTGTCTTGCTTGGGAGATTACTAAAATCAGTTCAAAATCTTTTTATATTGTTTTGCTCTGTTGTGTGGGAAGTAATGTGTGAAAAGCTAACTAGCCAAGGGTTTTCAAACTCTTTCTTGCAACAGAGTTGAAGAAATGGTTTATGCCTGCAGTCCAACAGTGATATATTTTGGCTAGATTTTTAAGAAAGAAAATCATAATATTGCAAGACATTGGAATCAACAAGGTGTACACTGACATTGACTACTGGGTCACATCTTGTGCACTGCAACTCAGTGCATGTTTTAATTATGTATAATTACTAATGGTTAATGACTATATAATTAAGCAGGCTATTTTTAACGATTAATGACTACTGCATGTTTTAATTATGTTTAATTAAGAGGGCTATTTTTAATGATTAAAGACCATGATGCATGATTTTCATTGGTGATGATTGCAATTTATAAAAATTTGCTCAAAGCTAAAAAATCTGTTAATTTCTTAGTGTGTGTGTGTGTGTGTGTGTGTGTGTGATTAAGAGTCAAGTTCCACAATTGTAAATATAAACAGATCAGTATAAATATTAATACTGTCAAAGTTGTAGTATAATCAGCAGAATAGATATAAAAATTAGAACCAGGTATTGAAAAGTTTATTTTCTCTCTCAGTTTTTTATTTTCTAAGTGGTCTATTGTAATATAAGGCTGTTCATGGGAGGCACAGATTATACCATTTGAGACCACTTAATGTAATACAAGGCTGTCAATGGGAGTCACAGAGTATACCATCTGAGACCACCTAATGTAATACAAGGCTGTCAGTGGGAGTCACAGAGTATACTGTCAGAGACCACTTAATGCAATACAAGGCTGTCAGTGGGAGTCACAGTATACCATCTGAGACCACCTAATGTAATACAAGGCTGTCAGTGGGAGTTACAGAGTATACCATTTGAGACCACCTTATAAAAGGCTGTCAATGGGAGTCAAAGTAGTATACTATCAGAGACAGAGATTATTTGTTGCTTCAGATTTTATCAGTTGTGGATTACATGGATATTTAAGGCAATAAAGTTCATATTAATATTTTTGTTACCTCAATCTCAGATCACGGTTATGTATCAAAAGCAAACCAGACTATCAAGAAGAAAAAAAGCACTTGTTACCATGGGAATATGACCTGTAGATTGATATATATATATATATATACAGATAGATAAGCATGTTCTGGAGAAACCAGAAAATGTTAAAGAAATGGATGCTCAGCATTTTTTTAATTATGGCTTTGAAACATTGTTTCTCTTGGTTTTGCAGAATTACTAGTAGAACTCGTTGCAATGTACCTGACCTCAAATTTTGTTACTGCTGATTTCCTAATTCCACACTAATGCATGTGCCAAGCTCATGCCACATCAGTACATATTGTAGATTTTTTTTCTTCTCTAAATGTTTAGTTGAAATAGTAATTGGTACAAAGGTTGCAGATGTCTGGTAGCAATATAGTTTGTTTCCATGAAACAAATCCTGCATTAAAAAGTTTAATTTATGATATAGTATTTCTCATGCACTTGAATTTGTTACTTGTATAACATTAACACCAACTTTTTCTAGAAAGAAATTGTCAGAAATATTGCAGATGTTCAAGATATTTTAAGCACGAAAAGTATGTCAAATGTGTATGGTGATGTCATCAATTGCATATGATGATATTATCAAATGTGATATGATGTCACAAAGTGCATATGATGTCATCAGGTGTGTATGATGATGTCGCAAAGTGCATATGATGTCATCATGTGTGTATGATGATGTCATCAAGTGCATATAATGATGTCATCATAGGCAGAGTTTTGTTTGGATGACATATATTGGCAGACTTTGTCAATCACACATCAAATGAGAGAAATTTGTATTAAAATTCTTTTCTTTCTTAACTTCTGGTATGAAGTAGTCTAATATGTGTTGATGTACTCTTGGTCAGTGATAAAACTCTAGGCAGGTATAAAAATGGAGCATTAAAATCTGTCTCAAGTATATTTAGTTTGGTTTATCACTGCATTAGATACAAATATTTAGATTCATAAATCAGAGGTCATTATTAACACTTGTTGTATTCAGAGAGTTTCATATCATTAGCTCCAAATAGGTGATAAACCTTTATATTAAAAAACTGACATATCCATTTTACTTCAAAGGCTGATTTTATAATTGGTTGACAAGCTAGTTCAGTTGGGATAGAATCACAAGGGAAGTTATACCAGTACTGATATTAGGCAACAGTTGAACAGTATTAATCCACGCAGGAAAGATGTTATCTTTTGATTTAGTCACATTTTGTTTGTAAAACTTTCTGTCAGTTAAATCTTTGGCATTGACTTAGGATTTGCATGATTTCAAGAGCTTCCAGCATGCAGAGGGTTAATTAGTCAGTGGGGTGAACATTTTTCTTCAAAACACCTCAGTGGGTCTGTATTAGAGGGTAGTTAACATTCTTTGCACCTATTAACAGTTTGGTTGGAAAAGCTACTGGTTAGGCAAATGGCACTTTTTTTTCTCTTTCTTCATTCCATGCAACTAATGCAGTATTCTAAAACCTGTTATATATATATATATATATATATATATATATATATATATATATATATATATAAATTTATCAATTTTATAATTATTATTTAAAAAATGCCTGTATGTATTGTTTTCAGTTTTCATTACAGATTTGTTTTATATATCAAATACAGGCTGCAAGATATATACAAAATAAGAACAGCAAGCCCCCCCCCCCTTAAAAAAAAAAAATACAACAAATTCTGTTGGAATACTTTTAGAGTAACTGGAAGCATGGAAGTACTGGGCAGACTATTCAACGCACATAACCTATTTCCAATTAGTCGAATATGTGGTATTTAGTCAAATCTGTGGTATTTAGTCAAATCTATGGTATTTTTAAATTAGAGCTATACTGTATATACTCGGTTAAAAGCTGAATCCAACTGCAACTGCATAAAGCCATATCTGCAATCACATAATGCATATCTGTGTCTGTGAAATTTGTCAGAAGTAATCACTAGAACAAACAACATAAACTCTCATCTGCAGGCACATTATGCTAAGGTAGATCAGGCACATTATGCTAAGGTAGATCAGGCACATTATGCTAGGTAGATCAGTCACATTATGCTAAGGCAGATCAGGCACATTATGCTAAGGCAGATCAGGCACATTATGCTAAGGTAGATCAGGCACATTATGCTAAGGTAGATCAGTCACATTATGCTAAGGCAGATCAGGCACATTATGCTAAGGCAGATCAGGCACATTATGCTAAGGCAGATCAGGCACATTATGCTAAGGTAGATCAGGCACATTATGCTAAGGCAGATCAGGCACATTATGCTAAGGTAGATCAGGCACATTATGCTAAGGCAGATCAGGCACATTATGCTAAGGCAGATCAGGCACATTATGCTAAGGCAGGTCAGGCACATTATGCTAAGGTAGATCAGGCACATTATGCTAAGGTAGATCAGGCACATTATGCTAAGGTAGATCAGGCACATTATGCTAAGGCAGATCAGGCACATTATGCTAAGGCAGATCAGGCACATTATGCTAAGGTAGATCAGGCACATTATGCTAAGGTAGATCAGGCACATTATGCTAAGGTAGATCAGTCACATTATGCTAAGGCAGATCAGGCACATTATGCTAAGGCAGATCAGGCACATTATGCTAAGGCAGATCAGGCACATTATGCTAAGGTAGATCAGGCACATTATGCTAAGGCAGATCAGGCACATTATGCTAAGGTAGATCAGGCACATTATGCTAAGGCAGATCAGGCACATTATGCTAAGGCAGGTCAGGCACATTATGCTAAGGTAGATCAGGCACATTATGCTAAGGTAGATCAGGCACATTATGCTAAGGTAGATCAGGCACATTATGCTAAGGCAGATCAGGCACATTATGCTAAGGCAGATCAGGCACATTATGCTAAGGTAGATCAGGCACATTATGCTAAGGTAGATCAGGCACATTATGCTAAGGCAGATCAGTCACATTATGCTAAGGCAGATCAGGCACATTATGCTAAGGCAGATCAGGCACATTATGCTAAGGTAGATCAGGCACATTATGCTAAGGTAGATCAGGCACATTATGCTAAGGCAGATCAGGCACATTATGCTAAGGCAGATCAGGCACATTATGCTAAGGTAGATCAGGCACATTATGCTAAGGTAGATCAGTCACATTATGCTAAGGCAGATCAGGCACATTATGCTAAGGCAGATCAGGCACATTATGCTAAGGCAGATCAGGCACATTATGCTAAGGTAGATCAGGCTTTTTGAGGTATTTTGTTACAGTTGGATCAGTATTTATAACTGAGTACAGATGGTATGTAATACAATCTGTTAGGTTTTCTTTTTTTTTTTTTTTAAATTAATTCTGTAGTTGAATGTTCAAGATTTTGGTCAGCATATTGCTTGTAAAATGCCTTTGAAAAGTGAAATGGATTCTGTGTGATTTTAACTAGATGATATTGGTAACAAATCCAGTTCAACTGTAGACTGTATGATCTGATCTGCCATAACATAATGCACCAGCAGATAAGGATCTAGGCAGTTTTTATGAGTAATCAGTTGAGTTGAGTAATCAGTTGAGTATCAGTTGAGTTGAGTAATCAATTGAGTTGAGTAATCAGTGGAGTTGAGTAATCAGTGGAGTTGAGTAATCAGTTGAGCAAACTGCATAGAACCTGATCTGCTGGTGCATTGTGTGATGGAAGATCATATATATATATATATATATATATATATATATATATATATATATATATATTGTTATATATATATATATATATTGTTTGCTGTTGTGAGTTTAAATAAGCCTGCAAATGTGGCATGTTTTCCTGTGGTGATCCCATGTATTGGGAAAATAATTTAGAGTTGAACTTTCCACTTTAGATATGTGAGGAATGTGTACACCTGTTGAAGTGTGTAAATGGGATAGCGTATCTAATGTTACTTATCTTTGTTTCAGGAGCTCAGTCTGACCTAAAATCAGAACATCAAGGAAGCTGATTGATCCACTTCACCTTTAACTTATTTGATCTTTGACCTTTCATTACTGTTTTGCTGTCAATTAGAGCAGAACTTTCCTGGATAAAAGAGCAAGAGACAGAATTATGATGGCCAAAATCAAAGGTAAATATAAATACCCATAGTCTACTGTCATTTCAAACAATGCATCTAAAAGAGTTGGAAACAGTATATGGTCATCTCTTTTTACAATGACATTCTTTACAGGGAATACTTGAGGTTCCAGCAGAATATTGATAGCAACAGACATGTTCCATGGTAAATGTGATCTTTTTGGCAGAATACTCAGCTTCTTAAACTCAATTTGCTAATGAAAAACTTTTTTTTATGTAATGTTCTTTACAATGCATTACTTATTTTTGCCAGCAATACTGTATTCAGATGATAATATAACTTTTCTAAAAATTAGCTTTAGATGTATTAGGTTTTAAAAAAAATAATTAGGATAATATTTGATTTTTTAATATTATTTTGAGTGAGTTTATAAATTTAGCGAAATTTAATGAAAGAGAAAGATTGTCTAAAATTCTCAAGGTGAGTGGTATTTAATTTCTCTACTTCCACATCAACAAGAACCAGGTTAAATTTTGTCATTTAAACCTATAATTGTAAAGATTTTACATTTAATTTAATTTAATTTCAATAGTTATCCACATTGACTTATTGTTAAATTAGCTTGTGTAGTGTAAGAATGAAAACAAGACAGAAAGAAAATGTATCCAAATATCCCAAATATACCATTGGTTTGTGCAACCGCCTTTAACCCTTTGAACCCAACAGGCTGGTTTACCGGCCTGTTGTAACGGTGTATATACCTGAAAGGCCGGTATATCGGCTTAGATATCTACCATCATAACCAGACAGGCCAGTATCCTGGCCTAATATTACTTTTATTTTGAAAAATTTTACTTTTTATAAACTTGTCAAAAATTGCCGGGGAGGTAGGGTTAATATGCCGAAATATGGGGGAGATTAGGGTTCAAAGGGTTAAGATTTTAGTGGTTACAAAACCCCAACAATTTGGTTGGTACTGAAGTTTTAAATTCTGGTGGTTAAATTAAAATGGGGATGGGCGGGGGGATCAGGCATTTTGTTGCCACTTGCTATGTTTTATGTTTGTTTTAAGACAGTATATATTTGCAGATGCCATTATTTTGGGGTTAAAATAGTTGTTCTTGTCTTTGTTATTTTTTGGAGATTATTATGAATGAATCTTTTAAAATATGTTTTGTGACACAAATATTGTTTGCCAATGATAAGACAAGGGTGACAGACTAATAGCATTTTGAAGGTAGCTTGATTATTATCAGAAATAGCCTCAGCATATAGGTAGACACATTATCAGATGTTGGGAAAATCTTGCAGAACTGTGCGTTAATCAGCTGATGGGGATTGATGAATATTATTTTTTAAAACTATAGTACTTGCCTATAGGGAAAAAAAATCAATTGTGAAAACATTAGAATATTTCACTAACAAATCTTCAGTGATTCACCAGGTACATCCACCCAAGTTGGTGAATGACATGTTTGATTAGAAATAAACCTTTGGATTTTCGGGTTCAAAGGTCAATTTCTTTGGTCACAGAGATAGAAAGATAATAAATGGTTTCCATACAATAACTTGAATTTCACATGACAAACTTGGACATTACCTTATGGATAGCTTGTATTTAGGGTGAGGAGAAAGCCAATTTGTATTTTTGTTCAGAAGTCACTGACAAAAAGGAGACAAATGATTTTTGCAAACGAATTGCTGCACCTTTATCAAAAATTGGGAATAACTTACAAATTGTGGGAGCAACCAGCCTTTGAATCTGGTGTCAAGAGGTCAAGGTCACTGTGACTGAGTGGGGGAACAATGGGTTTTTTCATCATAACCTTTGTTCTTGACATGTAACTTTTACCAAAGTTTGTGGAGGCTTGCTTTTAAGGTATGGAGGAAGTCTAGGATGAAAAAGTCATTGGTTAGGGTCATGGTGGCTTAAAAAGAGAATGTTTTGTAGAATTTTTTTTATATTCTAGACTAACCTTTTTTTGAATAGCTTGCACTTAAGGTAATAAAGAAACCTATGGATTCTGGGGTCAAAAGGTCAGAGGTCACTCATAGTTTCTGCTCATTTAGTTTACAGATGGTTTAACCACATATTTTGATCAAAGGTTGAGGTCTGTGAGTCCCAGTGGACTTTATGCTTTAGAGTTAAGGGCAAACTACTTAAGCTCACACAAAGGACTTTTTAAACATGGGGCAGGCATATCAAAAAGACAATGTGCCATACACAGTACTTTTGGATACAACTTTGCTGGAAAGTAACCATTAAGGAGATTTCAGTAGAAATGTAGAAACATATTATTTCAACTCTTATCTGTTGAAATTATCATATATTTGTTATACTGAATAAGAAATAAGGCATGAAAATAATTTGAGAAAAATTATGTTTAATCCATGGTGCCTTAAATGTTCCTATTTTTGGAAATTCGAGCCTTGAGTTCATTCCAGATGCTCCTTTTCTTGGAACGCTGGAGAAAACAATGAGGGCATGACAAAAGTAAAGAGGACATTTCAGTTACAGACATCAATTAAAAATATGTACATTGATCATATATATATATATATATATATATATATATATATATATATATATATATATATATATAATTTATTTATGAGAACAAATAATATCATTTATGACAAGTTTATATCGGTAACATTTAAAAAATGTTGAGGGGCTTTAAAGTTAGTGACTATATTACAGGACAAAATACATTTTTTTTTTCTTCTGAGATTTGGACATCAATGCCTATATTGTATTCGTTTTTAACTGCAAACATTCTAACATAGACTCTTTAATTTGTCAAATATTTTGTTTTTAGCTCTAATGGCCATATACCAGAAGACCTTATGGGATGATCTGTTGTCCATCTGTCCATGGGATGATATATTGTCCATCTATCTATTCTTATTTTTAGTAAATGACTTCTTATGGGCTACTCAGTCATAATGGTTGAGGCAATGCATGCCACATTGATCATCTTGAAAATTTTGTTATTCACCAATTTGTCTTGATTGAGTAATGATAATCACCTTGGGTGTTTCACTGAAAAACAGCTTGTGATGTCTAGTTGGTCATAAATGAAACTGGTGCTGATCTGGCTTTTAATGTGATCAGGACAATAATCATCTTGAAAATATTGTTATCCCTTCATTTCCTGGTCAAATGGATATTGTGATTTGTATAAATGGAAATGGTGCCAGTCTGATGATAAATATGGTCACCATGGCATACATCTTGAAAATCATATTATCACTGTTTTTGCAAAACAAGAAAGTCATATCGGCATGGGAATTTTAAACAGAATAATTTGTATGATGCCTTGTTGGTCATAAATTAAATAAATTAAATAAATTACCAAGTTGACATTTAGTATGTTCATCACTTTGAAAATCTTATCACTGAAGAATGTCAAAATTTCTTATAACAGTCTACAGTTAAAAGCAGGAATGGAAATTCTTTTGAGTCGGTAGAGCATCATTCCCTTTGAGGGACTCTTGTTATTGAATCAATTGCCATCACAAATTTTGATTGGCATGGTGATTTAGAGCATCAGTCCCTTTGAGGGACTCTTGTTATTGAATCAATTGCCATCAGGAATTTTGATTGCCATGGTGATTTAAAGCATCAGTCCCATTGATGGACTCTTGTTATTGAATCAATTGCCATCAGGAATTTTGATTGCCATGGTGATTTAGAGCATCATTCCCTTTGAGGGACTCTTGTTTTTGAATCAATTGCCATCAGGAAATTTGATTGCCATGGTGATTTAGAGCATCATTCCCATTAAGGTACTTTTCTTATTGAATCAATGGGCATCAGGATTTCTGATTGCCATGGTGATTTAGAGCATAGGATGCATTTAATTGTGAAATCATTGAGATCTAATTAGTAGATTATGAATTTCAAAATAACAATTTAAACATTGACTACTTTACATGTATTATTTGAAACTTTTTACTAAAGAAAAACATTGCCTTCAATTGTGAAATTCTCCAGTCCTCTTACTGGTATTTGAAATGCTTATCTTTGAATCTAGCTTACATTGATTGTTATACATTCGTTCTGATTAATTAACTGAATTATTGAATGAATGTTTAACTAATTCAATAATAGCACAGGCAGTGGAGCGTTAATTTAATTCTACAGCTTAATAGTGTAATCAGCGTTCAGTTCAGTAGATGTGAGTGTTAAAGTTTTAGACATAAAAAGCAATATTCATTTCACCATCCTTGAACCAATTGCTGTATTACAGATTTAAATGTAATTAACTTTTAAGATTGCTTTAAATTATTAATCTTTTTGACAAGAAACCTTGGGATTCATACAATTCAAACAGGCAAATAAAACTTCAGTTTTTTTCTAAGCAAACATAAACATTTCTGTTATATTTACTCACATTCCTTGATAACAGGACCTAAGAATGGATATATATGTGTGTGTGTGTGTGTGTGTGTGTGTGTGTGTGTGTGTGTATATATATATATATACACACACACACACACACACACACACACACACACACAGAGGCAGAATCTGCTGTCTACTTAGAATGAGGAAAAAGATGATTCTTTGGAATACATTGTTGGGAACAGCTTGATTGATTAAAGTTAGTATACAAAACTGCTTGCATAAATTAACTGAATCTGGTGAATTGTAATTTTGAGCAAACTGAGTGATAAATTTAGATTTTATCAAATAAGTAATTATAGGCATCAGTAAGAGGATAATGGTCAATTTGAGAGACATGTTTTGTAGGTCAATTTGAGAGACAGTTTGTAGGTCAGTTTGAGAGACAGTTTGTAGGTCAATTTGAGAGACAGTTTGTAGGTCAGTTTGAGAGACAGTTTGTAGGTCATTTGAGAGCCAATGTTTGTAGGTCAATTTGAGAGGCATGTTTTGTAGGTCAATTTGAGAGACAGTTTGTAGGTCAATTTGAGAGACAGTTTGTAGGTCTATTTGAGAGCCATGGTTTTTAGGTTAATTTGAGAGACATGGTTTGTAGGTCAATTTAAGGGACAGTCTGTAGGTTCTGATAATACCATATATACACTCACTTGTAAGCCAAGTCCATCAGAAGATCCGAGTCTATAAAGTTAGGTCAGCAGTCAGTACAAAAACAGCATGAATCCTAATCTCCCAGCACATTATATGATGACAAAAACAGCATGAATCCTAATCTCCCAGCACATTATATGATGACAAAAACAGCATGAATCCTAATCTCCAGCACATTATATGATGACAAAAACAGCATGAATCCTAATCTCCCAGCACATTATATGATGACAAAAACAGCATGAATCCTAATCTCCAGCACATTATATGATGACAAAAACAGCATGAATCCTAATCTCCCAGCACATTATATGATGACAAAAACAGCATGAATCCTAATCTCCAGCACATTATATGATGCCAGAGCATGGTCTGTGTTATTTAGTTGGACTCAAACCTATAAGCAAGTATATATGGTAAATTTTCTAATCAAGATTTGCATATTTTCACTTTTTTTGTGAATAACTGGGTAATTATTCATAGGACTACCAGAAATTTCATATATTTGGTAAGATAAGAGACTGGAGTAATCTGTGCTTGATGAGGGGTTGTTATGCATCTTAATGAGGAATCAATATTAATTACTTCCTTTGATACCACATGGTGGCAACATAGGTCACCCTATTTGTTAATTTTTTTCTATAGAGTGTCTGCTACATTTACAGGATAGATGAATACTCCAGCGGTATGTCTTGTCCATCAGTGATATCAGTGTACTGTCTTCAGTGGTATGTCTTGTCCATCAGTGTACTGTCTTCAGTGGTATGTCTTGTCCATCAGTGATATCAATGTACTGTCTTCAGTGGTATGTCTTGTCCATCAGTGATATCAATGTACTGTCTTCAGTGGTATGTCTTGTCCATCAGTGATATCAGTGTACTGTCTTCAGTGGTATGTCTTGTCCATCAGTGATATCAGTGTACTGTCTTCAGCGGTATGTCTTGTCCATCAGTGATATCAGTGTACTGTCTTCAGTGGTATGTCTTGTCCATCAGTGATATCAATGTACTGTCTTCAGTGGTATGTCTTGTCCATCAGTGATATCAATGTACTGTCTTCAGTGGTATGTCTTGTCCATCAGTAATATCAGTGTACTGTCTTCAGTGGTATGTCTTGTCCATCAGTAATATCAGTGTACTGTCTTCAGTGGTATGTCTTGTCCATCAGTGTACTATCTTCAGTGGTATGTCTTGTCCATCAGTGATATCAATGTACTGTCTTCAGTGGTATGTCTTGTCCATCAGTGATATCAATGTACTGTCTTCAGTGGTATGTCTTGTCCATCAGTGATATCAGTGTACTGTCTTCAGTGGTATGTCTTGTCCATCAGTGATATCAGTGTACTGTCTTCAGTGGTATGTCTTGTCCATCAGTGATATCAGTGTACTGTCTTCAGTGGTATGTCTTGTCCATCAGTGATATCAATATACTGTCTTCAGTGGTATGTCTTGTCCATCAGTGATATCAATGTACTGACTTAAGTGGTATGTCTTGTCCATCAGTGATATCAATGTGCTGACTTAAGTGGCATGTCAGTAGCTTCATGGGATACAACTATATAGACTTGTATGGCATGTCAGTAGCACCATGGGATACAACTATATAGACTTGTATGGCATGTCAATAGCACCATGGGATACAACTATATAGACTTGTATGGCATGTCAGTAGCACCATGGGATACAACTATATAGACTTGTATGGCATGTCAGTAGCACCATGGGATACAACTATATAGACTTGTATGGCATGTCAATAGCACCATGGGATACAACTATATAGACTTGTATGGCATGTCAATAGCACCATGGGATACAACTATATAGACTTGTATAGCATGTCAGTAGCACCATGGGATACAACTATATAGACTTGTATAGCATGTCAGTAGCACCATGGGATACAACTATATAGACTTGTATAGCATGTCAGTAGCACCATGGGATACAACTATATAGACTTGTAAGGCATGTCAGTAGCATCATGGGATACAACTATATAGACTTGTATGGCATGTCAGTAGCACCATGGGATACAACTATATAGACTTGTATGGCATGTCAATAGCACCATGGGATACAACTATATAGACTTGTATGGCATGTCAATAGCACCATGGGATACAACTATATAGACTTGTATAGCATGTCAGTAGCACCATGGGATACAACTATATAGACTTGTATAGCATGTCAGTAGCACCATGGGATACAGCTATATAGACTTGTATAGCATGTCAGTAGCACCATGGGATACAACTATATAGACTTGTAAGGCATGTCAGTAGCATCATGGGATACACATATATTGTCCTGAGTGGCATGTCAGTAGCTTCATGGGATACACCTAATCTGACTTCAAATTGGCATGTCAGTAGCATCATGGGATACACCTATACAGACATGAGTGGCATGTCAGTAACATCATGGGATACACAAATATTTTAAACTTTAAAAGCTTTGATCTGATCTAGATTATTTTTAGTAGTGTTTTGCAGCTGAAGAACAGAATCAATACAAAGTACTTATTATATTATGAGGAAATGTGTCTTAGGTAGAAAAGGTGTTTTAGGTAGAAAAAAGTGGGATTTATAAAATATGATGGGCAAAATATAAGAGAAATTCATTAGAGAAGTAGAATTTAGATTTTTAAAAAGACTTAAATGCAATATTGGGAGATAGAATAGAGATGGAAGGCATTTAATATGCACATTTTCCTGAGAATAATGAGGCACATTTACACAATATTGATTTAAAGAGAATGTCTGTCTGAAACAACGTCAGATATTCACTGATTCGGGATTGATATCCACCTATTTACGGACTGGATTTCTCAATGGTCTCCTATTGAGATTGTGAGTGATAGAATAGTTAGTGACCTATTTTTTCAATAAATCACTAAAATAATTGAGCTAATTAGATGCTATTTCATCCAGCTGTAGTGCATAAAATATAATTTGTATACTCGCTCATATTTCTAACGAAAACTTACTGACCAGATTTCAGTAAAACTTAAGCATGACCAAATCCTAAACGATAAATGGATATTGAATTCGAGACATCATGAATTTAAATAGGCTGATGGATCTGACAGCTGTAACTGTAATCTGACAGCTGTAACTGTAATCTGATAGCTGTAACTGCAATCTGACAGCTGTAACTGTAATCTGACAGCTGTAACTGTGATCTGACAGCTGTAACTGTAATCTGACAGCTGTAATTTGTCTGTTCAGAAAGGTCACTCTTACTGACAGTGTTCATTTAATTTAAATGCAATTATTTCCTGAAAAGGATGCATAACATATGGTTACTTTTTATGTGTTGTCTGCATCACAGCATATAAATTGGATTGTTGTCTTTTAGGTGGAAGCAATTATCTTGGCATCATCAGATTTAAAGAATGTTCCATCTAATGAAATATTCAAAGTGTGGTTATACCTAGCATAATTTTGAAGTTTACACAATGCATTAATTAAATTGCAGACATGCAAATATATAGAAGTGTAGTGACCAATCACTAGGTGACATGCAAATATATTTCAGTGTAGTGACCAATCACTAGGTGACATGCAGATATATAGAAGTGTTGTGACCAATCACTAGGAGATATGCAAATATATTGCAGTGTAGTGACCAATCTTGAGGTGACATGCATATATGTAGCAGTGTAATGACTAATCATTAGGTGACATGCAAATATATTGCAGTGTAGTGACCAATCACTAGGCAACATGCAAATATATTGCAGTGTAGTGACCAATCACTAGGCAACATGCATATATATAGCAGTGTAGTGACCAATCACTAGGTGACATGCAGGTGTATAGCAGTGTAGTGACCAATCAATTCAGCTGAACCATGAATGAGAGAAATATAGAGGAAAAGTAGTACTTACCATCTACCATATATACTCACTTAAAAGACAAATTCAAATGCAAACAGAATAGACCTTGATCTGCAGACACATAATGTGTTGGTAGATCAGGGTCTGTATTGTTTGTTGATTAATCCTAACAAAATCTCTCTGTTCATTAGGTGATGACATATCTGGGTTAGTGCATTTTGAAATGGGTCCTGTCAGGGAGTACAAATGGTAATTTACAGCTGGAAAGTTTCAGACATGGAGAATTTAGTTATTTTGTTGAACCAGATACCTAGGAGGAATAGGGCTACCTGTATAATATATGTATAATTCAAACACTGGACTGCTGCAGATTTTGTATTAAGCTTCAAACACTAGATTGGGTTTTCAGACTTGAAATCATTGGGCTCCATCTGGATTACAGATTGTTCTTTGCCTTGTTTTGAATTATCTGGACAGGAAACAGTCCAAATATATTTTTTATATTCTCCCAGTCTGGACAGGAAGCAGACCAAACATATTTTATATATTCTGCCAGTCTGGACATTCCCTTTAGTAGACCCTGAGACACCATTACTTTAATAAAGATTATAAATGGATACAGGAGAAATATTTTTGTTCATAGTTAGGTAATTATCATTACTAATTTTTTTTGGCAGAGCAAATTAGGGTCTCCATATTTTGCTGTTTTATACAAACATTTATGGTAGTCTTTGTAGTATTTATTATTAATAGGGCAACTGTACTGTATTATATTTTTTGTCAACTTTTTGTTGGGGGGTGGGGAATATTGTACGAATTTAGCATTGCGCATATCTTAAATACTCACATTATAAATGGAGTCCAAATACACACCCTGATCTGCCATCACATAATACAAACCCTGATCTGCCATCACATAATACACACCCTGATCTGCCATCACATAATACAATCCCTGATCTGCCATCACATAATACAGACCCTGATCTGGCATCACATAATACACACCCTTATCTGCCATCACATAATACACACCCTTATCTGCCATCACATAACACAATCCCTGATCTGCCATCACATAATACGATCCCTGATCTGCCATCACATAATACACACCCTGATCTGGCATCACATACATAATACACACCCTGATCTGCCATCACATAATACAAACCCTGATCTGCCATCACATAATACACACCCTGATCTGCCATCACATAATACAAACCCTGATCTGCCATCACATAATACACACCCTTATCTGCCATCATATAATACACACCCTTATCTGCCATCACATAATACAATCCCTGATCTGCCATCACATAATACAATCCCTGATCTGCCATCACATAATACAATCCTTGATCTGCCATCACATAATACAATCCCTGATCTGCCATCACATAATACAATCCCTGATCTGCCATCACATAATACACACCTTGATCTGGCATCATATAATACACACCCTGATCTGCCATCACATAATGCACACCCTGATCTGGCATCACATAATACAATCCCTGATCTGCCATCACATAATACAAATACTTGTGTAATGCAATGTAAACACTATTATGTACATGTCCACTTACATTAAACTACTTGTGTAATGCAATGTAAACACTATTATATACATGTCCACTTACATTAAACTACTTGTGTAATGCAATGTAAACACTATTATATACATGTCCACTTACATTAAACTACTTGTGTAATGCAATGCAAACACTATTATATACATGTCCACTTACATTAAACTACTTGTGTAATGCAATGCAAACACTATTATATACATGTCCACTTACATTAAACTACTTGTGTAATGCAATGTAAACACTATTATATACATGTCCACTTACATTAAACTACTTGTGTAATGCAATGTAAACACTATTATATACATGTCCACTTACATTGAACTACTTGTGTAATGCAATGCAAACACTATTATATACATGTCCACTTACATTAAACTACTTGTGTAATGCAATGTAAACACTATTATGTACATGTCCACTTACATTAAACTACTTGTGTAATGCAATGTAAACACTATTATATACATGTCCACTTACATTAAACTACTTGTGTAATGCAGTGTAAACACTATTATGTACATGTCCACTTACATTAAACTACTTGTGTAATGCAATGTAAACACTATTATGTACATGTCCACTTACATTAAACTACTTGTGTAATGCAATGTAAACACTATTATATACATGTCCACTTACATTGAACTACTTGTGTAATGCAATGCAAACACTATTATATACATGTCCACTTACATTAAACTACTTGTGTAATGCAATGTAAACACTATTATATACATGTCCACTTACATTAAACTACTTGTGTAATGCAATGTAAACACTATTATATACATGTCCACTTACATTAAACTACTTGTGTAATGCAATGTAAACACTATTATATACATGTCCACTTACATTGAACTACTTGTGTAATGCAATGCAAACACTATTATGTACATGTCCACTTACATTAAACTACTTGTGTAATGCAATGTAAACACTATTATATACATGTCCACTTACATTAAACTACTTGTGTAATGCAGTGTAAACACTATTATATACATGTCCACTTACATTAAACTACTTGTGTAATGCAGTGTAAACACTATTATGTACATGTCCACTTACATTAAACTACTTGTGTAATGCAGTGTAAACACTATTATATACATGTCCACTTACATTAAACTACTTGTGTAATGCAATGCAAACACTATTATATACATGTCCACTTACATTAAACTACTTGTGTAATGCAATGTAAACACTATTATATACATGTCCACTTACATTAAACTACTTGTGTAATGCAATGTAAACACTATTATATACATGTCCACTTACATTAAACTACTTGTGTAATGCAATGTAAACACTATTATATACATGTCCACTTACATTAAACTACTTGTGTAATGCAATGCAAACACTATTATATACATGTCCACTTACATTAAACTACTTGTGTAATGCAATGTAAACACTATTATGTACATGTCCACTTACATTAAACTACTTGTGTAATGCAATGTAAACACTATTATATACATGTCCACTTACATTAAACTACTTGTGTAATGCAATGTAAACACTATTATGTACATGTCCACTTACATTAAACTACTTGTGTAATGCAATGTAAACACTATTATATACATGTCCACTTACATTAAACTACTTGTGTAATGCAATGCAAACACTATTATATACATGTCCACTTACATTAAACTACTTGTCTGACATTAATCCTATTTCATCTTAGTCCAGATCATCTGTACATCTATTAATTCAGTGATTCCTCCAGTACTCCTTTGTATGTGTGTGTGTGTGTGTGGGGGGGGAAAATAAATCATTATTGCAGGAATGAACTGATTCATATCATTCACCTTTTTCCAGATATGCCCCTCTCCTTTAAAATAATAATTGACTTGCATCTCTGGTATTCACTCTTTCACAAAAATAAACTCATCCAGCATCCCAGCATGCATTTGGATAAAGCTAGTCCTGATCAACAAGAGGTATTTGGGGTTCTAAAATCATGGCATGAGATTAGCATTTGAGTCAAACTAGATATGATAATGTTTGCATGGTGGTATGGAAGGTTGGTTTAAAATCATATTTATCTATAATGTTTGCATGGTGGTATAGAAGGTTGGTTTAAAATCATATTTATCTATAATGTTTGTATTGTGGTATGAAATTTTGGTTTAAAATCATATTTATCTATAATATTGGGATTTTATTTGGTCAGATGTAGTTTGGGGTATAAGTCATAGGTAGTCTTCGAGAAAACAATAATTATCATGTGTGTATGCTTGTATGTGTGTATGTATGTATGTATGTATGTATGTATGTATGTATGTATGTATGTATGTATGTATGTATGTATGTATGTATGTATGTATGTATGTATGTATGTATAAAATATACTGATAAAATTCCCATACAAATATATTTAAACAATTACAGATAAAGGGAAAATTGGTTTAACAGGTTTAAATACAAAGTCAAGATTTTTCGATATAAGCCATTCCAATTTTCATAGTTCAAGAATTCATTTGAAACATCATCACAGGCCAACATAGTATATCCAATAATGTCAACCTTTGTTCCTGTTCAGAATTATTAATGTAATACAAAATTGTTTTGTTCTTTAATAAAATTTCCTCAAAACAGGGGATGGATGTAATGCAAGAGATGTGGGTCATGCCCTGGTCAGTTGTCTCTGTGTGTCCTTTAATGACAGGAAATTAGCTTCAATTTCCTGTGCCTATATAGCCAATTGATAACTTGGAAGTGATTTTAAAACCAGAGAACAGAATAAAAAGCATCCTCAATAAAGCTTTTTCTCATGTGTGCAGGCCTTTCTAAAATAATTACCTACTTCTTGCATGGGCTTGATTCAAGTATCTATAAATATACACATATACACCTATCTATCTCTAGTCCTGCTAAATCTTCAGACTTGAATCTGATGAAGCAAACTTTTATTTTAGCTTCTATTTCACATGCAGCTGTAATCAGCTGTAATCAGCTGTAATCAGCTGAAAACATATGGTGATTGTCAATTCATGCAGCATAAATCTTAAGAAAGATTAAAGAACTGAGCCATCTTCTGTATGTAAAAGCCCAAAATATTTGCTTTTGGCGATGACTCAGAAAATATACAAGGGAAGAACTGTTTACATGGGAGTGTAGTAATAACAGATAGACCCCAATCTGTCACCATATAATGGCCTGTCACATCAGGATATGTGCTGTTAACTTGGGATCACAGGTAATAACATTGACCCTGTTCTGTTGTCATAAGTGGCCTGCCAGATCAGGGTTACCCAGTAACGCTGTTTACTTGACATCATGGTAATAACATTGACCACATTCTGCCATCATACTATGGTCTGTCAGATCAGGGTTAATGCTAATTGAGATCATAGTAATACATTTGAACCATATCTGTCATCACATAATGGACTGACTGATTATGGTCAGTGTTTTTCTTTTGAAATCATTGTATTAACATAGACACAGATCTACTATCAAATGATGAGTAACTTCATACATAGACCCCAATATGACATCACAGAAAAGGCTGTGAGATCATGCAATTTTTTACCTGAACTCGTAACTTCATGCATAGACCCCGATATGACATCACAGAATGGACTGTCAGATCAGTCTGTACTATTTATTTGTGTGTGTGTGTGTGTGTGTGTGTGTGTGTGTGTGTTAGATTTTTAACATAGCTTTAACAATTTTTCAGTCATATCGCTATGATATTTGCAGTGTGACAGTTTACAGTGATGTCTAGCACTGGGGCATCATGCATCAGACATGAAGCATGATGTCCCACCCAGTCACATCATCCTGACACCAGGCTGACCAGTTCTAACGCTAACCTCTTAATGCTGAGCGTCAAGTGAGGCAGCTGTTAGCACCATTTTTTAAAGTCTTTGGTATGACTCCACAGGGGATCGAACCCACGACCTCCAGCATCCGAGGTGGATGCTCCAACCACTAGACCACTGGAGTGGTCACTGTTTATTTGTGCTCATAGTAATATCAAATCCAGCTCCAAATTTACTGTCAGGTCAGGGTCTGTATGCTGTTTACTTGAATTCTAAGGTACATAGTTTTGGTTACCATATATACCCACTTATAACACAACTCGACTGTGTACTTTCAGACCCAGATATGCAATCACATAATGCACCAGAAGATCTGGGTCTATGCAGTTTGTAAGGAATGATCTGTAGAACAAACAACTGTTACGTATATTTGATATGTCATTTATATTCATTTTTATTGTTTGTTTGTTAGATTTAAATTTGGCATTTTAAGTTTTAAGATTCGTTCATTGAAGGGGGGGGGGTGACCTGTACTTTACAGAGTAAACACCAGGTGTTGACCTCATTTCTGACCTGGTTTCAGAGTTGTAAACAAGCTTTTAAAATGATTGGTTGGTTCCAAGGACAAAATGGAGTTACATGTATGTATAAACATCTTTCTATTTTAGTTGGGTCATACGCTGTTTACGTGAGAGATTCTAGGAGATCGTGACCCCTTTCTTTTTTACGTAAAAACAGGTATATAAACTATGTTTTGGAGCGAGTTATTCAGTAGAAGTTGGGCTTTTAGAATATTAAGTTGTGTCTTTTTGAGTTATTATAAATTACCTTGTACTGAAAATTATGTCAATTTGTTTTTATCAAGAGGAATTATTTTATTATTTATGCCAGATTTAAATTAAATTTTTCAAAACATAATCATAGTAAAATAATCGTAGAGAAAAACACTTTTGTTTTTATCGATCATTCAGATTACACTGTATAATTCTGTGAATTCATAAATTTTAGTGAATTACTAAATTTCATAGAACAATGCATGGTCTCCTTGACTGAGTACTTGATTTTACAGAACAATGCAGGGTCACTTACATTAAAAAAGGTGCAGTTTTAACATTTCATTATTTTTTTTCTTTTTACTGGTGACAAGAACTCTTAATTAAAATTCCACAAAGCCTGACTATTGTGGCCCCATGATATCAGATAATTATTGGAAAATAAAGAAAGATTTTCAGATTGTACATTTCAATAACCCAGATAGCCCTAGGAAATAGTCTCATTTAATAGATGTCATACTGAAAATTAATGGATTGCCCTCCCCACTATTCGGCTGTTTTTGTCAACTTAATAGAATTTGAAATCAGGTCATAACGAGTCCTCATTGCTTTCATCAAGTATTTATTGTGGTTTAAAATGGGTGCAACCACTTAGTTTTATGTTGTATTTAGCCACATACACTGTAATTATCACTTAAACAAAAATGGCCACCACTGATTTCTAGTTCTGGGATGATTAGTGTATTCAGTCAGATGAATAAAATGAATGCTTCACTGACAAGGTACAACAGTACTGTGCATGCAAGTGTTGTTGTAGGGTTTGACACCATTTTTATCACAAGATAGGCTATACATGGCAGCCAGTATTAATGGGGGAGAAAGAACCCGGGAAAACCCCCAGAAAGAACCACTGACCCAACTAGAAGTTACTGGCATGTTTTCTCACATACCCACATTGGCCGAATCTGAGACTTGAACCCACGTAGACAGAGGTGAGATGGCAGTGATCCATAATGGAGAGCGCTTTAGACCACTTGGCCACTCAGGGCCCTGTACTGTTCATGCAAGTGTAGATAATAAATTATATGAACAGTGCATGTGAAGTTGGATAAAAAAAAATTTTTAAACATTTTCAGATCAGTTACTTTTTAAACATTGTGGTATTCCCATTTACGTTTTTGTTGTACTTATTGGATCACTCATTATATGACATATGACTTACAGGGCAGAAGATTTCAAAGTTAAGGCTTTATTGGGATAATGTTTCAAGTGAAATATGTTTTAATAAAATAAAGACCCAACGATTATGACTTAGACTTCCAATTTTTATTCTTCCTTCTCATCAGATATGAAAACATTTCAGTTAAAATTGTAGATTCAAATACACTTACTTACATTACCTAATGAGACAACAAATAGAGAACAAAACAAAATTACGTTCAAGTTACAAAATAAACATTTTTAAATTTGGTTGGTCTGTAGTCTGGGGCAAACAATGAAAACGGTCTTTTTACTTCATTATGGTACTGAATGTTTCTTGGTCAGAGTAACTCAACAAATAGAGAAAGTTGTAAATTCATATATTTAGAAATTCTGTTTGGATGCATAAGAAAGAGATGACTATGTGACTATATTACACCGGAGTTTGAAAATTCTTTTTTTTTTTTAAATCTTGTTTGGCCCAGGAGGCATAAAATTAATATTATAAAAATCCTGTATGGCCCAGGTGTTATTTGTCATTTGGTAGGGTCAGAGTCATAAGATAAGAGACCCATGATAGATACCCAAGGGCAAGGCTAGATATTGATACCCAAGGGCAAGGCTAGATATTCAACGACATGGGTCAGATACCCAACCAGGCTGAATTGGATTGTCTCTGCCTAGGTGTGTCCTTGGGGAAAATCACTAATAGCTTTCCATTCTTGTGTTATTCAGCCAATAATGTGTTAAAAGGGCCATTTAAAACCAACAAAACTTATGTGGCCTATATTCAGATATATATGGTATGATCCATTTGATATCACAGGTAAAAAGAAATGTACATGTCATCCAGTGCAATTGTAACTTATTGCTATCTGATGGGCCTATCCTAATCATGCAGAACTGATTGATTTTGCCATTAATGGATTGGTTTCCACATTAGCTGACAATGTATGAAAAGAGGTTATATATATATATATATATATATATATATATATATATATATATATATATATATATATATATATACACACACACATATGGAGATGTACGCTGGTAGACTGTAAGGGTATATAATAGTTAAGCCAATTATGTTTTTTTTATCTTAGAGAGAGAGAGAGAGAGAGAGAGAGAGAGAAAGAGAGAGAGATTAAATAAAAGATTTAAAGGAAAACGAACTGTTATTTTCATGCATGCCTGCCTTGTATGAATATGCAAATCGAGAAGAAATAAATTCCAAAATGAATATACAGAGTGAATAGAAATTAATTCCAAAATGAATATACAGAGTGAATAGAAATAATTCCAAAATGAATTGACAGAGTGAATAGAAATTAATTCCAAAATTAATATACAGAGGTAATAGAAACAAATTCCAAATGTTTTTCAGACCCACTGAGCAGTTAAAATAATGCTGTTAAGTAATTACAAAACATTCACATTGATGGTTTATGAAATCCACCATAATGGATATATGTAATTGGGAAGTAACATTACATCCTATCTGTTGCAGTTGTATTGGTTACCTATTCACTGTTGCCCTTAAGTTCCAAGCACTCAGGATAATGATATTTTAACGTGGATCCATGATATCAAACTAGGATTAACACCTAAATGCAGTCACCACAGTGAAATATAAAACTTTGATACAAATGCAAATTCAGTCACTTCAATGATATTAAACTTGGATCAACACAAATTTGGTCACATCAGTGATATCAAATGATAGATGTAGTTATGATTTGACTAAGTTACAGTCAGTATAGGAACTAGTCATGATGTGACTAAGTTACAGTCAGTATAGGAACTAGTCTTGATGTGACTAATTACAGTCCATGATAGATGTAGTCATGATGTGACTAAGTTACAGTCCATGATGGATGTAGTCATGATGTGACTAAGTTACAGTCAGTATAGGAACTAGACTTGATGTGACTAAGCTACAGTCCATGATGGATGTAGTCATGATGTGACTAAGTTACATTCCATGATGAATGTAGTCATGATGTGACTAAGTCACAGTCCATGATAGATGTAGTCATAATGTGACTAATTACATTCCATGATGAATGTAGTCATGATGTGACTAAGTCACAGTCCATGAGAGATGTAGTCATAATGTGACTAATTACAGTCCATGATGGCAGTAGTCATGATGTGACTAAGTTACAGTCAGTGTAGAATGTAGTCTTGATGTGACTAACTTACAGTCCATGATTGATGTAGTCATGATGTGACTAATTACATTCCATGATAGACGTAGTCATGATGTGACTAACTTACAGTCCATGATAGATGTAGTCATGATGTGACTAATTACATTCCATGATAGATGTAGTCATGATGTGACTAATTACAGTCCATGATGGCTGTAGTCATGATGTGACTAAGTTACAGTCAGTGTTGGATGTAGTCTTGATGTGACTAAGTTAGTCCATGCTAGATATAGTCATGATGTGACTAAGTTACAGTCCATGATAGATGTAGTCATGATGTGACTAAGTTACAGTCAGTGTTGGATGTAGTCTTGATGTGACTAAGTTAGTCCATGCTAGATATAGTCATGATGTGACTAAGTTACAGTCCATGATAGATGTAGTCATGATGTGACTAATTACATTCCATGATGGATGTAGTCATGATGTGACTAATTACAGTCCATGATAGATGTAGTCATGATGTGACTTATTACATTCCTTGATGAATGTAGTCATGATGTGACTAAGTTACAGCCCATGATGGCTGTAGTCATGATGTGAGTAATTACAGTCCATGATGGCTGTAGTCATGATGTGACTAAGTTACAGTCAGTATAGGATGTAGTCTTGATGTGACTAACTTGCAGTCCATGATAGATGTAGTCATGATGTGACTAAGTTACAGTCCATGATGGATGTAGTCATGATGTGACTAAGTTACAGTCAGTTGTATCACCAATATTATGATTTACTGTTGCCTTAGAGACAAAAAAATCCATTTAATGATCAAGTTTTTAATCCAAATGAAGATGATTTAAAATAAATAATAGATCAATGTTGATAAACTTTGTAATAAGAATGAAGTTATTTTGAGATGATGGGAACACTAAATTACCACTTTATTAGACTGTAGGATTCATGCAGTCACCTCCAAGTACCTCCCACTCTTCATGATATCATGAAATCCATAAGTATGCAGATAATGTTTATCAGGATATTTTATGTTGCTGCTAAGATTAAATCCAAACTTTCAGACAAGAATTCAAAGCTTGAGTCACTTTCAATGGACAGTTATTTTGTTACATGGATTTAAAGAACTGTGTGCTTTCATAGGCCAAGAGCTTAAAAATATGGTTATGTCCTGTGCATCATGGAAGTTGATCATTGGGAAGAAGAAATCTAGAAATTATCACTTAGAAATGTAGAAAAAAGCAAACCTTTGATAAATACTAAATTTTCAACATATTGTACCTATAATTTGGATGTTATTAACAGTTCCTTTTAATTAGGTTAATAAAGGAAAGGAAGAAAAATACAACAATTGCACTGTTGCACCTAAATTCAGCTTCTTACCTAATTAGGCTGAACCTCATTTGCATATCAAAAGGGAGTGGGATATATCTGGTAACTGTGTTATATATAGTCACAGATCTATGGAGTTTCCGGTATCTATGCAGGATACTGTATCTGATCTATGAAGTTTCTAATCTCTGCAATATATACTGTCCCAGATCTATGGAGTGTCCAGTCCTTGTGCTGTATGCTGTCCCTGATCTATGGAGTATCCAATCTCTGTAATATATACTGTCCCAGATCAATAAGTGTCCAGTGTCTGTACTATATGCTGTCCCTGATCTATGGAGTATCCAATCTCTGTAATATATACTGTCCCAGATCTATGAAGTTTCCAGACTCTGTAATATATATTGTCCTTGATGTATAGCAAATCCAGTCTCTGTGCTATATGCTATCTCATATCTATGGAGTATCCAATCTCTGTGCTATATGCTGTCTCATATCTATGGAGTATCCAATCTCTGTGCTATATGCTGTCTCATATCTATGGAGTATCCAATCTCTGTGCTATATGCTGTCTCATATCTATGGAGTATCCAATCTCTGTGCTATATGCTGTATCATATCTATGGAGTATCCAATCTCTGTGCTATATGCTGTCTCATATCTATGGAATATCCAATCTCTGTGCTATATGCTGTCTCATATCTATGGAGTATCCAATCTCTGTGCTATATGCTGTCTCATATCTATGGAGTATCCAATTTCTGTGCTATATGCTGTCTCATATCTATGGAATATCCAATCTCTGTGCTATATGCTGTCTCATATCTATGGAGTATCCAATCTATTTGCTATATGCTGTCTCATATCTATGGAGTATCCAATCTCTGTGCTATATGCTGTCTCATATATATGGAGTATCCAATCTCTGTGCTATATGCTGTCTCATATCTATGGAGTATCCAATCTCTGTGCTATATGCTGTCTCATATCTATAGAGTATCCAATCTCTGTGCTATATGCTGTCCCATATCTATGGAGTATCCAATCTCTGTGCTATATGCTGTCTCATATCTATGGAGTATCCAATCTCTGTGCTATATGCTGTCTCATATCTATGGAGTATCCAATCTCTGTGCTATATGCTGTCTCATATCTATGTAGTATCCAATCTCAGAGCTATATGCTGTATCATATCAATGGAGTATCCAATCTCTGTGCTATATACATGTTTGGTCTATTAAGTGGCCAGTCTCTGTGCTAAATGCCATCCCTACTCTATGGAATGTCCTGTCTCTATGTTATATGCTGTTTCTGATCTATAGAGTGTCCGATCTCTGTGCAGTATACTGTGTCTGATTTATGAAGTTTCCAGTCTATGTAATATATACTCTCCCAGATCTATGGAGTGTCCAGTCTTTGTGCTGTGTGCTGTCATTGATCTATGGAGTGTCCAGTCTCAGTGTTATATGATGTCCCTGATCTATGGAGTATCATATCTCTCTGCTATATACTCTCTTTGATATATGAAGTGTCCAATCTCTGTACAGTATACTATGTCTGACCTATGAAGTGTCCAGTCTCTGTACAGTATACTATGTCTGATCTATGAAGTGTTCAGTCTCTGTGCTATATGCTGTCCCTTATCTTTGGAGTGTCCAGTCTCTGTTCATTCTACTGTCCCTGATCTATGAAGTGTCCAGTCTCTGTGCTTTATGCTGTCCATTGTCTTTGGAGTGTCCAGTTTCTGTACAGTTCACTGTCCCTGATCTATGAAGTGTCCAATCTCATAATCTATACTGACCATAATCTCAGTAGTGTCCAATCTATGTGCAATATATTGTCCTCAATCACTGGAGTCTCCAATCTCTGCATTATATATTGACCATGATCTCTGGAGTATACAGTTTCTGTGCTATAATTACCATCTCTGATATCTGGAATATCCAGTCTCTGTGCTATAATTACCATCCCAGCTCTCTGGTATCCAGTTTCTGTGCTATAATTACCATCCATGATCTATGGAGTATCCAGTCTCTGCTATAATTACTATCCCTGATCTCTGGAGTATCCAGTCTCTGTGCTATAATTACCATCCCTGATCTCTGGAGTATCCAGTCTCTGTGCTATAATTACCATCCATGATCTATGGAGTATCCTATCTCTGTGCTATAATTACCATCCATGATCTATGGAGTATCCAGTCTCTGTGCTATAATTAACATCCCTGATCTCTGGAGTATCCAGTCTACATGCTATAATTATCACTGAGACTATATATAACTATAACTATCACTATATAATAACTATATATGATATAACTATATAAGTGATATAACTATCACTGAGACTAATATATATAAGTGATATAACTATCACTGAGACTGAACATGATCTCTGGAGGATCCTGTCTCTGTACTATAATTACTAGGGCATAACCGATTAGCATTTTTCTACCGATTTCCGATTCCGGATTATGGGCATAAAATTTTTCTGATTCCGGATATGATTCGATTAATCGGAAATGCTAAATCTGTATTTTTTTTTCTAAAAAATTTCATCTTTCGATTCCGGGTTTCTGGTATCTGGTTTTGCCGTGTCTAGCATGTTACTTAGTACTTTACCATATCCGGCTTCATTTCCAGTTTTCACCCTTCGGTTCAAATAGATTGTCTCACAGTGTGGTTGTGTTCACCATATTGGACTTTTTGACTTATTATTTAACTTTATTAATGCACTATCGAATGACACGCAGTGTTAGACACGGTGCTATAGAAATTCAACTTTATTATTTTTATTATCCGAATTGGTCGTTCCTGCCTTGTCCGACTCCGATTAATCGGAAGTTCATACTATCCAGTGGAATCCGATTTCCGGATCAAAAGTCGGTTATGCCCTAATAATTACTGTCCCTGATCTCTGTAGTGTCCAATCTTTATGCTATACTTACTGTCCCTGATCTCTAGTGTCCAATGTCTATAGCAATACCGTCCCTGATATAAAGGATTATGTTATTGAACCAATTGACTTTATACCATACGACTCACAGCCAAGCAATTTGTCTGTATGTTTGTGGTTTAGTGTTTGTAGCCTATGGGCAATCAGTATTAGGGCATGTTGTAGTTAATGTCACATTTATTTTAGTCTTTCAACTCAGGGAAGTAGGTCATAGGTGTCTTGCAGAAATGAAGTTTAATTTTGATCAATGCCTAATGAAGTGTTTAAACTAGGTAACTTCCCTTAAGGAATGTTTGGCTGTAATATTTTGTGAATCTGCCTGTATAATAATAAATTCAATTGCATTTTTCTCTACTTAAGTTTTTATAGAATCTTGAATTTGTATTTTTGACTAAATAGATACTTTGTGTCTTACGATTGTCCAGTGTAATATAAGTCACATAGTCATCTCTTTCTTATGCGTCCAGCTAACTTGATTCTCTGAGCGGTAATCTGTAATAGGGTAATTCAGTTTCATCAGCCTCAAAACTTGTGGTTAAGTTATTTTTGTTATTTGTTATGACATGACATGTCATTGAGTCATTATGATGTCAGTGAAGTTGTTATCACAACCACAGGCTATAGGGCAGTTCATAATGGCCACAATTGAAGTCCAATGTCATTTTCTAACATGCAGCAGAAAAGGTTGAATAGCCTATGATTGAAGAATATCCCCAGTTTGAAGGAAACTAGAAAATTTTCTAAAGAAGCCACATACAAGCATTGGATGAATTAGGTCATTGATTTTTTTTTATGTGCTGGAAAAGGGGATAGAAATAGAATTATAGGTGAGAAGTATTACCATGGCAACATCCAAGTCAAATCTGCGTGAAGAAAGTTCTGATTGTAAATGGTTACAAGAATATGTACCATATGCAGAGGGGTGCAGAAATCCATTGTATTGTCAGGGACAGAAATTTCTTTTATTGACAAGCAACTTTTGTAAGATTACTTGTTTGTGGACAAGTAAATTGTGGCCTGTAACTTATAATAAAGGGCAATAACTCTTGTTATATTCGAGCGATGTTTACGTAAGTGCCATTCATACTTACCAACGAGTTCCATATGTGTGCATTGTATATTTATATAGTGTATGCTGAGATGTAGCAATTTGGACTGAAACCAGCCACAGATGCCATGGATAAAATATATTGTGCTAAATTTATGTCCATTCTTTCATATGCTTGTACTGATTTACAGACCAAAAATGTTTTCTTGTTAGATTTGTAGACTCTGACCTTTGTGGATGGCTTTCATCTGGAATATGGAAGAAGCTTATTGATTTGTGGGTGAAAGATTAAGATCTCTAAGGCATACAAAAATCATATACAGTCCCCATGGCCAGGCATATCAGTATCCTATTCCATGGCAAGGCATATCAGTATCCTATTCCATCCCCATGGCCAGGCATATCAGTATCATATTCCATCCCCATGGCCAGGCATATCAGTATCATATTCCATTGCCATGGCCAGGCATATCAGTATCATATTCCATTGCCATGGCCAGGCATATCAGTATCCTATTCCATCCCCATGGCCAGGCATATCAGTAACCTATTCCATCCCCATGGCCAGGCATATCAGTATCATATTCCATCCTTATGGCCAGGCATATCAGTATCCTATTCCATCCCCATTGCCAGGCATATCAGTAACCTATTCCATCCCCATGGCCAGGCATATCAGTATCCTATTCCTTCCCCATGGCCAGGCATATCAGTATCATATTCCATCCCCATGGCCAGGCATATCAGTATCCTATTCCATCCTCATGGCTAGGCATATCAGTATCCTATTTCATCCCCATGGCCAGGCATATCAGTAACCTATTCCATCCCCATGGCCAGGCATATCAGTATCATATTCCATCCCTATGGCCAGGCATATCAGTATCCTATTCCATCCCCATGGCCAGGCATATCAGTATCCTATTCCATCCCCATGGCCAGGCATATCAGTATCCTATTCCATCCCCATGGCCAGGCATATCAGTATCCTATTCCATCCCCATGGCCAGGCATATCAGTATCCTATTCCATCCCCATGACCAGGCATATCAGTATCCTATTCCATCCCCATGGCCAGGCATATCAGTATCATATTTCATCCTCATGGCCAGGCATATCAATATCCTATTCCATCCCCATGGCCAGGCATATCAGTAACCTATTCCATCCCCATGGCCAGGCATATCAGTATCATATTCCATCCTTATGGCCAGGCATATCAGTATCCTATTCCATCCCCATGGCCAGGCATATCAGTAACCTATTCCATCCCCATGGCCAGGCATATCAGTATCCTATTCCATCCCCATGGCCAGGCATATCAGTATCCTATTCCATCCCCATGGCCAGGCATATCAGTATCCTATTCCATCCTCATGGCTAGGCATATCAGTATCCTATTTCATCCCCATGGCCAGGCATATCAGTAACCTATTCCATCCCCATGGCCAGGCATATCAGTATCATATTCCATCCCTATGGCCAGGCATATCAGTATCCTATTCCATCCCCATGGCCAGGCATATCAGTATCCTATTCCATCCCCATGGCCAGGCATATCAGTATCCTATTCCATCCCCATGGCCAGGCATATCAGTATCCTATTCCATCCCCATGGCCAGGCATATCAGTATCCTATTCCATCCCCATGACCAGGCATATCAGTATCCTATTCCATCCCCATGGCCAGGCATATCAGTATCATATTTCATCCCCATGGCCAGGCATATCAATATCCTATTCCATCCCCATGGCCAGGCATATCAGTATCCTATTCCATCCCCATGGCCAGGCATATCAGTATCATATTCCATCCCTATAGCCAGGCATATCATTATCCTATTCCATCCCCATGGCCAGACATATCAGTATCCTATTCCATCCCCATGGCCAGGCATATCAGTATCATATTCCATCCCCATGGCCAGGCATATAAGTATCCTATTCCATCCCCATTGTCAAGGATATGAGTATCCCTCCTAACTTTGTTAGTACCTGTAGGCACCTCTTTCCTTTAGTACATACATGTATTAGATATATTTAACAAATGTAAAACCTTTCCATTAAACAAGTTTCATAGCTTTTTAAATTTCACTATATTGAATCAAAGTATTTAGCTGATATTCAGTTATGTTGAACAGCAAAGGTAAATTTCGATTGCATCAACCATAATTACATTCTCACTTACCTTACATACTACATTTTGAGTTTGCTTGCAGAAATAAGAACTCCATTGAATACCCGGTATCCAGTTTTCTTTCCAAAATATAGATGCACTTTGCTTGAGCACTGTTATTTTAAGTGAAGAAGCTGTGGGTGTATAGAAAGTAACTAAATTAAATATTATTTAGGGCAAAGTTTAATTTACTTTGCCTATTCACCCTTTGCCTTCAGATTGCACTCAGTCCTTGAGCAATATTTCTACAGTGAGTCAATAAAGTTTATTTTCAAATTGAAAACTTTTGAGTCAAGGGTTCGAACCCCAGCAGGATCATGCCAAAGTATTCTAAAAATGATACTTATGGTTGCCTTGCTTAGCACTCAGCATTTATAGGTAAGTGTTTGGACTGATTGACCTGGTGTCAGTATAATGTGACTGGATGTAACATTATGCTACATGTCTACGACATGATGACCCAGTGCTAGACATCACTATAAACTGTTACACTGCAGACATTGTAGTGATATGACTGAATTTGTTTAAAAGCTATGTTGAAAATCCAAATCACACACACACACACACACACACACACACACACACACACACACACACACACACACACACACACACACACACACACACATACACCATTTGAAGTGATCACATGTTTCTTCATGTTGTCAGCTTTTGGCAGGGAAGCAGTTGCCTATGCCACACTGCAGACATTGTAGTGATATGACTGAAAAATTGTTAAAGCTATGTTGAAAATCCAAATCACACACACACGCACACACACACACACACACATAACGTTTGAAGTGATCACAGGTTTCTTTATTTTATTTGCTTTTGGCAGGGAAGCAGTTGCCTATGTCTTGTGACTTTTTACTTGGTGTCTTGATTGAGAAAATCTTTCACTGTTTTCTAATTCAGTTGTTTTATGTGTGTCTTCTTGGTTTTCTCATTGTTGGAGATTTGATTGTTGTCCTGTTGGCTGACTGAAGCCATAATAAATGTTCTTTTAACATCTCAGATTAGGAATAGCACATCATTTAATCACAATGATTACATTATTGTATCCATGGTTTTAGAAGATTAAAGGACCAATAAAATACAATACAACACATAAATTGCTGTTTGACCCTGTTTGATATAACAAAATGGATCATATACACCAGATTAATTACACACGTTTGACATTGTCACACGCAATCAGCAACTAAACTTGAAGAATATGACTAAAATATTCAAGATTGGTTTGATCTACCTTTACAAGTAGTGACAAGTAATTATTGATGCAGAATAAGAGTGAAATTTAATCATGGATAAAAGTTGCACTTGCATACTCTAGTCAGAAAGTGTTCAAGCAGTTGTAAAATCCTAAATGTATTTATCACAAGTATCAGACAGTGAACCAGGCAGACTGGTTTCTTTTTGTAACAACATTTCTTGAATGTAAAATCCTAAATGTATTATCACAAGTATCAGACAGAGAACCAGGCAGACTGGTTTCTTTTTGTAACAACATTTCTTGAATGTAAAATCCTAAATGTATTATCACAAGTATCAGACAGAGAACCAGGCAGACTGGTTCCTTTTTGTAACAACATTTTTGAATGTAAAATCTTAAATGTATTTATCACAGGTATCGAACAGAGAACCAGGCAAACTGGTTTCTTTTTGTAACAACATTTCTTGAATGTATAAAGCTTTAGAGAAGAAAATGGCCAAATCGTGATGAGTATATTCATTGTATCTGCAACACCTGGGTTAGCATTATTCTATCTATGTAGGAACACCAATCTATTACCTGTGGGAACACCAATGTGTTATTGGAGGGAACACCAATCTCTTACCTGCGGCAACACTGATCTCTTATCTGGAGGAACACCAGTCTCTTACTTGTGGGAACACCAATCAATGAAAATTTATGACTGTTCTTATTAGTTTGACTTTGATCTTTACTTTTTTTCAGTAAGGGAATGAAATAATAAAATAACCAGTATGAGGGCTTGAATGTACATTAGCATTACTTAGTTGTGTTCCTTCTTGAAATTTTAGCTATTGACACTTTCACTTCTTTTGACAGGAATCCTGTTATGTTAATGAAGGTGTTGCAAAAACTGTGTACAGTGTAGATTTGTTATTTTAACCCCATGCATTTAAAGAAAAAGCACTGAAGATATTAGTACATAACTCATGTGTCTGTCTGTCATCCAGCCATTTGTCTGTCTCCTTCCACAGCTAGTCCAGAACCATTGGATGGAATTTCACAAACCTTGTTGAGAACCTATTCTTTCATAAACTCAATTTGCTTATAAAAGCTGGACAAAGTATTCTGTGATGTTGGCTATGCAGTCACTTTGGCAGCAAGGGTAATGAAAGAGCTGCCATAGCTACCTTATGGTCAGTAGTGACTTCATGGTAGATTCCAATTATGACATCTTACCTGATCAAAAGCTGGATCTTCTATATACCTGGTAAACAATATGTGGAATGGAAACTTCATCGCATTCATTCAGACCAATTCTATCATTATAGAGTGGCACTGCTCCCATATAGAAATAAATCACAGAGCTGGTATTGTGTGACTTGTATATATGCACACATAACAAGTTTTGTATTCTGTGGCTTATGTAATTGGCACACATATGAGTTGGTTGCTATTTTGTGGCATGTGTAATTGGCACACATATGAGTTGGTATTTTGTGACTTGTGTAATTGGCACACATACGAGTCAACTTGGTATTTTGTGACTTGTGTAATTGGCACACATGAGTTGGTATTTTGTGGCATGTGTAATTGGCACACATATGAGTTGGTATTTTGTGACTTGTGTAATTGGCACACATATGAGTTGGTATTTTGTGGCATGTGTAATTGGCACACATATGAGTTGGTATTTTGTGACTTGTGTAATTGGCACACATATGAGTTGGTATTTTGTGGCATGTGTAATTGGCACACATATGAGTTGGTATTTTGTGACTTGTGTAATTGGCACACATATGAGTTGGTATTTTGTGGCATGTGTAATTGGCACACATATGAGTTGGTATTTTGTGACGTGTAATTGGCACACATATGAGTTGGTATTTTGTGACTTGTGTAATTGGCACACATATGAGTTGGTATTTTGTGGCATGTGTAATTGGCACACATATGAGTTGGTATTTTGTGACTTGTGTAATTGGTACACATATGAGTTGGTATTTTGTGACTTGTGTAATTGGTACACATATGAGTTGGTATTTTGTGACTTGTGTAATTGGTACACATATGAGTTGGTATTTTGTGACTTGTGTAATTGGCACACATATGAGTTGGTATTTTGTGACTTGTGTAATTGGCACACATATGAGTTGGTATTTTGTGACTTGTGTAATTGGCACACATATGAGTTGGTATTTTGTGACTTGTGTAATTGGCACACATATGAGTTGGTATTTTGTATGTATATGGCACACATAGTTGACACATGCATACACCTTGAGGTAGCATGGAACAACCATGACTTTAATGCATGCCATACCAGTGTCTGCTGGCATATGCCTTGATACATGGAACCATCACCAGAGTGCATTCCATGCCATTGTCACTTGATATCTTGAGGTATGGAACAATGATCAAAGTGCAGTTCATGCCAATGTTAATTTACATGCATCAGGAGGCATGTAAGTATGAACACACTGTATGCCATGCCATTGTCAGTTGACATCTTGAGGCATGGAACCATAACCACAGTGTATGACATGACATTGTCAATTAACATTTTGAGGCATGGAACCATGACATGACATTGCCAATTAACATCTTGAGGCATGGAAACATGAACACAGTGTATGACATGACATTGCCAATTGACATCTTGAGGCATGGATTACCATGCCCAGAGTGCATGCCATGACATTGTCAATTGACATTTTGAAGCATGGAATTATGACCAAGGTGTATGACATTAGATTGTCAATTGACATCTTGAGGCATGGATTACCATGCCCAGAGTGCATGCCATGACATTGTCAATGTTGAGGCATGGAACCATGACCACAGTGTATGACATGACATTGTCAATTGACATCTTGAGGCATGGATGACCATGCCCAGTATACATGCCATGACAGTGTCAATTGACATCTTGAGGCATGGAACCATGATCACATTGTATGACATGACATTCTCAATTGACATCCTGAGGCATGAAACCATGACTGCAGTGCATGACATGACATTGTCAGTTTACATCTTGAGGCATGGAACCATGACATGACATTGCCAAATGACATCTTGAGGCATGGAAACGTGAACACAGTGTATGACATGACATTGTCAATGGACATCTTGAGGCATGGATTGCCATGCCCACAGTGTATGCCATGCCATTGTCAATTGACATCTTATGGCATGGAACAATGACCACAGTGTATGACATGACATTGTCCATTGACATCTTGAGGCATGGATTACCATGCTCAGAGTGCATGCCATGAAATTGTCAATGGACATATTGAGGCATGGAATCATGACCACATTGTATGACATGACGTTGTCAATTGACATCTTCAGAGATGAAACCATGACCTCATTGTATGACATGACATTGTCAATTGACATCTTGTGGCATGGAATCATGACCATATGGTATGCCATGCCATTGTCAGTTGACATCTTCAGAGATGAAACCATGACCACATTGTATGACATGATGTTGTCAATTGACATCTTGTGGCATGGAATCATGACCATATGGTATGCCATGCCATTGTCAATTGACATCTTGAGGCATGGATTACCATGCCCAGAGTGCATGCCATAAGGGCACTGTCAGTCTGTATAATCAGGGATCGTGTACTAATGATGAGTACTTCAGATCAAAAGATACCACCATCATACTCATATTTGTATTAAAATCTCATTTGATTCATACGTATACTTGGTTTCTTAGTTAATTTCTTGATTCAGTTTGTTGTACTCATCCGTTTGTGAGATTTAATGTGATCCATACTGTACTCTTATAAAAAGCACTGTCCCTACCAACCTTTGGGGTTTACAGCCTGGTTGTATAGAATTTCACTTTCCATGAGTTCAAGAACATAAACTACTTCAGAGAGACTGGATTATTCCCACAATTCTAGCTCACCCCCTTGTCCTTCTTGTCAGAAGTCAGCTCAAGTTGTGTAATTTTAGAAAATTTATGACAATTTTATGAACCTTAGTTACACTTATTACTGTATTTGGAAGATAGTGTACACTGCTGCAGTAAAACTTATAAATGCCCTGGCTGTGTTTGTGAACATTCTTTGAGACTAGAAAGATTAAATTGAAAATATAACAGCAGTACATAAAAAAAGTGAGCCATTTTATGTTTTTTTTTTTAAATCTGTGAGAGAAAATAATGTCATATGAAAGTTTCCCTGTGTTTTCTAATTAAATGATTTAGAAAATTTATTTACCTAACCTGTATCAGATTTTAAAACATGAGCCTAATTGACAGTTTTAATACATAATTCTAATTGATAATTTAAAAACATAAGCCTAATTGATAATTTAAAAAGATAAGCCTATTGGACAATTTGAAAACACAATCTAACTCACAATTTAAAAAATGAGCCTAATTGACAGTTTTCAAATATAATCCTAATTGATAATTTTAAAACATAAGCCTAAATGATAAGTTTAAAACATGAGCTGAATTGACAAGTTTAAAAAACAAGCTGAATTGACAGATTTAAAACATTACCAGAAATGTTTTTTCTTTAGGCAGTTACAAATAAAGCCCATATCTTTTAAAACACAAATTACAGCCATACAAAAAGTTAGAATTACATTGAAACCTCTCTGAAAATAAATGTCATTAATTTCTCTGATTCTCATTTCACAGTGAGATCTTATTTTCAATACCTTCAAGCTGACCTGTTACCATTCCAAATCTTTGAGTAACATGACTTGTTCCAGTGGTTTGGAAAAATATTCTGCACTGTACCTAAATCATGATCACTGTTTACTTGCCTTCAGGTTTTTTTTTAAAACACTTGAAAGACAATGACTTGTGGCTCGAGAGCTGGAGTATCTTGTGTGCTTCACCAAACTGACAACTCTAAATTACATTTTAATTCAAAAATGTATGTTTGCCACTTAATAAATGGTAAATAGTACAAACATTTATGCTACCACTCTCCCCCCTCCGAGTTAATCTCACCCAATTAAAACATTGCAAGCAGTCGCTTTGCAAATATAACTTGGACAAACAGCATTGTTATTGCCTTTATCACTTTTTTTATATGCCTTTTACAGAAAGATTTATGCCTTAACCTTAATTCACTCCTGGTCACTCTTTTTTAATCTGCTATACATTATATTTGCAGTCTCATATTTGTTATTTTAGCAGTAGTTGTTGTGTCCATTTGTTTTTTTGCTGGGCTTGTTGAAGAATAACAGTAATTGGTTTTTACTGCTGTCTAAGAACAGAGAAAGTTTGGGAGGAATAAAGATTGTAGTGATGGCACTGTATATACTCAGGAATAAGGGCACTGTATATACTCAGGAATAAGGGCACTGTATATACTCAGGAATAAGGGCACTGTATATACTCAGGAATAAGGACACTGTATATACTCAGGAATAAGTTAAATCCATGTGAAAACTTCATGTACCCAGATCAGAAATCACATGATGTGGGTCTACACAATTTGTTATGAGTAATAAGTAAAACAAATAACATAATATATGATATCTGACATATCTTATATACAAACAATAGTCTGTGATATCTGACATATCTGATATACAAACAGCGTAGTCTATGATATCTGACATCTGATATACAAACACCATATTCTAAGATATCTGACATATCTGATATAGATATCTGACATATCTGATACACAAACAACATAGTATATGATGTCTGACATATCTGATATACAAGCAACATAGTCTATGATATCAAACATATCTGATATACAAACAACATAGTATATGATATCTGACATATCTGATATACAAACAACATAGTCTATGATATCTGACATATCTGATATACAAACAACATAGTCTATATCTGACATATCTGATATACAAACAAAATTGTGTATGATATCTGACATATCGATATCCAAACAACATAGTCTATGATATCAAACATATCTGATATACAAACAAAATTGTCTATGATATCTGACATATCAATATACAAACAACATAAGTCTATAATATCAAACATATTTGATATACAAACAACATAGTATATGATATCTGACATCGATATACAAACAACATAGTCTATATCTGACATCGATATGCAAACAACATAGTCTATGATATCTGACATATCTGATATACAAACAACATAGTCTTTGATATCTGACATTGATATACAAACAACATAGTCTATGATATCTGACATATCTGATATACAAAAAACATAGTCTATGATATCTGACATATCTGATATACAAACAACATAGTCTATGATATCTGACAAATCTGATATACAAACATCAAAACACTGGTGTTACTTTCATATAGCTAGCATTTAGGTGAACTCAAGCAAGGGTTTAAGGAATAACATAAGCACAGTATATAATACATTGTACAATATTGTTCTAATATGTATGGGGGGGGGGGCCATGTGGTCTAAGGTGCTCATCATTACAGATCACTGGCACATCTCATCACAGTTAGATTTCAAGACTTGACCTCACCATTAGGGTATAATAGAAAGCGAATGCCAGTAGCTTCCCATGGGTACTTTTGGTAGTTCCTGGTGGCTTCAGTCACCACATAAACTTCCTGCCCTCTGTAGCATGAAGCAGTATAAAAAAAATTTAACACCATATATACTCACTTATAAAACAAGACCAACTGCAAACTCCACAGACCTAGATCTTCGATCACATAATGTGTTGGCAAATATGGGTCAGTGTAGTTTGTCATTACAGCAACCAACATAGACCCTGATATGCAGGCATTACAGCATATCAGGGTGTATAGTGCATGCAGTTAGACTGAACCCATAGGTGAGTATATACGATATGTATAATTGATAACCCTATGGAGAGAAAAATCTAACCTACACTTTAATGAGAAATGTGAGAGAATGATAATAACCTATGTGATAAATGCAAATCTTGCAAGGTGAAGTATAACCGGATATATACTGTAGGCTTTGTTACATCTAAGTTTTTCCTTGTAATATATACATGCAAGTTGTGAACAAATTTAGGAATGTGTATTGTTAGCCCTTGACCACACCTAAGAGGATTAGCTCCACAGCCAAAATTCCATTGATGGAAAAATATTATAATAGAAATAATTGGGCAGTTAGTGAGTTAAATCTACCATCATGTGCTGTTTGGTCAATTAGACTGGATGGCTATTTGGTTGTATTAGTGACTGAAAAGGTCATACAAAATGCTAACTTGTCTGACCACTGTGGCAGCTGTGAAGTCCACTGATTTTGTATAATTCTACTAAGTGGCTAGACAATTTATGGAGGAGTAACTGTAGATAGGTAATAGATATATTAGAGCTTCTGGGAAACAGTTATTTTGAACACATTGAGACACTTATATCTCATAGATTATAAAGTTTTATGACAATATAACTTTTATAATTATTTGAGATCTTCATTGATTTACACTAATCCATGGATATAAGATCAATATTGGTGGAAACTTCTCTTTCTGCATTGTCATATTGCTTCTAGTTTTGATTTCTTTCGTCTGTCTGCTTTTATATCTCTTTCCTCTCCAATGTTTATTGTCATTTTTTCATGAAATGGATACAGATCTGATTAAACACTGAAATGTAAAGATCATGTTAACATAGTTGATACAATACATTTCATCACTCAATGATTTTTTATCTCAATAAAGATGCTTTATTTGTCACTATATGCGGTTAGACACTTTTTAACACGAAAGTGATTTTGAGTCCCATTTCTGCTCTAATAAATAAATAAATAAATAATAATAATAATAATAATACTAATAATAATAAAAGTGAATTTATTTAAAGAGAATGAAATGGTTGAATGGAACTATTTCTCCTCTGTGAGTCCCTCTATTATTTAAATATTTATAAGCATGTACATGTAAAGCTGCACATTCAATAAAGAAAAAGACATGTATAACTCTGCTTTCATTTTGTAAAATATTCCTATCAAAAAGATAGCATTTAGAAGTAAAAATGCTGTAGTTATTCTAATATACATACCAGGGGTTTTGTTTGTTTGTTTGTTTAGGATTTTAACGTAGCTTTAACAATTTTTCAGTTATATCGCTACGATGTCTGCAGTGAGGCAGTTTATAGTGATGTCTAGCACTGAGACATCATGCCGCAGACATGTAGCATGATGTCTCACCCAGTCACATTATCCTGACACCAGGCCGACCAGTCCTAACACTAACCTCTTTATGCTGAGCGTCAAGCGAGGCAGCTGTTAGTACCATTTTTGTAAGTCTTTGGTATGACTCGGCCAGGGATCGAACCGACGACCTCCCGCTTCCGGGGCGGACGCTCTAACCACTAGGCCACCGAAGCGGTTCATACCAGGGGTGGTAAAGTTTCCAAGTGGTGGTGGTGGTGGGGGAATGGAATGCCATACATCACTGTTTGAGTCTGAAAATGTTTATAAATTGATTTCATTTTTCTAACAGTCATAACTTTTGGATTACTCTTTTAATTATATGGAATACCATGATGGATATATTTAGATCTGTAAGCCTCGATAAGTATGGAATTTCCAGTTTTGTGGAAAAAGATGTGAGCATTTATTTGAATGGGAGTTTCTATTAGACTGACTATGGTATGTTACAATTCAATAAGTAGTTACTAAACCTAAACTGCTATGAAAGCATGGTAGGTTAGTGAGCATGGTAATACATAGGGTTGAGTAGACTGGCCCTACTGAGAAAGTATATTACCTAATGAATATATATTAGTATGCTCTCAGTAATAGCAGACTGGTTCTACTGCTTAGAGTTGGTGTATATATAGTACATGAGTAAATATGGTAGTGAGTGAGCCAACTTGTTCTTTAAGAGCCTTGTATATTACATAAATGAGTTAATTAGGTTGTGAGTGAACCAACTGGTTCTGCCACCTTTAAGAGCTGTGTATATTACATAAAAGAATAAATATGGTCATGTTGTTAAAGCAAATACTGTCCTGATAGATAAAGTTAATTTAAATGGTGAAAGTGTTACATGCTATTATTTTGTATGCCCTTCACTGACAGGATTGGTCATATGGTCTTACTTATCAAACTTATATTGTGGTCACACTGTCATTTGAATAGCTATCATTTTTTAGTCTCTATGATAGGGCATCCATGTTGTATGAACACAGTTCTTGCCATAGTAACAGCATATTATTAGTTCTACTGGTTATAGAGCTTATGGAAGAGTTTATGGGATGGCCTGCTGACTGTAGTTCTGTGTGTTGTCCATCCATGCATCCCTTAGTTACTGCTCAGACATCCTCTATAGCTACCACAATGGTCATCTTGAAAATCTTATCACTACTCTTCTTAAATGGATGGTTATTTGAAGATGGTGTTTTTATTGAAAATCTCTAGTTGATCCCAAAAGGAAAATTGTGCCAATATTTCATATATATTCACTACAAAAATGTTAAGACTTGGGTCGGTTATTAATGAAAATGGTGCCAATCTTAGCTAGTAACAATGGGTAGCTTGAAAATGATGATGCTACTTTTACAAAGTTTGCACTTCTTATGATATTTACTTAGTCCTTAATGAAAATGGTGCTAATCCTACATCTCCACTATGGTGGCCACCTTGCAAATCTTGCTGTCACTCCACACTATCACAGGTGGTATCAGTAGTTTTAGATATGGTCTTATCGTTAATGGTATTCTTCAAGTTCTCTTAGATCACAACACTAAGACTTTCTCATTCACATCCTTTACCTCAAACAATAAATATCAGCAACACCAAAATTAAATTGACACAGTCAGTACGAAACCTAAATGTTACTCTGGACATTACTCTCACATTGCACCAACATGTAATGAACATATGCAAGGCTGCATATCTTGAGCTGAGATGCATCAGTTCAATTCGCAAATATCTTTCAGTTGATGCCACTAAAACACTTGTGTGTTTATTAGTATTTTCAAGACTGGACTATTGTAACTCAATTCTGTCTGGTTCATCTCAATATATACTCCAGAATCTTCAAAAAGTTCAAAACATAGCTGCTTGAATCATCTTTAGAGTACCACGGTCAGAGCACATCTCCACTCTGCTCCGTACCATACACTGGCTAACCATTCGATCCAGAATCAAACACAAAATTTTAAAGTTTTCCAATTTTATGGTTTTTGGTTTTTGTTTATACATGTATGTAGTCATATTATTATAGATGTTGTAAAGCGCTTAGAGCTTCTAAAGATTAGGAGCTATACAAAGTCATTATTATTATTATTATTGTTATTATTATTATTATTATTATTATTATTATTATTATTATTATTATTATTATAGTGATGGTGCCCTCATTGGTTTCTTGTTTACAAGATTCTAGCTCATTACACTGATTTTAGATTTTTTATGGAGCACATTAATATTTATTGACATCCTCAGCAATATAAACATATGGGCTTCTGACAAATCTTGCCCAAATTTTGTTATCACCTTAAAATTATATGCTAAATGTACATTATTACTTTTCTTAACAGAGGATCTTTGCATATCAGTGTGCATGACACTCATTCTTCTTGTTGGGATTTGCATAAGGGAAATCGTGCAGTTTATAGGTATAAGAGTAATATATAAATATTGAACTTTTTACTACAGGTAGATTTATACATGTTATCACAGGCAAGTGATTTTATAAGTGGGCCATCAAAGATGCCCCTCATGGACCCAGCTATTTCATATCAGACGACAGACTCAATTGTGAACTAAATATTTGTGTGAAGTGAAGGCGTACAAATTGTAACTTACATATAAAGTAATAAACTAATTTTCTGGACCCATCATGTTCTATCTGGATAATGGACCCATCAGGTTCTATCTGGATAATGGCGGAAATGGCAGTAGCCCATAGAACAAGTAATCCAGCTACTCACACTCCTGTAATCAACTTTTTCCTGCATATCCTTTGTAGCTTCTTAGGTTAATTTTAAAGCACCTCTGATGTAATAATTGTATGTTGTTGATTGTATGTTGTTAATTTTATGGTGTTTAATTTGGTTGTCTTAAACAAAATGCAGGATAACATATCATTATGAGTGCAGCTTGTGGGTTTTCGTGCCAAATGATAATTTATAATACACGTACAGCCTTAATAATTTTATTAGCAAATGCTAGTATGTAATCATGTCAAATGTATATGATATGGCCTTAATAGTTTTCTTATCAAATGTTAATATATGATATGGCCTTAATAGTGTTCATACCAAGTGATAATATATGATATGGCCTTAATAGTTTTCTTACCAAATGATAAAAATATGATATGGCCTTAATGGTTTTCTTACCAAATGTTAATATATGATATGGCCTTAATGGTTTTACCAAATGATAATATATGATATAGCATTAATTGTTTTCATGTCAAATGATAATATATAATATGGTCTTAATAGTGTTCTTTACCAAATGATATTATATGATATGGCCTTAATGATTTTCATGCCAAGTGATAATATATGATATGGCCTTAATAGTTTTCATGTCAAATGATAATATATGATATGGCCTTAATAGTTTTCATGCCAAATGATAATATATGATATGGCCTTAATAGCTCTTTTGCCAAATGATAATATATATAATGACCTTAATAGTTTTCATGCCAAATGATAATTTATGATATGGCCTTAATTGTTTTCATGTCAAATGATAATATATGATATGGCCTTAATAGTTTTCATGCCAAATGATAATATATGATATGGCATTAATATTTTTTTTGCCAAATGATAATATATAATATAGCCTTAATTGTTTTCATGACTAATGATATTGCATGATATGGTCTTAATTGTTTTCATGTCAAATGATAATATATATAATGACCTTAATAGTTTTCATGCCAAATGATAATATATGATATGGCCTTAATGGTTTTCTTACCAAATGTTAATATATGATATGGCCTTAATGGTTTTACCAAATGATAATATATGATATAGCCATGTTTTCATGCCAAATGATAATATATGATATGGCCTTAATAGTTTTCATGCCAAATGATAATATAAAATGGCCTTAATAGTTTCTATGCCAAATGATAATGTATAGTACAGCCTTAATACTTTTCATGTCATTATAAAGCCGGTGCCAATAGCATAAACATCATTGTTTTGACAAAGGTAGTGTGCCTCAGATCTCGTCACAGTGCCAATAGCATAAACATCATTGTCTTGACAAGGTAGTATGACTCAGATCTCGACAATGCCAATAGCATAAACATCATTGTCTTGACAAGGTAGTGTGACTCAAATCAATACAGTGCCAATAACATAAGCATAATTGTCTTGACAAGGTCATACGACTCAGATCATGCCAGTGTCAATAGCATAAACATTATTGTCTTGATATGGTAGTATGACTCTGATCTCGACAGTGCCAATAGCATAAACATCATTGCCTTGACAAGGTAGCGTGATTCATATAATGACAGTAGCATAAGCCTCATTGTCTTGACATGGTAGTATAACTCAGATCATGAGTGTCAATAGCACAAGTTTCATTGCCTTGACAAGGTACATTTAGTATGACTCAGATCATGACAGTGTCAATAGCATAAACATCAATGTCTTGGCAAGGTAATATGACTCAGATCATGACTGTCAATATCATAAGTTTCATCGTCTTGACAGGGTCATATGACTCAGATCATAACAATAGCATAAGCCTCATTGTCTTGACAGGATAATATGACTCATATCATGATGACAGTGCCAATAGTAATTTGCAGTACATGTATATGGTAAAATTATTTGGACCCATCAGAAAACTCATCCAAATAATTACTTGTCTTTTGAATTCTGACTTAAACTTGGTGTGCTAATGTGAAAAGTTAAGGGCAAGGATTCCTTTTGTCACAGTTTCCTGTCAAGTTTATGTGGCAATGTTTAAACAATTTTCCAATACTTTTTCTCCTTTAAAATTTGAGAGTTCATTTTGATCAAGTGATGTTGTTATTCTTATGGATCATCACTAGACATGTTCTGTATATTGTATTTAGTTCCCCATTGTAAAGGTCAATGTCATGTGTTAGTGTCACAAATTTTTCATCAGACATTTTTTCACCATTGAGATTAAACAGTGAAGCTGGATATACTGGTACATTAACACCAAAATGGCGTGTCACAAACAACAATGAGGATGTTATCTTCAGGGTCAAGTTTAGAAGCTATTTTAGCTTTTCCATCATTTTTTTCCACTCTGTAAGTTGAGACTCATTTGACATTAATTTGAGATTTAGGTGAGACTTATTTGAGATTAATTTGAGATTAAGTTGAGACTCATTTGAGATTAATTTGAGATTAAGTTGAGACTCATTTGAGACTAATTTGAGATTAAGTTGAGACTCATTTGAGACTAATTTGACATACTTATTATCATCATTAAATATTGTGTCACACACCACATAGATCTTTGTCTTCAAGGTCAAGGTCACATGCCATTAGCTTAACTTTTCCATCTTATTTTCTTTTTCTTGCAACAGCATACCATATTGGTGGTCCTGCCTTAAAGGTCTAGGTTACAGGTCAGTATTTTGGGTTTTCATCACATTTTCTACTTTTTGCTTTTATTCAAGTCGCTGGCAAGATATATACAGTGATCCCCACCCCCAGTCACTTTTGAAATTAAAGTGTGCCCTTGTACCAGAGGTAACATCTGAGATGTAGGACAGAATGCGCTAACCTGGTTCATGATATGGTAGCCTGTTATCAAGGGGTGCCTTTCTTAATAGGGGCCTTATAAGAGGGGGACCACTGTGCAAAGGTTTTCATGAAGAAAATTATAGAAGAGGAAAGTTGAAAATAGATATACAAATTCACTAACATAACCTAAGAATTCTTACACATCAGAGAAAACTGGGTGAAACATGTCTTTTTAATCACTCCATACCTGTCCTTCTGTAATCATGAAATGATTTGTCATTCTAGAGTGGATATTGATGTCATTTTCCACATTCCTTCCTTAAGCTTGGCGCTAACATAGCTACATACTGGAATTCATTGTTAGTTATACATATTACTTATGTACTTATCTAACATCTTAGGTAAAAGGTAAAAGCAAAACTGTTCGGATCCTGCCATTTCTAGGTAGATGTTACTTGAATTGAAATGACAATTTGCTTTGATAGCTGTATTTGTGAAATTGCCATCTGTTTGGTCATATCTTTTATTCATGGACGTTCACAGGATTTTTTATTTTTCCCCTTTGCTTTCCCATGCTTTATTGTAACCACTTCTATGACCTTAATTATGAAGCCAATGGAAAGTTTGGATGAGTGAGACAATGCTCTGTAGAACAGTCATTGAAATAAAAATATCTTTTCTTAACATGAATACAGACCATAACTTTTACAATGCAGTAAAACCCAAAGAGTGAGACAGAATTTCTATAGAGCTTTTTTTTAAATGAACCTAGAGCATAACTTTTACAATGTAACAAAAGCCAAACAGTGGGAAAGAAAGTTCTATGGAACACACGTTTAAATGAAAAAAGAACAGTATGTAACAAATTACTGTAAGAAAGATTAACCATGATGAAGGTTGTATGCCTGGAACTGAAATCAGATACAAGTCAGATAAATTCATTTTTGGTTGAAATAGATTAGGCTGTTCCAGTTTTAAAATTATTGGCTCAAAGATGGCTGCCAGGGTGGGACTAATCACTTCTGTAATGAAGTTAATAAAATTGCTGTATTGAAGGGTGGGACTAATCACTTCTGTAATGAAGTTAATAAAATTGCTGTAATACATTCCAGATATTTCGTCAATGATGTGTTGTCATTTTGTTTGTAAATTATTTAAACACCTGCTGGTCTTCTTATGTAAAATAAATAACTTTATCAGGTTAAGATAAAATTTATTGAGTAGTAACTTCATCACATCAATCTTTACCCAGATCTAAAACAAGTCTACAGTATATTCTTATATAGTTATGTTGTAAATGTGAACATACAGCCTTGACTTGTTTTGGGTTTGAATTAGGGATGTGTATGCACATTGTCCAAATAACTACAGAATGTAATATTAAAATAATTTAAAAAAAGTATTGTAACATATGACCTTTCTCTACGCATGTAAAGGTTGAATGTTACCTATATGCAAGCCCATATCTAATGTAGCATAACTGTGACTAATCTTTGATGTCCATATCTAATGTTACGGTAACATAACTGTGACCCATTTGCAATTCCATATCTAATGTAGCATGACTGTGACCTATTTACACTCAATTAAAAGTATGGTACTACTGTAATTGTATAGAACAATGGGAACCAGCCTGTAAAGTATGGTACTAATTGTATAGAACAATGGGAACCAGCCTGTAAAGTATGGTACTAATTGTATAGAACAATGGGAACCAGCCTGTAAAGTATGGTACTAATTGTATAGAACAATGGGAACCAGCCTGTAAAGTATCGTACTAATTGTATAGAACAATGGGAACCAGCCTGTAAAGTATGGTACTAATTGTATAGAACAATGGGAACCAGCCTGTAAAGTATGGTACTAATTGGATAGAACAATGGGAACCAGCCTGTAAAGTATGGTACTAATTGGATAGAACAATGAGAACCAGCCTGGAAAGTATGGTAATAATTGTATAGCTATCACTGGGTGCTATTTATTGACTTTTTCTCAAAACAAACTAGACAAAAATGATGTTCAACACATTGCATTATACATCAGGCCAGCTTAATTTGATTGTAGATTTTTCTCCATACATGGATAAAACCATATAATAGGACATTGTAAGTTCTTTTAATTCTTGTAAAGGATTTGGCAGACAAGGGTTATCATAGTAATTTTTTTTTAAACATTTCACTTGATTCAAAAATTTGACAATAGCAATTCCGTACACATGTGTAACATTTGATATTTTATGGTACAAGAACTGTAAATTAAACAGTGGATCATGATACATGTTTTATGGTACATGACGTGTAAATTAAGCAATGGATCATCATACATGGGTAACATTTGATATTTTATGGTACAAGACGTGTAAATTAAACACTGGATCATGATACATGGGTAACATTTGATATTTTATGGTACAAGACGTGTAAATTAAACACTGTTGGAGAACTGCGAGTTTTCTTTTCAAGCAGATGATGTTGCTCCAGGACATTTTGTTGATTTCATTTTTATCCAATTAGTTTTCCTGATAAGACGAATTTCCCTGGGCATTTTTGGGACCAACTGTGAGAGATAAAGAAATTTTTATGGTTGCTATATTTTGAATAAATCCATTGTTAACAAGTGATGACCAAGTTTACAGGCTTTGTGGGAGTAGCATAGGCCTGGCATGTGGTGATGGTGGCATATTGTTTACAATACTGTACTTCTATCATAATAAGACAAAGTGTACTGCCAAATATATTTGTCAAAATGTACGGGTTGTATATTTTCAGACTAAGATATATTATTAGTAAATATTTTCCAGATTGTTTTAAAATGGCATGAGGCATGGACCAGTGGTTTCTAATTAAAACACAAATTCATATTGCAATCTGTGGTGTATGTTCAGTATATACACTAATTCTGTCCACCTCTTCAAATTCTACATTAATGTTTATCTATATTGTCCTTCACTATCATTGTCCACTCAGAATATTTATCACTCCATTCTGTCAATTATGTATCCTTTCACTTAACCCCATCTTGTATATCTCTGTCTTATTCTTTTTCCGACTATATCTTATCTCTGCTGTTCCTTTCCTTTCTGCTTTCTCTGCTTTCTTTCTGTTTTCTGCCCCTCACTATACATTGTATCTATCTATATACACATCGTAATCCCACACCCATTATCCACATAAACAAATATGATTGGCTAACCATTACCAGAAGAATGACAGCTCCCTTCCCCCAGATTAGGCCATAACTAAATGCTGCTGAAACAGTTATCCAGATATGTTGATGCTGACCTGTTTCCCTAGATTTGTCAAACCTTCCTGAAACCCCAAAACTTTTCCTGCTATTGATATGTTTTCTCCCAGTTCTCACTCCCAACTTACATTAGATTCTATGACACCGACATAGTTATCCCAATTTGTTATTGCATCCCCCACATCTATCTTTGAAATTCCTGTATTTTCCAAACTCACACAGCCAACATATTACTAATTAGAAACCTGATATGGGTACTGCTATATATTTTACTTTTTACTAAAAATCTCTTTGGGCATACATAACAAGAATCCCTTTGGCAATATGTCCCATACGTAATAAGGATCACTTTGGCAATATGTCCCATACGTAATAAGGATCACTTTGGTCAAACGAAGGAAGAAGCCTGTTGACTTTGGGGTCAACCGTTCAAAGGTCCAGATCACTCTGAATTAAGATTTACTTATACTAAATTTTGGAGTTTGATTGCACTTGGCAAGAAAAGAAGTCTGTTGACTTTTGGGTCAAAGGTCAAGATTTCTCTTACTGAATTAAGATTTACTTTTACTTAATTTTGCAGATTGCTTGCACTTGGCGAAGGAAGAAGCCTGTTGATATTAGGGTCAAAAGATCACTGTAGCTGACAATGGAAAAATGTTTCTTGCATAAACACAACAGTTCTTGACCCTGTACCTTGACCCTCTACCTTAACCTAAGTTTGTGAATGACATGCACTGTAGGTAAAAAAATAAAAATAATTTGAGAGGTCAATGCTAAGGTCACCAACTAAAAGAAGAAAAGGTATTTTGCATAAAAACCTTGGTTCTAGATTGCGTATATTGACCAAAGGTTGTGAAAGTTTAACACTTAAAAGTACAAAAGAAGCCTCTTGATTTGGGGTCAGAGGTCAAGTTCACTGACTGAAAGAAGAAAAATGGATGGTTCAATATATATTGACCAATGGTTGGATGGAGGGGTGGCTACATTTAAGATAAAGAGAGGCAGGATGATTTGGGGGAAAAAATATCAAAGGTTAATAGTATTGTGACTTAAAGACAATAGATTTTTCAAAATAACTTCTGTTCTAGAGCATATTCCGTTAACAAACTGTGCATTGCATGCACCTAGACTAATTAAGAAACCTATATATTTGGAGTCAAATGTCAGTGGTGAAGCTCAAATAAGAATTGAATGGTTTCACTGGCAAGTTGAAAGTATAGATGAGGACTGCCTACCTTGACCTACCTGTTAAGGTCATGGTCATTGAGACCTTTTGGTCTGCTATTTTCTGAGTCTAGTGCCTAACAATGTTTCATTAGTGATTTAGTAAAACATATATTTAGACCAGACTGGGTTATTTAGTAAAACATATATTTAGACACTTTTCTGGGTTATTTAGAGTAGTCTTGTTCACGTGTATATAACAAGTTACATTTGTGTACCTATTCTGGAAGATATGTCATAGCCTTAAGGTCTAAATCACAAATCAGTGCATTTAATCTTCTATGTTTTTTACATGGTAGGTGGGGGCTATAAATTCACCTGAGATTTCATGTTAAACAGTGGGGGTTGAATGCATTAAAACACATCATTCAGCTTAAAGATATTTTTTATCTCTCCCAGTCCATCATGAATGTTTACTAGTTTACAAATTACTGCTATCACATGTTAATTTACTCAGATTTATTCTTACTAGTAGTACAGGTGTTTAATTTATGAACTAGTCCAATATACTAATGAAAATAAACACTAGCCCACCTGTTTTAAAATTATCATCTAGGCATGTCAAATATTGGTCTGACATCAAGTGGTAGTACATGGTAACTCCACCCATATTTCCATCATAACCCTGTCATGATTATCTTGTTTGGAAGTTTTATTGACGAAACAAGAATCATAAAATTAAAAAACCATTATTTGATAGGCAGGCATGATAGACCATATAAATCATGTTTGGCATAGAGCCTGTGGAATGCTTCTATTATTGGGATTTCTCTTGACAAGTGTAATAAATGACAGTTTAATTTTGTGTTACAATAAAGATCACTGAAATCACACCTATTGTGATCTATACTGGTGAGTCAGAAAAGTCTAATTACATATGGCACAGAGAATCCTGTGACAATAGTTATCTATCTACCATACAACATTGTATTACAACCACTTTGGCTTTGAGACACCTCTCCCCCTTATGCTTGCCAATTTGTATTTAGACCACAACACCTTTCTGGTCATCATGAGTTAGTCCTGATCCAGTGTTGACATGCTTGGTTACTAATGAGATTCACTTACTTTATTTGCCTGCTTGTATCCCAAAATATCCATATTCACACTTTTATAGCTCTGCTGACAGTTAGCACAAGTTTGTTTTTATGCCGTGTAGAATTTTCATGAAGTATACAATGATCCCAATGCCAAGTTGCTCAGATCCAGAAAAAAATTGTACTGCTACTTCTGAATGAATGGTCATTTTAACATCAGATTTTCACCACATCTTTGTCCTAAATAAAAATGATGCCAAGCTTGCAATTATTATGTCTATCACAGCAGTAAACTTTTTTAAATTATCTTGACATGAATTCTTTAAATTATCTTGACATGAATTCTTTAAATTATCTTGACATGAATTCTTTAATTCTTTTCAAACAGTATAGAATCAGTTCCTTGGAGGGACTCTGTCCTTTAAAAAATTTACAGATAATGCTAATTGCATTCTTTTCTGTTTTTCAGTGAAGTATTATGTCCAGTGATGATTCTTGTCAACATGCGACCATATCTGACATCAAAGCAATGGCTTCTTCAAATTCCATGGGCTTTTGGGTGTCCTCTTCGAGATTGATTTTTGTGACATCTGCTAGCTGCTTTTTAATATGTGGAATACAGAGATCATTTGAATATGTGTAATACATGAATTTCATTTCCTTCAAGACATAAGATTCCATAAAAAATTGAAAGAAGACTTGATTTTCAATATTTTTCTGCAATGGTATCCTCATATATTCATGGATAATATTCTTTGATTGTGAGAACATGTTCCTCCTGAAAAGACTACATTCTGATTTGGAATTATTCTAATGAATTGAGTTAATTGTACACTGAGAATTAAAAATTATAGATTTTAAAGTAAATGTAAATGTGTGAATTTATAATCTGTGATTATTTTGTGAAAAGTCATGGCTTCTAGTAATACTTACCGTGCAAAACCAGTCATTATAACTGGGTCTGAAGCTCGTGCCAATCGTTCATCAAACTTACATGGGAAATATTTTTCAAGTGTGAATGATGAAAACACTGTTTCTCATATAGATGCCAGACATCGACAGGGTAGTTTGTCAAAAGTGACATTTGGTAGTGCAAGTCAGGAATCTGGAGAAATAACTCGTGCCGGAAATGTAAAAAGGGAAGAGATGGGTCAGTCTGCTGGGCAAAAGGCTCCAAAAATTCACGAGCCCCAACCTTTTGCACGAACAAATGTCACAAAGCATGATGAGATTTGGAACAAGGAATCTGATGCCTCTAGAGAGACATCAGATCATTTGTCCCCACCAATGAAATATATCACTCTTCAAACAGCGGAAGAACTCTGGAAGAATTTTGATCCAATGGATGTGTTAGATTCTGCAAGTGACAGAAGTGATTCTTCAACAGACACTATGATAATGATGACAACTGAGGAAGAGCAAAAAAATAAAGAAAAGATTAATCATAGTTTGAAAAAGTATGAACAGAAACATGTGGTACCTTTCCACAGTGGGACTCATCTGGGTGAAAACAGAACAATGTCTGAAACAAATCGCCCAACTCAGGAATCTCAAATAAGACAGCCAGTTAAAGTGTTTATAAATCAAGGCACAAATATACATGGAGATCTTAGTCCAGATGATGGTTACGGAACAAATTCTAGCTCAGGAACTGTGTCATCACCATTTTCATTGGGTTTTCCAACATTATCAACAAATGCATCAGCAGACCCTGAGAATTCTAATCATGGGACTGCAAATCGAACCAAACTTCCTAATGGTGCAATAAAACTGAAAGGTCAGACTTCAGTGCGTGACACATGGGCAGTCAAACGTAAGGGTCGAGTTAATGACACTCAAGATGATACCTTACAAGAGAGATTGCAACAGTTAGCAATAATTGAGGAAGAAGAGAGTTCAGTCACATCAGAAAATCAGGGAAGCATTCATCGAAAACATTCGGTGAACCAGCCTTCTAACAGAAATAGAAATTTTCAAAGTGATACTGATGTCAATATTAAACAAACAAATGGCACAAATGGAAGTAGATTGCAACCATCAGAATCAGATAGAATCAAGCAAAGGCAAAATTTACATCCTGATTTAGTGAGGAATCCGCAACAGCTTCCAGATTCAGTGTATACCAGGGATCAGTCTCCTAGGTCATTTGATCAAAGTGCTAAAAATAGAAACAGGGATCAGGGTCGGGACAGGCCCAATTCACAATTAGGACATGACACTGGATCCCTTTCACTAATTGACACTAATAGTCCAAGCATGAGGATGGTAAACACAAACCCAGTGTACCCAAATAGGAATGTTGGACAACTAGGTGTTGGTCAGAGATCAGCTTTTCAAAATGTGAATGGTGGTGTAAGTGGCAGGGATGGCAGGAATGGCAGAAAGGTCCCAGTAGTGGGACATGTTCAAGTAGGTCAAGTCGATATGTCAGCATCAGGACAACCTAATTCCCCAGTAGTGGGACAACCAAATCCTGTTGCATTAGGATATTCAGATGTACCAAGATTTGGACAGTTAAATGTTCCATCAATGGGACAACCAAGTGCCCCTGCCTTGGAACTATCAAATGTTTCGGAGATCCAGGGCTATTTGGATTCGGAAGAAAACGATGGAAACAGGAGTCCAATATCCCCTTCATTGCAGGCAATGAGAGGAGAGCTCTTGGAAAAATGGAGTGATATGGATCGAAATTATCGGAATTACTGTGGCTTTGATGATAGTTTAGATGGAACATCATTACCTGACGATATAAAAGTAAATTACTTTAAAGACAAAGTTCTGAAAAACAGCTATGGTAATGATAATTATTATCAGCCAGATTCATACACTACAACAGAACAACCTTCCAATCAAGCAGGAAGTGCTGTAACTACCTCAAAAAGTGGTGACAAAGGAGGAACACACAACACCTCGAAAAATAAAATTTTTCAGTTATTACCCAATATGTTTAGACCTGCCTCTTATAGAAAAACAAATGCAGAAATAGAAAAAGAGCAGAACACAAAAACACCAAGATCAACGACTGGTTCCACATTTGATTTTAAAAGGCGGTCACTGGAGCCAGAATATGTGAACATCAATGACCTAGATGTTCCCAGTAGTACTTTGGGACGCCATGTTTCAGTAGATAATCTTCACAAGCGGCCAGTTTTTGCCAGTTCAAGGGATATTTGTAAAATGTTCCAAATGTCAGGGCATAGTCAGGATTTATGGTCTCGACCAGGTTCTCAAAGACACAGTTTTCATGCAATGCCTGCATCGTACAGAAATGTGGAAAACGGTCAGAACCTGCAAGCCGAGATGAGACCTCGTGCATCATCAACAAGTGTAACAAGCAGCAATAAAACACAGATGATGCAGTCTGTGGAAAATCGAATGGCAGTGATTCAACAAAGGACCAGTAATGGTCAAGTTCACAATGTGCAGGGGCTTCAGGGAGGGAGAGGCCCTACTATAGACACAATGGCAGCAAATCAGAGAGCTATGTATTCAGAAAGAACTACTAACACTTCAGGGTCAGTGAAAGCACAGATTTCACCAGCAGACTCAAAGTTGTCAACGCTAGTATAATACATTTACAAACCTCACAAACCCTCCAACATACAACAAATCGGAATTATAAATTCATGGTTAGAAGCCTACCATAGATTGGTCTTCACTATGTTCAGGTGTAGGATTATATTCTGAAGTGATATTTATAAATTTTCATTACAATAATCTTTAGGGATTTTAAAGTTTTGTAGCATTTTAGGAATACGTTATTTGTATATCGTTATCGGCTTTTGTTTCAATGCATTACATTTATTTATTGAGGTGAAGTATAACGCTTACTGACACAAAGTAGTCATCTTGAAAATCTTGTTGTCTGCTTACTACTCTTTAATAGATGGTCATATCCTGACGACTTCTTGAGATATCTAGTTGGACCTAAATAAAAATGGTGCCAATCTGACATATTGGCCACCATGGCAGCTATCTTGAAAATCTTAATATTGCCATTCCTTCTTAACAGAATGTCTTCTCAGTATGAGGATTTCACCTGAGATTTCTCATGATATCTAATTAGTTCTAAATTCCAGTGGCACTCACATCCAATATGGCTGTCATGGTTGCCATGTTTAAAGTCTACTTTTAGCTAATCTTCATAATGACATGGTATTTTTGCCAGAAGGATTCTTATTATATCTGTATAGTCCAGAATGAAAATGGTGCTGATTTGACATCAAATATGGCTACCACAGCAGACATGTTTAAAATATTGTTAAAATGCAGTTTTCATTAAAAGACATCTGATGATGTCAAATTTGTCTTAGCAAAAATGATGCTGATCTTACATCCAAAATGAGTGACACAGCAGCTACTTCAGGACAAAGAAATTATTCAAAATATAAAAGCTGGATTAATGCTCAGCAATTGCAAAGAAGAAATTAAATTTAAAATTCTGGAGTTTCTTTTTGACTGTCTTGAAATGCGTTATAGCAAAAGATGACTGTAATGTACCCCATAATAACACAACCTCACACATAAAACATCACACTTTATGAATCCTTTGAACAGCATCATAGCAAAATATGACTATAATATACCTCTTTGTAACACCTCACATATTACACTTTATGACTCCTTTGAACAGCATTATAGCAAAAGATGAATATAATATACCCCTTTATAACATAACCTCACACAAAATGCATCACATTTTATGATTCCTTTGAACAGCATTATAGGGAAGGATGACTGTCATACTTATGAATGTACAGTACTGCCAGTACTTTGATATGATGATTAAGTCAAGTATCAGTTGTTCAAGCATTTCAACTAAAGCTGTAAGGTTGTCTTAACTAGATTGCTAGCTTCCTCAATAGAGAGAGATCACCTTCAATTGCCACTGTAAGTGAATACTTGTAAACTTGTACTTACATATACTGATGATACTTTCTGAGTACCTGACTGTGAGACTTGGCACAATATCCTGTGAGATAAGAGTAAATTTGGTCCGAATACTGATGATACTTTCTGAGTACCTGACTGTGAGACTTGGCACAATATGCTGTGAGATAAGAGTAAATTTGGTCCGAATACTGATGATACTTTCAGAGTACCTGACTGTGAGACTTGGCACAATATTGTGTGAGATAAGAGTAAATTTGATCCGAATACTGATGATACTTTCAGAGTATCTGCTGTGAGACTTGGCACAATATCCTGTGAGATAAGAGTCAGTTCAATTCGATTTAAATGTTGTTGAGTTTATTTATGTGCACTAATGCAAAATGCAAATCAGTTGTAATTTGGTTCTCTTGCACTTTATGTTGCAGATTGTATGGGATATGCACATGATCGAGACTGAATTCTCGAAACAGATTTATTCAGATATGGACCTAATTATAAATACATGCGGTTAAAAGATATGGTAATTCAGTTCAAAACATTTTCCCTAGAAACAAATTAAACAAATAAATTAAAACTCAATTCTTTGAAACCATGAATGAATCTAATGGACTTCGTCATGAGTAAGAAATACTGTCCACTCAAAGTTACATGGGTTGCTATGGAGTTAGATTGAGATGGCGCAATATTCTGAGATTTGTCCTTGCACTGTGAGATGTAACAGGTAGCCATGTTATTTCTAAATTTGTAATTTGCTGAGCTTTCATACCATTGCAAATGCAAATAACCCTTTCAACAGTTTTTACTGTAGTGGAGGTATATGGAGCTACCTGTAACTATGTATATTAGATATGTTATTGCCTTTGGCAGAAAAAGAGCACATTGGTTTCCACAACCACAGATAATACATTTTAATATTTAGAAATCATCACTTCCAATGGTGAAAACAGTTATTTAGGAAAAGTAGAATTTTATAAGAATAATTATTACAGACAGAAACTATTATATTTTTTTTATAATTTACAAGTTATTTCTGCTTTATTGGTGTGTAGGTATGAGAAAGATAACAATATTATTTTTTGTGAATCATTTTTTTTCTTTGAAACCTTTCTCTATAGATTGCATTTATTAATATTTTAAACTGCTTATACAAAGTACAAAATTTATGTCATAACCTTATTGTGTTGTTCCCTAATTAGCCTTCAGTTTTAATCATGTTATGCCTAGTTATGGTTACCGGTCAGTATTTTGTCTTGCCACGTAAAATGTAACGTAGTTTACATACTCTTTTGAAACTGTGATAATAAATACATGGATAGGGGGTGGAGAAAGAAAGACATGACACCTAATATATACAGTTGTTATTGGCACTTCATTTAGAAACTTGCATATTTTAGAAAAATATTTTGTTTCTGAAGAAGAATAATTTTAAATGTTGCATGAAACATGTAATTTATTAAAGATTTCATTTTTTTAATTTATCATAGTAAACATTTTTTTTCTAATTTATTGAAGAAATTTTAATAAATTTTGTAATATTGAAGTTTATAATTTCTGTCAATTTTTTAAAATTATTACTACATTAATATAGCACCATGTAGCCAGTATTGTGTTGACGTGCTGTTAAATTCAAACACACACACACACACACACACACACACACACACACACACACACACACACACACACACACACACACACACACACACTTGTTGGAGGTTTATTCATTGTGGAACTCACAATATGTTTAACAAATGTATACTCAGTAGTTTGTATTCTGTTTAATAATTAACATTGAATGAATTTATTTAAACCTGACTAGATAAGATGTACACCTTAATATCACAGTTGACAGGAATTCAGAAAATAGTTTGGCAATTTTATTTGGGTTAAAAAGTCTATTTTTCTACTTTGCCATGGTTTAAGGAAGTCTTTTAAGCATCAGTTATTATTATTATTATTATTATTATTATTATTATTATTATTATCAATCATATATTCTTTCAATACATTTTTTTGTAGGCAAGTATGAATAAAAAGAATGTTTAACAACTACTCTGACCAGAGTATTCCTAGAAATGGAAGATACCTGTTCAGGGGAAGTAATTCTTGGTGGATAGAATACAATATTGTTAATCTGTCATTTAGATGTAAGAAAAGTGATTCATTACAAATATTTTTGGGGGGTAGGTGGGTACATATGTTATCAGAGAGCCAATTTATGTGATGTTTTTAAAAGCCAAATTGTCTCTGGAATTAGAAAACATGATTGAAGTAAAAGGCAAAAACAATTTCATCTCAGAAAGACACTCATAAGTAAAGTGTATTTTGTATTATACTTATGCATTAAGCACAATAATAATAATAATATTAATGATAATATTAATAATAACCGTGGATGCAATAATTATTATTATTATTATTATTATTATTATTATTATTATTATTATTATTATTATTAATGGGTAGCTCACTTAGTACAATGAAAAGTAATACCCCAAAAACTCAAATATAAAATGGCATGGTTAAGACAGTGTTATAGAAAATGTGACAATGTTATATATACATGTATGTATGTATGTATAATAGTTGCAAAAGTTAAGATAACACATGTCAAGATATATATCTTTTAAGTATTTCCTTAAAACAGGCCAAATGAGGTGAAAATCAGACATTTTTATATTATTACAGCATGATTAAATTACAATTGGTGAACAAGAATAATTTCCATAATGTCATTTTTCTCTACTTGTGTTTGAATGTTTACTGATATATATGTCAATCAATTTTCTGTTCATACCTAAAGTTTCATTATTTTTGTCCAGTTTAAGTTTTAAAAACTCTCATGCTAACGTTTAAGATCTAATACCACCCTATACCCACAAAGATCTAATACCACCTTATACCCACAAAGATCTAATACCACCCTATACCCACAAAGATCTAATACCACCCTATACCCACAAAGATCTAATACCACCCTATACCCACAAAGATCTAATACCACCCTATACCCACAAAGATCTAATACCACTCTATACCCACAAAGATCTAATACCAACCTATACCCACAAAGATCTAATACCACCCTATACCCACAAAGATCTAATACCAACCTATATCCACAAAGATCTAATACCACCCTATACCCACAAAGATCTAATACCAACCTATACCCACAAAGATCTAATACCACCCTATACCCACAAAGATCTAATACCAACCTATATCCACAAAGATCTAATACCACCCTATACCCACAAAGACAGATATGCCATTACAGATCAAGATCCATGTCTTCTTTTACTTATGATTTCATGTGTGTCTGCCAGAAGATCATTTGTCCATATTTACTTCATTCATTTCTGTAAATATGCTTCAAGTACCGGTATGTAATTTAATATTGCATTTATGATTATTATTTTGGATAGAAACAATGTAGTCTCTGCATTATACATCATGGCTGAGAACTAACTATACAGCATTTTAGTGTGTTTATATGCCCTTAAAAACCAACCAAACAGCACATAGATATATCCTTATAACTAAACCACATACATGTATTTATCTCATTACAAATACACCACATATTTATCTCATTACAAATACACCACATATTTATCTCATTATAAATACACCACATATTTATCTCTTTTAAAATACACCACATATTTATCTCTTTTAAAATACACCATGTAACAAGATAACTGGGTGGGATTTCTGGATTCACAACATAACACTGTTGATGATAATATTAATACAATGTTTAATAATGATGATAATATTAATACAATGTTTAATAATGAATTACTTGAATGAGCAATTTATTATGAATATGTGCGTGTATCATAATCCAAATATTTGATTATTTAACATAAGAACACACAGGCATAATACTGAAAAATATATAAAAAAAAATTACTTTACAAAATGCAAGGATAAGAGGTGAATGATTCACAGTGATTACACAATGAAAAGATGGATATTGTTTACTCAGCTAGTAAACAATTTGGAATTCTACTCGTGTAGTAAATGGAATTCACTCCAATAGTGAAATTATACAAACAGATAGGCACTCTCACTCTGCTGACCATGCCTACGAGTGCTTCGGCTACACATTCAGTTTCAATTGATGGCAAAGTTATGGCTACAGGGTATCTAGTAGCATAATCTACCAGCATCAAGATGTATCGGTTTTACGATCTGAATGCGGGAATATAGGTCCTACAATGTCAATGACCAATCTTTTAAATGGAGTAGCTAATGGTACTCTAGTTACCCTGCCCTTAGAGATAGTCTTCTGGCAAACATCGCATGAGCAACAAAAAACAGTGCTACATCGCTTTTGACACCAGACCAATAAAATTCTTGTAATATCCTATCTGTTGTTTTATTCTAAATGACCTGCCATACTCAACTCATGTGCAACCTTGAGTACATGTGACCTGAATTTCTGGTGGACCACTAGTTGCAAGAACTTCCTATCAAGTGTAGAGTATTGCCTATACAGTCGACTCCACTTAACTGCACATCGGTTAACTGCACATGCCGGATAACTGCACGTAGTCATGATGATCCATTTTTTCCCAATGCTTTTCCATGGAAACAAACTTCGGATAACTGCACTTCACTTAAATGCACACTCCGGATAATAGCACAATAAATTTCTGCCCGTGGTACATTATTCAATACAATTTTATTCCGGTTAACTGCACAATGTATATTTATGATCAGTTATTGCCAGTCTACTGCTGTAGCGCTTCAAGTAAGCTGACAATTAAGATGGTAAATGCAACATTGTAAATGATTGACATGTAAAAGACGCCTTAGGTGGTATATACATGTACATCCATGCCCACTAAGGAGCAATAGTGGAAAAAATCATAGTACAGCATGGGAAACATTGCTCTAAACCGTTCGGGTTTGAATGATTTCAAACCAAAAAATGGATGGTTGGAAAGATGGAAAATGAGCCACGGAATTTAATTTAAACGACAACACGGCGAAAAACAGCATGCAGACGACTTTGGAGCTGAACACTTTTTCTGTCGGAGATGACCCATCAATGTCTGACAGTTTTCGAATAACAAGCGATCTATAGAATTTTTTTAAATTCACTATAATTCCTTGGTTCATTGGTTGAAACAGTGAAATTGTGTTCGGAGGAAGGAAAACAAGCTAACATTTAAGTAAAAGTTGAAATAGTGGATTCTAATCATTGTTTAAATTTATTCTTCACATATATTCGTGCCGTGCCGATTTAAAGCTGTATTTTACCGTACTTCGGTTAACTGCACACTCCGGTTAACTGCAGTCTCGTGACGGGCATGAGGGTGTGCATTTAACCAGAGTTGACTGTACATTAAACCTTTTCGAGTAAGGAACTTAGAAGAACCACCCATTCTTACACTTCCTCATGTTATACTTTCTCTGCGGTTGCACATAGAGATGCATCATGTTCTTGCTCATTCTGAAATTCTTCACAGGAGATATCAGTAATGGCTTCTGGTGCTCGGATGATAGGGAATCTGAAGTCAGACATGGTTGGGAGTCTAGATCTTTGTACATTGCGAATCGTAAGTTTATAGATCGGGTTGGCTATGCACAAAGCTTCCATGGTTCCGGTCAAGAATGGTGTTTCGATAACTATCCTTGCGACAGGAACGTGGTCGATTGTTTGGTCTAGTAGCATACAAGGCAATTTAATCCAGAGCAAATGGTCATTATAATACATGTGCCGATCGATTGGATTGCATCGCAACCAAGCTCAGCACATGCCACTGACTTGTACACTGCATCCTGCTTAGCCTGCTGGAAAGCATAGAGTTTTCGATCTACCGACTGTCTGCCTTCAGTGGCCACAATGACTGTTTGAACAGGTCCCATCCACTTAGGGTGATTGGGGGAGATATGACCCCACTCTTTGCAAGTGAAACATTGCTTGTCCTTATGTCTAACCTGTTTATCAGGTTTCTCAAGTTAACTCTGTTTCTGGTCATTGATCAGTTTTCCACCTTTACTGTCTTGCGAGATGACATTCTGAGAACCTCCCTGAGCTTCAGTGAATAAATCCGCCTGTGTGGCCATATCATATATATTTGTGAAGGACTTTTCCCTCAAGAACAAATGAAATTCCTTGCCACAAGTTGTCAATAGCTTTTCCCAAAGCAAGAAATTGATAAGACCCTCAAATGTATTAGAGACTTTACCACACAATGTCTTAGCGACTTTACCACACAATGTATTAGCGACTTTACCACATTTCACCCATCGCTACAAGTAATTGCATGTCCTACTGACTAACTGGTTGAATGTCTTCCCTTTCTCAGGTTTCCTATACTTAAGCTTCTTGCAAAACCCTTGCTCAGTTAGCTCTTATTTTTTCAGAAGTGTGTCTTTCAATGCAAGATCATTCAGTGAATCAGCTGTGGATAAACATGAATACATATTTAATGCTTTACCCTTAAATGAAGCGACCAATCTTTTTTCCATTTTTGTACAGTGTTGTACCTTTTGAACTTGTTTAGATAACTATCTTTATTGTCTTCAAATGGGGGCAACTTTGGAACTCTCAATTAAAATCATGTTCCCTCTCCCTTTTAGTTTGCAATAGCTCTGAATTTCTTTGATATTCTTTCATCCTATTTATATCTTCTATCTACATAGCTTCTAATCTCACCTGTTTTTCTCTTTCTAACTTACTATTGTTTACTTCTCTTAGCAGTTCAACCTTTTCCATTTCTGCTTTCTTTTCTAACTACATTTTTTCCTGCTCTGCTTCCCCTTCCTATTCTATCCATTCTTTTTCAACCTGTTTTTTTAATTCTATTTTTCTATATCAGTCTATCTTCCCCTTCTCCAATTCAATTTTTTCTTTTTTGCTTGATTTTCTAATTCTATTTTCTCCCTCTCAGCCTGATTTTCTAATTCTATCTTGTTTTTAAAAGCCATTTTTATTTCTTTGGCTTCCCTTTCCATATCTAGTTTCTCCCTATCTATTTCCCTCTCCTTTAACCTATGATCTCTTCCCTAGCCTTTTCGTCAAAATAAGCCCACTGCTAATAGATTTTATGTAAAGAGATACACTCTGTCATCAGCACACTTTATTTTAGCTCCATGGCTGCTACAGTTAATTTTTGTGGATGGCTTTACAGCTTGCACCACATTGACTCCGACAACTCCGATAACTTTGAATGCTTGGGTTACTCTGGTCACTCTAGACACCCTAGACACTCCAAATCCTCTGGATGCTCCAGACGGCTCTACACAGCTCTACACGAGACTATCCGTAATGTAAATAGTTTTACCAACGGTGAGGTATTTATGCACAGATATTGTCTGTGCACTAGCATTCTGTTCTTCCAATCAAAAGCGATTCGCACGTGTGGCATAGGATGGACCAAACTCACTATTTTCAAATACAACAAAATATACATTAATCACCTTCGGGTATCATTGTACACCAAATATGAAACTAGAATATGTATTTAATAAATAAAAGGGTTTATATAATTCCATGACACACCACATATTTATCTCATTACAAATATACCACGTATGTATCTCATGAGACAGTCCCAACATATTTATTTCTATTTCATTACAAATACACAATATAATTATCTCATTACAAATACACCACATTTATCTCATTAGAAATGCACCACATATTTATCTCATTACAAATACACCACATATTTATCTCATTACAAATACACCACATATTTATCTCATTACAAATACACCACATATTTATCTCATTACAAATACAACTCATTTATCTCATTAAAAACACACCACATATTTATCTCATTACAAATACAACTCATTTATCTCATTAGAAATACAACACATATTTATATCTTTACAAATACATCACATGTTTATCTCATTACAAATATACCACATATTTATCTCATTACAAATACACCACATTTATCTCATCACAAACACACCACATATTTATCTCATTACAAATACACCACACATTTATCTCAATACAAGTCAACACCAATCTGTAAAAGAATCCTGAAATATCATAGAGCTAAGTTGACCATTAAAGGTCATGGGAAGACCCTTAGACCTTTGACCGTTAAAGGTGGCAGAAAGGCCATAAGAGGCAACTGGATGGTTATCAGTATGGTTAGGTGCAACATCTTGTTGCTATGGTTACATCTTTACAACACACATTTAACTGTAAATAGGTTTGCCTTTGATACGCTGGCATCTTATTTATGACTTAAATTTGCACATGTACAAAAGGGTTCAACTCATTTTTTAATTTATTTAATTGATAGTTGTTTACTTTCTCTTATTTCTTTGTGCTATTTCTGTAAACAATTGTCATTTGTATGTGTAATGATGCAGGATAGTAGAATATTCATGCATTTACAAATAGTAATCAGTTTATGTGTTTGACATGTGAAACTGATAAGCCAATATGATATATTACACCCATGCAATATCTTTTGAAGGTGCATGAACTGTAGTAATAGTTATGTCTATAATTACGGTGTACTTAATTTTGTCCTGGACGTCATAGTTTCCCTTACTTCAATAGACCAAGATACCTTTTTTCCTTTGATGTAAGAGTAGCATCCCTTTGCAATAACTGAGAGGTTGTCAGGCCAAAAATAAAAGATGAATGCTTAGATGTAATTTAAGTGAACACTTGTGAAAGTAGAATTTTATATATGCTTTGTAAAATTTAAGCATTCTGTAAAATTGGACCACATTATTTCATGTTTTGTTTGTTTCTAATTTTGCTGATGCATTTCAATGAAAATCCATTGAGAATAATCCATTGTTTTCCACATTGACCTCTGATCTATTGCAGGCTATGTAATCCTTACATCAACTTTTAGAATGTAATGATTGGGATTTGGGGTAAGAAATTTGTTATGTGTAAGAAATTTGAAGGACAGATTTGATTAAAACCAAAGTCCTAGTATTGAAACTTCTATGTCAGGATTGATGTTAAACTTATTCCATCAGTTAGAGTTATTGCCCCTGTTCTTTAAGTCATAAAATGGCTAATTTGTCCATGTCATTTTGATATTTGTTTATTTTAGCATCAAGTAATTGACTTCTATCACTTAAGTCCATGTTTCTTTTGTGGACATGGTATCGTTAGCTTTTCAAATCAGTCTTCCATGACAATTTTATAATTTGAGTAATTCTAACTGGTATGTAAGTAATTGAAATCGTTGATAATCTCGGCCACATTAGACTGACTGATTCAAATATGAAATGCAGGCTAATTTTGTTTTAAGTGTTTGTTTTCTCAGTTTTAAAATATAACGGATGGATTATTAAGTTGAAAATTTGTTGCTGTGTCTAAAACTTGTAGGCATTAAAATTAATTTTCATTATTGATATTTTAAAGAGTGAATCGTTTTTCATAAACATTTTTCAGCTTTTTTCTCGTTTAAAATTGTTCTTATTTGAGGTCATAATTAATAATTAGCATTTGTTTATTCATAAAATATTTGTACAGTTATTTAAATTATGAACATTGCTGAATGTTTTATGTTTATGTAGGATCCTTAATGAGATGTATATTTTTTACATTATGGAATATTAATTGAGTACAAATGCAATAAATTATTTCCATAGCTGAAACAGTTTTCATGCTTTGTTACAAACCAGTTTAATTATCAATGTGTTTTATTTTAGAAATATTTACTTTATTATTTGTTTCATCCCTGTTACTATATGCATGGTACATATTGACATTGACCTTTGACATAACAGGAAGTTTTTGCTTGTTTTCTGGTCCTTGTACTTTTTCTTTTTAAAAAATAAACTTTCTCACATTATACTATTACACACAAATCTGTCTCTTTTTTTCTGTCTTACTGTCAGTGTGTGTGTATTGGAATATTTGTATTCATCAATGGCATTAATTTTGTTGCAGACATTTATACATGGTCTACTAAATGAAGGCCATTCACACTTACATATATGCATGTGTGTGTGTGTGTGTGTGTGTGTGTGGACAAGCATTTGAATTCTACCACTGGACTAGCCTGGGTCAGTTACCATGTGTGTGTGTGTGTGTGTGTGTGTGTGTGTGTGTGTGTGTGTATGTGGACAAGAATTTGATTCCTACCACTGGACTATCCTGGGTCAGTTACTATGGTGTGTCCTTCAGCACTGTAGCATAGTCCAATGGACTTTGCACTAAACAAATTAACCAACTTGTGGTGCTCTGTCATTAAACACCAAACTTATGGATGGATGGATGGCTTTACTTTAGAGTAGCCACTTTAAAATGGTATACTAAAAGAGGCCATATATATATTCCTGTCTGTCTTGATAATTAGGATAATGCAAGTACAGATAAAGCAGCCAAAGCTACCATCTGGTCACCCATCTTTTCAGTGAACATTCCAAAATTCTGGAGTCAAATATATAAACTAGCATCTTCTTCATCCTTGACAAAATATGTAGAATGTAAACTTCATCAATATGTTTGAGAACATCAAATCCACCATTGGAGACTGGCATTCCTGATGTTGAACACATTACAGAGATGTGGTGGTATTCTACCTACTATGTACAAGACAAACCTAACTCATGCAAATAGAACATATATACTGAACTCATACTTATTGGACCCACATACCCACCTCACAGAATTCGGAATTGCATACTCAACTCCTGCATATACGACTTGCATACCAAACTCATGCATATAGGACTGGCATACCCAACTCATGTATATAGGACTGGCATACCCAACTCATGGAATTTAGAATTGCATACCCAAATCATGCATATAGGACTTGCATACCAAACTCATGCATATAGGACTGGCATACCCAACTCATGTATATAGGACTGGCATAACAAACTCATGGAATTTAGAAATGCATACCCAAATCATGCATATAGGACTTGCATACCAAACTCATGCATATAGGACTGGCATACCCAACTCATGTATATAGGACTGGCATACCCAACTCTTGGAATTTAGAATTGCATACCCAACTCATGCATTTTGTATATATGACACTAATACCCAGCTCATGCATATATGACCTGCCTATCCAACTCATGCATATATGACTTGCATACCCAACTCATGCATATAGGACACACATACCCAGCTCATGCATATAGGACACACATACCCAGCTCATGCATATATGACTTGCATACACAACTCATACATATTTGACACATACCCAAGTCATGCATATCTGACACACACACCCAAGTCATGCACATAGGACACATACCTAAGTCATGCATATTTGCTACACATACCTAAGTCATGCATATTTGACACACATACCTAAGTCATGCATATTTGACACACACACCCAAGTCATGCATATTTGACACACATACCCAAGTCATGCATATTTGACACACATACCCAAGTCATGCATATAGGACACACACACACAAGTCATGCATATTTGACACACACACACACAAGTCATGCATATTTGACACACATACCCAAGTCATGCATATTTGACACACATACCCAAGTCATGCATATTTGACACACATACCCAAGTCATGCATATTTGACACACATACCCAAGTCATGCATATTTGACACACATACCCAAGTCATGCATATTTGACACACATACCCAAATCATGCATATTTGACACACATACCTAAGTCACACATATAGGACACACACACTCAAGTCATGCATATTTGACACACATACCTAAGTCACACATATAGGACACACACACTCAAGTCATGCATATTTGACACACATACCTAAGTCACACATATAGGACACACATACCAAACTTGTGCATACCAGACACACATACCCAGTCATCCATACAGGACACATATACTCAACTCATGTATACATACCCATCAAATGTATATAAGACACACATATCCAACTTTTGCATATTGGACAGATAGGAGTGACCCACCCAACTCATCCATATAGGACACATATACCCATCTTCTACATATAGGACTCACTAAACTTGTGTGTATAGGACTGATACACCCAACTCACATATATGGGACTGACCCACCCAACTCACATATATGGGACTGACATGCCCAACTCACATATATGGGACTAACACGCCCAACTCACATATATGGGACTGACCCACCCAACTCACATATATGGGACTGACACACCCAACTCACATATATGGGACTGACCCACCCAACTCACATATATGGGACTGACCCACCCAACTCACATATATGGGACTGACACACCCAACTCACATATATGGGACTGACACACCCAACTCACATATATGGGACTGACCCACCCAACTCACATATATGGGACTGACAGGCCCAACTCACATATATGGGATTGACCCACCCAACTCACATATATGGGACTGACACACCCAACTCACATATATGGGACTGACCCATTCAACTCACATATATGGGACTGACCCACCCAACTCACATATATGGGACTGACACACCCAACTCACATATATGGGACTGACACACCCAACTCCTACAATCCTCCTGATGGTGAATCTTGACCAGAGTCCATACAGTAATAGTGTCGAGTGATAAAGGAATACATTCTTATTGAGTACTCCTTTTTTATACATTTGATTAGTGTACTTTATGTTGAAGTGCCACCCAAGACAATATTGACATTTTAAGAAAATGTGTTATATATTTAAATGTTTGATTTTTCTTCCTTAAAATGTGCAGTTCAATTTTCTTTTCTTAATTTTACTTTGGCCATTCTTATGCTGCTGTTAAATGTTAAACTGTCTTTATTTCCTTTCATATCTCCTTTATATCCTTTTCAACAGAGATTACATCAGTTTCATGTGTGTGTGTGTGTGTGTGTGTGTGTGTGTGTGTGTGTGTGTTTTATTAGGATTTTTAACATAACTTTAACAATTTTTCAGTCATATCGCTACAATGTCTGTTCATAGTAATGTCTAGCACTGCAGGGCATCATTGGTATGACTCAGCTGTGACCTCCCACATCCAAGGTGAATGCTCTACCCATAAGGCCACATCCAAGGTGAATGCTCTACCCATAAGGCCACATCCAAGGTGAACGCTCTACCCATAAGGCCACAGGAGCAAGGTGAATGCTCTACCCATAAGGCCACAGGAGCAGTGTACATCATATTCATCAAATCCTGGATAATACAATATAATGAAGCACTAAAAAAAACCAACAGAGATAAATATATAAAAGAAGTACTCATCTAATATATTAACAAAGCAAAATATCTTAATAAATCAAAATGTTGAAATAAAATATCAAAACTAAATATCATTTACCATATGGCCTTCTTTAAACATTTTCTTGATTCTGTTCATAATACAATGTATATCTGAATGCCTATAATGATACATAATTAACATTAGCTTTGAGATGGCAAAGACAGGAAAACAGAAAACTTATGCATATCATAATAATATATGTATTTATTACTTCATGTGTTTATGTTTCTTTTTATGTGTATTTGTATGCAGGCCTGTATGTATTACTGGCTGAATTTATTACTTCAGCAAATAATATGTCATGTTAAAACAAGATCATGAAACATGACAAAGAAAGAAAACAGACATTCTGTGTCAATACCTTTACAAGATGAAACAATCATGTTATTAAGTGTAAGAAATTTTCACCTGAATGTTTTTATATATATCAGTAACATGTGTTCATCTTTTTGATTCATGAAACTGGATTGCACTTTTAACTTTGGTAATATGTCTATATTTGACATTGTAAAGCAAATAAGTGATCTTGTTGATGAATTTGATTTAAATTAAGGTCATTATTGTTCCCTCTTGCAAATTATGTTAACCTGATTTCCGATCTGTTGGCTGTTAAAGGACCTGACATTGCTGACAAGTTGGAATGCTCTGGAAATGAATTTAAGTCGCTCATCTTTGTTCTGAATTTTTTTCTTCTTTCACATAGGGTAGTGAGTAACTTGATTCATTTTTCCCACCTGAAATATTTGTAATTGAGAGAGTCATTTAGTTGTGTACTATTTTTGTCGTTTCAATAATTCATTGGAATTACAAAGTTCTCATGGATTTTAGGACTGAATAATTATTTTGGAATTATCGTAAATTCAGTTAAGACATTTTGAATTATACATGTATTATTATACATTAAGACTGTTAGCATACCAATGTTATTCAAGGCTACTGGGACATTAGTACATTCAAATAGTACTTCATTTGGATCATCAATGTTATTCAAGGCTACTGGGACATCGGTACATTGAAATAGTGCTTCATTTGGAATATCAATGTCATTCAAGGCTACTGGGACATTAGTACATTCAAATAGTGCTTCATTTGGAATATCAATGTCATTCAAGGCTACTGGGACATTAGTACATCCAATTAGTACTTCATTTGGATCATCAATGTTATTCAAGGCTACTGGGACATCGGTACATTGAAATAGTACATCATTTGGAACATCAATGTTATTCAAGGCTACTGGGACATTGGTACATTCAAATAGTACTTCATTTGGATCATCAATGTTATTCAAGGCTACTGGGACATCGGTACATTCAAATAGTACTTCATTTGGATCATCAATGTTATTCAAGGCTACTGGGACATCGGTACATTGAAATAGTACTTCATTTGGAACATCAATGTTATTCAAGGCTACTGGGACATTAGTACATTCAAATAGTACTTCATTTGGAACATCAATGTTATTCAAGGTTACTGGGACATTGGTACATTCAAATAGTACTTCATTTGGAACATCAATTGAACTTGGTCAAATACTCTATATCCTTTGGACTTGTGATAGAACATTGAGGACTTGGGGATTTCATTTACATCGTTGTAAGTGATTCTTAATATTTTCACTTTGTATTCAAGAGAAATAAAGTATTTGTTGAATATTACAAAATGTGATGGTTTTCACTTTTCTTCTCTTACTTCATATAAGACGAAAATGTTGTAACAATATCATTTGGCTTAATATGACCGATACCTTCTCTAAAAATATGCTCATATGACAGCGAGTGTCATTATATCATGTATGTATCATCACATAATTAACAATATTCTTGGAATAAGAAAGGGCTGGTGTTTAAAATCATACATTAATTCAATTAAATGTTTATGGTGTGACAAAATAAAAAAGAAAACACAAATGAAAAACCATAGCAAGCTGTAACAATATGTGTTTGTGTTTCTACAAAACAAATGCACCCTAGTGCATGTATGTTTCTATGCATGTGTCTGTGTGTGTATATGTATGTATCTATCTATGTATGTATGACCTCTGGGTAGCAAGTGGTTGCTAGCAGATCTGTAGAAGATTAATTAAGTTCCTATCTGTTGCACTTGGTAAATTTGAATATGTGACAATGATATGTTACAGTGTTCTTTCCCAAGTCTAAATGTGAATATGGGACAATGGTTAGTAAAAGTGTTATTTCCCATGTTTAAATGTGAATATGGGACAATGATTAGTTATAATGTTATTTCCAATGTCTAAATGTGAATAAGGGACAATGATAGGTTACAGTGCAAATTCCCATGTCTAAATGTGAATATGGGACAATGGTTAGTTATACTGTTATTTCCCATGTTTAAATGTGAATATTGGACAATGATTAGTTATAATGTTATTTCCAATGTCTAAATGTGAATATGGGGCAATTATTAGATACAGTGATAATTCCCATGTCTAAATGTGAATATGGGACAATGATAAGTCACAGTGTTATTTCCCATGTCTAAATGTGAATATTGGACAATGATAAGTTACAGTGCAAATTCCCATGTCTAAATGTGAATATGGGACAATGATTAGTTATAGTGTTATTCCCATGTCTAAATGTGAATATGGGACAATGATTAGTTATAGTGTTATTCCCATGTCTAAATGCAAATATGGGACAATGATTAGTTAAAGTGTTATTTCCCATGTCTAAATGTGAATATGGGACAATGATTAGTTACAGTTCTAATTCCCATGTCTCAATGTGAATATGGGACAATGATTAATTATAATGTTATTTCCAATGTCTAAATGTGAATATGGGATAATGATTAGTTATAGTGCTAATTCCCATGTCTAAATGTGAATATGGGACAGTAAGTTACAGTGCTATTTCCCATGTCTAAATGTGAATATGGGACAATGATTAGTTATAGTGCTAATTCCCATGTCTAAATGTGAATATGGGACAGTAAGTTACAGTGCTATTTCCCATGTCTAAATGTGAATATGGGACAATGATAAGTTACAGTGTTATTTCCCATGTCTAAATGTGAATATGGGACAATGATAAGTTACAGTGCAAATTCCCAGGTCTAAATGTGAATATGGGACAATGATTAGTTATAGTGTTATTTCCCATGTCTAAATGTGAATATGGGACAATGATTAGTTATAGTGTTATTTCCCATGTCTAATGTGAATATGAGACAATGGTTAGTTATACTGTTATTTCCCATTTTTAAATGTGAATATGGGACAATGATTAGTTACAGTGCTAATTCCCATGTCTCAATGTGAATATGTGACAATGGTTAGTTATAGTGTTATTTCCTAAATCAGTAATAGGGGCGTTATCATAGTGCAAAACAAACAATGCTGAATCATAAATTCAATCTTATTTTCATATATTTTTTTTGGGTGACAAGAAAGGCAAAACATATTTGGATTTCCCATAAAGATGATCAAGTTTGTCAGAGTTGTTTACCTTTATAACTGACAAAGACATTTGTGTAATTACTCACTTAATGAATGATTCTCTAAATACTCAGCGCATAAGAACCACCCCACCAAAAATTTGATGAAGCTGCTCAGTTGGTAACTGTGAACCAAGGGAGGGAACTACAAGTCACTGGACCTTTTCAAGTTATTCCTATTTAATGACTTGTATTTTTGGCAGAAATTCAGATGTTTTAGATGATAGCAGAATGGATCAGATGTGTAATTGAACTAATTTATGTTCAAATCTGGTTTCCTGGGCCAACTGAATTATACTGATTTTGGTAGCCCCAAGAATGAGCTATACTGTTTTTGGTAGCCCCAAGAATTGGCTATACTGAATTTGGTAGTCCCAAGAATGAGCTATACTGATTTTGGTAGCCCCAAGAATGAGCTATACTGATTTTGGTAGTCCCAAGAATGGGAAATACTGATTTTGGTAGCTCCAATAATAAGCTATACTGATTTTGGTAGCCCCAAGAATGGGAAATACTGATTTTGGTAGCCCCAAGAAAGGCCTTATGACTGGATGCAGGACTCATTTAGATCTACTGGATGGTTTCATATTTTGAAACATCCCTAATTTTAAAGGTAGAAGATATGAAGTTAACTATCATAAGCCAAAGTATTTATAAATTCACACAGAAGCTAAACCTGTAATGTTACTTTGAGGTAGGTTTGAAAATGGATTGGCTTGTTTGGTGACTGCCTGTCACAGCTGGACTAGCATTGGCAATCAAATGCATAACTTGGGCTGCAAATAAATTGCCAACATGGCTTACGTATGTCTGCTACAGAGGTAAATATCTAAAAATCGAGATGGTTGAGGGGTGATGAAAAGTATGCTAATTTGTTATAGTACAAGTCAGGAATATCATTTCAATTTTTTCAGGCATTGGGTTGGCATAAACTTGATTGGGGGTGGGGTGGGGGGAAACTTAAGGGGGGGGGGGCAAAATTTGCTTGCTTGTTTATTTTCATATATAGGCTACAGTAATTTTACAGCACATGCAGATTTGCAATACTGATTCTTTTAGCCTTATCACAGGAAAAACATTCAAAAAAGCTCTTTGCTGTCATAAATGAATGTAAAAAAGAGGCGTTGGTGGCAGTGTTGTTTCAGTACAAAAGCCACCAGTTTGTATAGGGAATTAACCCGATTGCCACAGTCAAAATCTCACATGCATGTTTTCTACAAAAATCATTAGGTTGTTTTCTTTTGTATCTACAGTGTAAAAAAAAATTCTGCATTAGGTCATTTTCGGATGAAAATTTACCAGATAAACTCTCCAGTGAGACTTTAAGTTGTTCATGAAGTCAATCGGACATCGGTGCATTCTGGAGTTTATTCGTGCTTTGGTCATCTAGGCACATGTTTTCGCTAGGTGTAGTTCAACTGACCTAACGGGTGATGCTCGTTCATTGGGATAAAGCATGATCTCCTTACAGCCCTCCACTATTTGTTGCTTTCCTTCAGCGGGTTTTAGAATATTTTCCTCAGACTCAGACATATAATGCCCATCATTTTAGTTTTGTAAAAAAAAAACACCCTCTTTGCTTCATCGCTTCTGTGCCATCTGTAGGTGGTTGCTTTATCACTTTTCTCTTGCTTTTGCTCTGTCATCATCATCAGTCTCTTGACCTAGCATGGTCGTTGAGGCACTGTGCTTCTGAACATCTGACCAGTTCCCTCCACTTGTCTTGTCTTGATCAAGTGCCAATGCCTGTGTCCCCACAAAACTTTTTCTGGTCCATCCTGTAGTGTTGTCAGTCCACTTTAGCAGCAGAGGGGGCGAATCCAACTTCTCTAATTGGGGTAGATTTTAAGCAAAACATTTTAAGTCTCCATTTGCCAAATGGAGCCTTAACGATTTTAAAGCCCTATTTGTCAAATTAGGGGTTTCTCAAAACCTCTTGGGTTTAAGTACCTTGCCATTGGAGCATAAAAAAAGCATCGATTCGAGACGCTATTGTCGCCGCATCTGCTGCTATGGGTTAACAATGAAAATCATTTAGGATGAAAATTGCTACGATGAAAGTCCTTAGGACGAAAATCCTTTTAGGATTTCACAAACAGACTACTTTGTAGAACCTCACTGTAATGGTGCGCTGCCGGTTATCAAAATGTTATTATTACAATATCGTACAAGCCCTGGTCAGAGGTATTGCGCAACTTGGAAAAACAACACTCGAACCGCCTCCCTCTAATTATCGTTATCTAGAAGATGATCTCTACAGTGTAATTTGCCCGGTTAATGGATATGGTAATCTGAGATGGTACTTTGAACAAGACAACACACGAGCCCCCGTAAAGATAAAATATGAATTTAATTAAAAATACAATTAAGAAAAGAATGACACTGTGAATTACAATTTCTTTCTTTCTGAATACACTTAGTTCAGAAATACATAAACTGAAGCTTTAAAACAATGGATACATTCATAAAAATCCAAAACACTAATAAAAATAAATGAAGTTAGCCGTTAATACTGAGAGTAAATTTCATCATGGAATCGAATGTTCATAAAACATTGGACTGTTGGATGATTCAAAATGACCTTGTTCGTCGACTGGTTTTCCTCTTCTTCTGCGTTAGTCTCAACTTGAGCTTGCCCTTTGGTTGTACGTGGGATTGCACAACTCTGTCTTCCAATTTCTTTTTTCCGTCTCTGAATTTTGGCTTCCGCGCTATTTCTTATTCGATCTTCAAACAAACTATTTTTCCTTGTGTTTTTGACGTGTTTCTTTGATTTCCGGCGGACTTTCCTGAGCTTATTATTACGAAGGCACTGCTGTAAAATTACCATCAGAGTCTTCTCCTATGTTGGAACTAATAAATGCTGACCGTCTCTTGCAGAGGTCTTCCTAGACTAATTCAAACTCATTGACTCAGAGAATATATTCCCCAATTCTAGGTTTCGACCCAACCCTCTTTCCTATACATTTGACCAATCGGCATAAATGCTATCCTTGCGGACCTTTTGAAAACCGTCTATCAAGATGCCAAAAATGCCACTTAGAATCGAAATGTCACCTTATCATTTGTTTCCAATCACTCTGACAGCTCTACGTGAGGAATCACCTAATTTTAAGCGTGTCAAACACTCAGTCCATTTTCACTCTAAATATTGTAACAGTCTCACCGAGGTAAACTAACATTCTTTCCGTTCAAACTCTACTCCAAGACAGTTGATTGTCGGCTAGCCTACGAATTAATTACTGGATTTCACTGACGAAAAATTTGGCACTTGACACTCACCTTGTAGATCAATCAGATTATTAGACTGGTCAGTGAGTTTGAAGTTGATTCTCGTTAGCGAATTATTATGACATCGCATATAGACTGGATTAACCGGAGACTCAATAATTAGAAATCCTGGAGGAGCTGTTGGTGCAAATGAATACAAAATATATCCCTGCTGAGCTTGATTTGATCGCTCGAGATTTATTTGATAACTTCCCTCGATAACATCACATACTAAATTGAACGCAATCACTGAGGATATATTCACATTTGAGGAGCAATATGTCTGCCACCTCCGTCTGGGTCGTTATTATGTTTGAGTGTTGTTGGTGGTAGTTGCAATTTCTTCCACGCTGCGCGTATTCAGGGGAAGTACTCATCGAGGAGTTCATTGGTTGATTTTTTTAGTTCTTGAACATTATACGCAGGAAGCTTAAATGTCGGAATATCTTCAACACGTATATTATATTTCCTTGCAAATTCTATTCTCTCAGAACCGACCCTGGCATCTAATACTCCTTGAATAAGTCGTATGTGAAACAATTCTATATCGTGTACAATTTTTGATTTAATATTTCCTTGTATTTGATAATTGAAGTTTTCGACGATTGTTCTTGAAAACTCTGCCGTAATTTATCTAAATGATTCTTATGTTCTTGTTTAAGATCATTAAAAAATCTCGAGGTGTGATCTGAAGAAAATTCGACCCAACCACTACCCCGCTGTCCAAAGAACCATTTTCCATCATTGTAATTAACAGGCTCTGTTAAAATTTTCGAAAAACAAAGCTGATTATGTCAGGGTTAAAATCGTGATATTATTTATTGTCTGTGACATAATCAGATTTTTGTGGTTCAGGTGGTAAATTAACGGTTTCTCCCCGAGGTGGTAATTCAGGCCATCCTAGTACGGTTCTAATAGAGCTCTGATAAATATCTACGACATAACTCGGCGAGTTTATCTCAATCGCGGATGATAGCATCGGCTCATGAACCGTTATAGCGATTTTTGATTCTGTTCCAGTAATTGATTTTATTCTACGCTGGAATTCAGCATTGATTTGTTTGATTTGGTATGATCCGGATGGTATTGAAACAATGTTCCAGTCTGGAGTCCCGTCTTCGCGATTCTTATTCGCAAATACTAAGCTGTTATTCGGTTGTTGACCTCCAAATGCTACCGACCTAATATTAGGTCAACTGTGATACACTCGTAGTTTTGCTAGCGCTATCTCCTTCACGGGAATCGGAATAGGGAAATTCACACTGAATTCTGGATTCGTTGATGTTATTGAGATCATGCTGGTTTGTACTGGGTTCGTGTTCTCCACTATTCGTTGAAGTAATTCCTGCGGTGCTGTCATTGTTATTATATTCATGTTGTATTTCTAATTTTGACATCGCGGAATCATAAATATCTAGCATCGCTGAGAACTCACTATCGGATATAAATGTATCATCGAGCGACGACGATATCAACGAGGACAATTGCGAGTACGCGGTTGATACAACATGAAATTTAATTATGTAGTCTTGCAGTTTGCGTTGGCTGCATGATGATATTTTTTTGTTATTATCGAAATTATTCTCGCGATTGTTGTTGCCGCTGATAAACAAATTGGAACAGCTATCGGAGCAATCATTGTCATCGAGGAGAGTATAATTCCGGCTCCGGTGATTACACCACTCACCGAGTATACGGTAACGTCAACTGCTGTGATTCTTCGTTGGTATTTTTTAATTTTCATTGCATACTCTTCAGTGAGAGTTTTGAGTTTCATTGAAAACTCTCTTACCTGATCATAGCGATATTGAGATACCGAAGGTACCGTTGATGACGACATTTTATTTATTATAAAAGATTTCAATTGGAACAGTTATTTACTTAAATCCGCTACGAATTCCACATACCATGTTACTGAAGCCCCAATCAAATTTTTATCAGTAGATGTTATCGTGAACTTTTCAGTTTTATCCTTGTCGATGATCGTTTATATCGGATTGTTGGCCCCGGATTAACTAGACGATGATATATTAAATTTAGTCGTCGTCACTAGTGTTAATCGATAAATACCTTTGACGGTTGCAGTGATATCTAATTTGTTGTCTGTAGGAGTCCACGCAAATTATCCGTGTTGGATCGTGTATACTACGTTGTTGGTTTTCTCATGAGGAATTTTTGTTTTTTCAATGATTGTTATCATCCTCGGAAAATCATCTTTGATTGCTTCGATGAAGTTTTTCATCGATGGATTTTTTAATATCAGGGAGTTTTATTTCAATTTTATCCAACGTGGTTCCAATAAATTTATCCACGATGTTTCTACGAAAATTTGAAAACTGTTTTCCGTTATCTTCAATTCTAGATTGAAGTGTTGCTAGTTCCAACACAGAATTTTTTAACTCATCGTTGAGAGTTTTTAATATATCTGTAATCGTCGAAATAAGTACACCCGGTTTGAGTTTACCCTGATCGGAAAATAACGTGATGGTATCCTCGATTGCGTTTCGTTGTTTAACTAAAATATCATCCAACGACACATTACTAGTTTACGATTTACCCTGACGATCTTGAAATACAACTATTTCCCCGGGGTCAACACTTATTAAGTTCAACGTCTCAGCTATTTCATCTTCGATTATTCTCTTTATATCACCGGTTGCAGTGCAATCGGGTTCGGGTTTCTTCAGCGCTGATAAAGATCTCCCCCAAATATCAATCATGTTATTTTATACATCTCTCTAAAATCTTTTCGATTTCCAGCGACTGCTAGTATATTCATTTACGACAACATGTGGTGGTTTTCCAAATGTTGAAATAGCGTCAAGGACATTAAATACAAAGCTGCCGCATATTGGTGGATTATTCATTTGTTGTGTTGGTATCGTGGAATACCAAGTCTTCATTGTAAAATCTTTGATTTTTGGAAAAGTCTTTAAGCGGTTTATATGACGCATAAATTCCTTCGGTGGTGCTAATCCATATGAATCGAAATAAACAATCCCGCGTGGATCAATCGCGTATGCAACCCAGTGAGTTCCAGGTCCAATGCTGTTATCGAGATTAATGATACCTGTTTCAACACTGTTTGGTTGTGTCGGCAACTGATCTTTCATAAAGACACCTCTGAAGTTTTTAATCGCCAATTTTTTTAGCAGCATCGAGTAAATCAAAATTGGACATTGGAGTCAAAGACTCTACAACCAAAGACTCTCCAACTAGTAAACCGTTCCTGGGATTCTCAGGCCGCTTCCTTTATACCATGAATACGGGGTTCCTGGCAGTCTTAGACCCTTTCCTTTTTTTATAACCCTGCCCAGTTGCCTTTTTTAGTGACATCCCTGCCGCGGTACCAACGGCTCCTAACGCATACCGCTTTAGCCACCGCTGGGGCTGCTGATGCAATCAAAGCCGGAATCGCAGCTAACAACGGGAATATACCGCCGGTTTTAATCATATTTTTGATAGCAGCCGCAGAGAGAGTGATCTGAACGCCTTTTTATCCTTGAAAGCATCATTGAAGTGTTTCACTTGACGAGTTGTCAGCGACAATTTATTTGCTCAGCCAGTCATCTGATTGTTTCAACGTGATTGTGGCTCCACATCGCTTAGCCAATTCTGATTGCAATTTCTTTAGTTGACCTGAGGTCAATGTAACACCGATATGACTGTATGACATTATACAACAACAGATTAATTCTAAATCGCAAAGCGATTCAATGGAAAACACTACATATTTTCCACTGGCGCATCTACCACTCTCATTCTTCCGCCAACACCTTCGAGTAGCATTGATTTGTCGCTGAGAATGACAGCAACTGATCTATAATTAGCAATAGCACCACGAAGCACATTAGCTCTAAAGTGTATATCAACGACGGATTGTCTTGTTAAATCAAGATGTTCCAACGAAAAATAATAGACCGGGTATAAATTCTTAAAATCCAATTGTGATATTTGCAGACCAGTATCGACATTTTGATCGCGTGCCATAAACGACAACAACCGGTGATACGCGCGAGCAATATGATTTTGACCGTAATCAAGTTGTACATCTTCGGATGGTTCCTGCTGGCCGTTTATTCTCAGTGAGACGTCTTTAACACCTAATTGATAAAATATCATATAGCTGAAACGTTGATCGCCAACTCGTATGTTATCCTGTAACGCAATAAATATATGACGTGGCGCAGCAACGCCTTGTTTTAATGCTAGGTTCCACGTGAATAACCCGTTAATATTTGATTGTTTAACATCTGTGCTTACCGTTAGCCAACTTAGTAATGATTTTCCTCCTTGGTCCATAAATGATAGTAATCGTTCTTCTGCGGTGATTGATGGAGTCAACACTGGCATCCACAATGATAGTTTTCTTAAAATAACTTTACCAGCATCAGCATCTGGATTTGCAGCATCTGCTGGAATCCTCCAAATTGCGTCATTGTCATCAATCTTTCGCACGAGTGATACTGTATGATTTGCTCCGTAGATAACTTTTCGAACATTTCTACAGAATCCAAATATATGATGCAGTGGAATCGCGCATGAAAATGATCTACGCGCTCCTCCCAACATTAATATACGTGTTGCAAGCTCCTAGATTGAAATTAGGATCAGCTTTTATGATCATATCCTCGATAGCAACAGGAGCAGGAGGACCAGCACAATCATTTGGTCGTCTTATAATAAATTGATATCCTTTAGCGGTATTTTTAACATCCTTAAGGTCCTGCTGATCTTGTAAAATCATCAGAATATCTCGCTAACCCGATTATTGTTGTAGCCACATCAACATCGCGATCTATCGACTCAATCTCTTTTCCATCGATGAGGTATCTTGCACTCTCAAATAGCGCCATGATACCATTATTGACAAGCCCGACTTGAGTAGCAACTGGATACGGTGCTGGTACAGCAGGAGTATCAGCAGCCGTTACAAGTTCTCCTTCTACTTCGATAAACGCTTCAGCGGGTAGAAAGTATTTACTGGTATCATGAACTTGAAGTTCAATTCTTGATCGACTATTTGAGTCTATTGCATGATAGGCGTAATATTGATAATCGCGCACAGAATCATCCTTGCGAACTGGGGCGTCTATATCAAACGCTGGATCAGGTGACCGTTTAAACATTTTATTCTATTTATCAGAGTCTAAATCGTAAAATCCGTAGGATTTTCATCGTAAACGATTTTCACGCTAGCGTTTTCGTCGTGGTTGTAAGCCACTTCCCGCTATCATAATTGCGATGTTGCTTTGGTCGTTGGTGTATGACGAAGTCATCAATGACGGAGTCACCAGCGACGCTAGTTTTTGATCTACTGCGTTATTTATACTTTTACTAACACTCGCAGGCATCTCTACTGTAGACGGTAGTGGTCCTCCTTTGGATTTTCTCCGCCGAACTAGCGCTGTTAATTTATCCTTCGCAGCTGAAAACACTTTCCCGGCAAGATCTCCAACAGCACTAATACCCTTATCACGAATAACATCAATGGCTTTCATTGATAATTGTTTTACTAGCGGTGCCACTTTTGGAGCCATTCTTGCAAATAACCTCGCAATTGTATTACCGAAACCATCGCCATAGTATGTTCTATAAACTGGAAACCCCGAGTTTACTACATAGACGCTGGCTGGTTTGTCACGGTTGTAGTGTAGGATCATTCTTATTCAATTAGTATTTATCTAATCAGTGATTCATCGCCGATGACTTAGTCGCTGTGATAATCCTCCACTAACTCGCCAATCAAATCTCGATATGTTGCAATATCCATGATACCGCCGGCAAATAACCACCTGCAGATATCAGCTGCTTCATTAATTACTTCCGGTGAGTTATTTCCAGCTCGTTTCCCTCCGATGAGAACTTCTAATCGTGCTATATCGCTGAGAACATTACCAGGACATTTAATTGAAATTCCACTGGAATCTCTTAATCCCTTCCCGATACTATAACCAGTTGCTGCATCCAGTTTTTCTGTATCCGTGATTTGTAAATAATCAAGAGTATCATCAGATGGTCCAAGCTAAGGTTGTTTTAGTTTTTTAGGTGAAAAAGATATTTTCTTTGAAAGTTGCTGTCTCTTTCCTTGCAATTTTTGCGGTTTTTGTTGTTGTTTAAACTCTTCATATTGTTTATACACTGTACCCACCACATTGATATATTCAATGTATGATGCAGTTGTTGTGTCAATTTGACTTTTGTTAGTTTTGATTTTGTAGAATATATCAGCCCAATGAGTTATATTTCTAACATATTTATGATGTTCTGGTTTCAACATTTTTTTTTTCTGTTTTCATAAGTCGTAACAACAAGCGCAGGAATTTTTGCTAGATCGGCCTTATCAATTGCTGCTAACTCTTCCTCGTTAAATCTCGTGCGTAAATCATCTACTGTTCTTTTTTATTCAGGTGGTTTAGATAATTCAGTAACATCAATATCACGTAATCGTTCAATTTCCATATCGCCGTGGAGTTTTTGTACAGCTTGTTTTGTTTGTTCAGTTTCCGCTGCTATTTTTTCAAGTTCAATAATAAGAGGTATTCCCGTAGTCTCGGGAACATCTCCCCATATAGCACGCTCTACCCCCTTCGTTGCTGTGGTTATTGGTTTAAACAATTCTTCAGATCCCACAGCAAAATCCGTTTGTAAACTCTGTCTAGCTTGCAGTTTATTCCTGAGAGAGTCGCGGATTGGTATAAATCTTTTAACCGCATCTAGTCGCTTACGAGCCAATCGGGTCGTTAATGCTTCATTAACCATTATTGAAATCGTAAACAATCTTCCAATTTGAATCTCGGTACGAAAATCAAAGATTTTCCCAGAAATTGTCAGCAATTTCCAAAGATTTCAAGTGAAAAATCTTCGATTTTCGGGGGAAAGTCTACAAGAAATCCCATGCAAAATCAACCGTTTGACCCTACTGAAAACAACAGTCATTTTTGGTCATTTTTGGTCGTTTTTGTCGTTTTTTAGTCGTATTTTAGTCGTTTTTAGTCAGTTTTTGTGATTTTTTTGTGAGTTTTTACTCAAAGTCATTCTTAAATGAAAAAGTCTACGAGAAATCCCATGCAAAATCGACCGTTTGACCATAAAATCTCAAAGAGATTTTCAACTGAATCAGTCAAAAAGTAACCAAAATCAGTCAAAAACGGCCAAAATCAGTAAAAAAAATAACCAAAATCAGTCAAAAAACGACTAAAAAAATATTTTACTGTGAAAATTTCAGTAATGAATAAAATATTTTACTACGAAATTTTACAACTTCCTGGTAAAACACTTATGATACCGTCCATGGTTTGTAGTACTCAAAGTCATTCTTGAAATCAAAGATTTCAGTGAAAAAGTCTACGGGAAATGCCATGCAAAATCGACCATTTGACCGTAAAATCTTTTCAACTGAAAACAAGTCATTTTTTGTCAGTTTTGGTCGTTTTTGTCGTTTTTTGCTCATTTTGATCGATTTTTGTCAGTTTTTGACCTAAAACATCATAAAAATAATTTCAAGTGGAAAAAGTCTACGGGAAATCCCATGCAAAATCGACCATTTGACCGTAAAATCTCTTTGAGATTTTCAACTGAACCAGTCAAAAAATAACCAAAATCAGTCAAAAAATAGCCAGAAATCAGTCAACAACGGCCAAAATCAGTCAATAACGACTAAAAAATAATTTTACTGTGAAAATTTCACTAATAAAAATATATTTAATATGAAAATGTATTTTAGTAATAAAAAAAAATATTTTACAATGAAAATTTACAACTTCCTGGTAAAACCGTCCATGGATTTTACTAACAATTATCCGAAGGTTTTTTTTCGTTTTGTTCAATTAACAATCTTATATTTCTGATTTTTGAATTAATTGTTCTTTTTACTTCATACTGTTTCCCTAATTGTTTTCTTATTTTTCCCACGATAGTAAATAACGGGACAAACTTACTGACGTCGTCACAGCATAACAAAGAGTCACGGATAGAATTCTGAATTCGTTTGATTAGTGCATATTGTTTGGGTATCACGTATTTGTTATTGTTAGCGCCGTATTCAATATCCTGGAAGTCGGACATAATTTGATCGCAGTCTAAATTATCTGATGTGTAAATCCCCTGAGATTTCAAAACTAAAATTTCGATTATTACATCATCGATATTTTGAGAATTCATATTACTAATAATTATATATTTCTAATTATTTATATAAACGAACTGAACTTTTTCTCCGGTCTTTTTTGAAATCGCAGATCGACAAATTCTTTCTGCGACACGTTGAACAGAAGGTGGACAAATATCGAAATACTTACCAGCCTTAGCTATTGATTGAAATATTATTTCCTCGTTATTTGTTGTGTTAAATGATTTTACGGGTCTTTTCCCGCTTGATTTATAAGTACCAGTCTTTCCTCGTTTCAAATTCTCACCTTGTGTAACAGCTTGCAGATTTGACAAAGAATTGTTCTTAACATTGGAATCAATGTGATCGATAACAAAACAATCCTTCATCAATCCGTTATGACATTCATACCCGAAACGATCGCAGTAATAATTCTTCCCTCCAGCGCGAAACCTTAAATACCCTTGATTAGTCACAAAACCAACTGGCTTCTGTCACAGAATTAGGCGAAAATAGAATTTATTTTCTTCTTGATTTACAAACTAATCTCACCATTTTTTTTGTTTCGTCGTACATGCGTTGCCTGGGGTGAATAAGTGGTTTTTCCCAAGGTAAGCGGCGTGTAACGATTTGCATGTGCCTGATTTTGAATTACATGAAATCCGAAACATTTGTTTCACGTAGTGCGCGGTAATCTTGCCGTGATTTCTGCTCACCTATTTGAGGGTATGTAAGGCAGAATATTTATGATCAATACTACGGGACCTAAAGTATCTAATCACAGGATAGATAGCTCGTCTTTCAATCTCCAGCCAAAGGGGTGTGTTAAATTTATATTTCGTTTTATTGTGAATTTTATTCAGTTTATCATTTCATATAATGATGTCTTTTTTGCAATGCAGATTTTAAACGTGAATATTTGGAATTACTAGTCACTATTAGACTTTAAATGCAATAGCGTGATCTAAGGTTTAGATTATTTTTTGAGACAACTATTATTAGTCTGGTTTCTTTATTGTAGCTGATAACGCATCTGATAACGCATCTGATAACGTCTGATAGCGCATCTGATAACGCATCGGATTGCATCTCTGAGAACATTTCTGATAGCATCTCTGATAGCTCATCTGATAACGCATCTGATAACGTCTCTGATAACGCATCTGATAGCGCATCTGATAGCATCTCTGATAGCATCTCTGATAACGCATCTGATAACACATCTGATAACGCATCTGATAACGTCTGATAACGCATCTGATAACGTCTGATAACGCATCTGAAAACATCTCTGTTAACGTCGGCTGATAACATCTCTGATATCGTAGCTGAAATTGTTGCTGATTTATTGTGCAATCGAATTGAAGTATCTGACTGTCTGTCTGTCAGATTGTCTGTCCGTCTACATCTGTTGTGACGTGTAAATATCCGGAAATCTAGAAGTCCGAGTGTCGGAGCTGTCTAGAGTTGTAAACATCCGGGGTGACATCTAGGGTATTGAAGAACGTTAGTTCTAGTAGATGTTGTATGCTGTCTGTACGTATAACTGTGGTGGATCCGCGAAGGGCAAGTGGCTGATAAAAGTATTGAGTCAACCCTAGGTTTTCGGGGAAACTGGGCGGCGATTCAACTGTGGGTGAATCGTACGGTTATACAGGGTCGAGACACATGTGTATGTTGCAATTGTAGTACAATTGAATACATTGTTTTATTTACATGGTTACTTCTAATCACAATAGTATTTCAAGGCATTGCATGATTCTCAATAAAAGCTAGCAACTTGATTAAATACATGTATATGTTCGTGCTAGTTGTCGCAATCCATACGTGCGATAGTATAGTTTGTTGTTTGTGTTTATTATCGTAATTTATACTTGCGTTAATATAACTTTTGTAAAGGTTTCTTTGGTACTGTGTATAGTCCAAGAGATTCCTTTGTATCTGTGTTTTATTTTGTATTAATATTTCATTTATTCATGTATTGTGAATGGTTGTGAGTGTAATTGTGGGTTGATTGCATGAGTTATTGTGTTGATACATCATTATTTTTCATTAATAATTTATTTCATAAATTTATATTTTCTTTCACATATTGTGTTTGTGTTGTTCATTTAATCCACCATCCTCTCGGTAACAATTCTGTTACAGCTTCTTCAATCTGCGGTTTCTGATAATACCATCACTGGATGCCTCATAGTTTACAATCACAGGATGTGGTTGGAATTCTTGGTTCATTTATATACTATACTATTTGTCTAATTCATTGTTTGGTCGAATGATTACATTTGGAAATCTTTCGATGTAGTTTTGGGGTGTTCTTATGATTTTGTCGTTGACGCTGTCAGTGTCATTGATGGAATCTTTGATGGAGTTTTTGATTCTCTTATCATAATAACGCTTCAACTCTCTGTATCGTTTGTTACCACAACCGAGACACAATTGTGATTTACCACGCACCCCTACCCCACATCGTATGCAGGGCAAAGGCCCATAACTCCCGTTACGAACACTTTGCATATGATATCCACATAACTCCTTTCTGCATGATTTGTTACACACTGTTGTTGATCCAATCATAAGCCATTTGCAATGATTCATTATATATAATTCTTCTATTTAAATACTTGTTTTAATTATAGCATGAAGGAGTTTGAGAGATTATCAAAAATTACACCTTCGAAAAATGCTTAATTCAATCTCGATAGAGTCTCTGATAAGCAAAAGAGTAATATTCGTGATAGAACTATGATAAGTAAAATCAGAGACTGTTTTAATGAATTCAAGCGTGATGGAGCATCTCACTGTTGGTCGACATTTCGAATCGATAGTATCGTTGACGCTACCATGAACGATAAAAACGCAGCAGTGATAATTTCACATCTTTCGCGGAAAAGGTATTTTTTAAAAATAAAATTCATTATCCGTTCAGACACTGGAGATTGGATTATTCGTGATAAGTTTGAACCCATCTTGAAGGATAAAAAAAACTGTCACTGTGAGTCAAGATTCCAAACCAGGAATTTTGACTGGAATTGACAAACCGTATTAAGAGAGATCTTATCCTGTAATAGCAGTTGTTTACGGGATATATCCGTTAAATGATAAACTGAGTATTAAAAAACTAAAACCCATGAAACTGTCGTTGATGACCTCGTCATTGACTTCGTCAAGGGTCAATTGTGTAGCAGAACGAATAATAGAACACTTCACAAATGCATCCCGGGGGAACAAATTGACTGATCTAAGACGCAAAAAAATAACCGAGTGGGAATTAACAGTTAGGAAAATTGGAGCATCGATTCAGAATATAGCTGAATTAGAAACATCATTAAGATTTCCAATAACCGTAGCGACGATAACCGACGAGATATTATACGAATCGAAATATAAATCAAATGGAGCCCCAATCAAAATTATTGATCATAACGAACACGCATGGACACCTGCGGTAACAATATTTCCGCGGGATAGAACCATAAAATATATACCCGAAGAATTTTCCACTCCAGAATTCTCTAAGAAAAAAATTGTTCTATGCTATTTACCAGTTGAGTAAAAACGATCCTGTATCAGTGTGGTTACTTTACAGCGCCGAAAACCCCGAGGGCGGATTCGATCAGTTTGTAAGACCCAATGGAGAATTATACCGCACTGAAGCCCTCCATGACACGATGAAAAAACTAGCTATGAGTTTCTCAGAGAGTTTCGACGACGAACAATTATTAACAAATTGCTTTACAATTCCATCGGTTACAGCTCATTTTGCGAGAAAGAGAAACTCGTGGAAACCAACAAGAGCTGAATTTTTCACAAACATCAAATCAAGTTGTATAGAATATAACCACGGCGGATTATGGAATACAAAATACGACCGTGAAAGTATTATTACAGTTGATATAGTCGCGTGTTACCCAGGGAGTTTTCTCGGGTACGGAGAATGCGCTAAATATTTTAAACGATTTGGACATCCCACACACGAGACTGCCCGTGCTGCTATTAATGGACCACTGCCTGATTTTGATTTAACCGGATTGGCTCGTGTGGTATCATTTGAACTGGCTACAGGGTTGCATCCGTGCTGCTACGTTTGGATTGGTAGACACATGTCTGAAAAACATTGGATGCCAATAGTGCTATTACGGTATATGATCGATTGTAGGATTTTAAAATCGCTGATTGTCAGTGAAGCGATTATATCATATCGAGCTCAGACGGAGGTCTGGTTACCACAACCTGAACATCTAGATAGTATAATCAGCGAACAACGAAAACAGTTTCCCGATCTTGACGAAGAATATATCGTGAAATGGTCCAAACAGCTATTTGAAATCAGAAACAAAGACGCAAATGATCTTGGTAGAAGAATAATTGGTAAATTCACTCAAGGTGGAAAATACGACAATAACAGATATTCTTCACGATTGATTATAGATAACGTCGAATACGATTTTATAATCGCGGATATTACATCTAAGGGTGTATATATGATCGTAAAGATGCTTTCTTGTCCGATGGAACAAAATTTGGTACAATTGTTACTTACGCAGACGGTGAAAATCTTCAGTATACACATTTGAGAGCATTTATGATAGCTGATGCTTCTATCAATTTATTTTCGATGATAAATAGATTTCCTGACACCGCAGTTAGAGTAGCCACTGATTCATTTTATATAAACGCGAAACACAGCGAAACAGTGGCTGAATTTATTAGCGGTAGCAACGAGAGTTGGGGATCATGGAGAATTAAAAAAGAAATACCGTGTGATTATTCCGAATCAGCAGATGTTACGATTGAGGATAAATATTTGAGCGTCCATAAAATATCAGAGCGTTCTAACGCATCGGAGATATCTGATCCAATATATAGATATAAAACAGTTTATTTAAACGGCTGTGGTGGGTCAGGAAAGACGACTCGCGCGATTGAGTTATTCCGTGGGAAAAAATCTTACGGATTTCACAAACATGATTTTGCTAACACCGACACACAGACTTGCAAGAGAAATGAAACAACGAGGGGTAAATGCTTGTGCTTATCACAGTTTCTTTCGATGGAAAGGCGATGAATGGACCCCTGAACGAATGGGCGAGAAATTTATTCCTGAAGTCATAATTTGGGATGAGATATGCACGGTATCGTTAGATGTATTACAAAATTTCTCGATTGGTTATTGCACGCGAACACAAAAGTCGTCATGTGCGGTGATCATGGCCAACCACCACCATTTGTCGGTTTCTCACCGCATGATTGGCTAAAGAATTTTGTAGACTATTTTGAAGAAATTAACACCGACCATAGAGCACTTGATGAACAATTACGCGAGTTCAAGAAACTAATCAGATTACAACCTGATAGACTCCAATGTGAGATAGCGCGTGAAATAATTTCAGAAACTCCCATGGAGGAATTTTGGGAAACATGGAGACCAAACGATTTGATAATCGCAAGTAGAAAAATAGTCAGAGACACACTTCAAATGAAGTTATTTGAAACGCATAAAGAAAAATTTGCAACACTTCCAGTACCGTTATGTTATAGGTCTTCGGATACACGAAAACAGAATATTGAAGTTGATATTCCAGGCCTGACAAAGTCAGGGACAGAGAAGCAAAATTTAGTGTTAAATGATATTGTACTGGTTGATATCAGCGTCGTCGAAGATGCATTGCATGCTGATAAATCCCCATGGACGCAAGGTTACGCAGCGACGATACATTCTTCACAGGGATTGACTATCACAGACACAATTGTTTGGATAGTGGATAATCACATCGAATGGTCAAATTTAGTCTATCTTGCAGTATCCAGAGTACGGCGAATAAATCAACTTCGAAGAGTTGTCCTGACAGAGTCAGGAGAAGACGCAGAGGTTAGTTAAGACCACGCGGTGGTAATAGAGTATCCTCGGGTATCACTTGTAATTGTTGTCGAGTAAATCCTCGCTGAGGAGCAGTTGAATCCAGTTTATAAATTGCTGGTCTACCCGTTGATCGTGTTATGCCGGATATTTTATCCGCGGTAACACTCCAAATAGGATCAGTAGCCCTTTTTGTGCCACCTTCAAGCTCTCCTGGTTCGTATAAATACCTAACAGTGACATTACCGAGTATTGGCTGGGAAACGCTAGCGTTTCGTGGTTGTGGTATATACTTTTTTTTAATCGCGTTGTTAAGTTTCATTTTGATTGTTCGAGTAATCTCATTATTCAGCGCGGTAATCACAGCTGGTAATCTCTTGACCCATTCACGGGATCGTTTATCCTGAATGAATTCCTTTGCGTATTGATATCCGAATAACCGCTTAGCAAGTGTACGATTAAACTGTTCAACAATTGCCTGATCGCGATGTAGTGCAGTATGCCCTCGTCTGATGGTGACATTATGAGGTTTCATCGTTGATAGAACCGCAACCTGAAATTCCTTGCCAGGATCAACTTGTAACAGATTTGGCCAGCGCAGAGGGCCCCTTCGATAAATCCTTTCAAATACAGAAGCTACTTCAGTAGCCGACTTTGCTTTTAACGGTTCTGTTTGTTTGTATCGACTCACTACATCAACTACAGTTAACGCGTATTTGTAACCACCATCATGCGGCAGAAATAGTATATCAGCTTGATGAACTTCATTAGGAACGGTCACATTAAAAACCGAGTAGTTAATTTGTTTAGGCGGCGGTAGATAAATTTGCCATATCGCCTGTTTGGATAACCAATTAGCCGCGGTGGTATATTTCACCGATACTGCACTTGATTGTTGCTTTACCCCTCCAGTATCCTTTTGGAGAATAGTAAATAGATTCCATGTTGTTATTAATTACCGGTACCTAACATCAATTTACCTTTCATTGCCGATTTTACTAACCATGAAGCTAATTTTTCCTTGAAGGATTTATCAGTGATAGAATTCAACGCGTGAATCAATTTCACATCTGCGATATGTCTGTGTTGCAGATTGCTGCTTTTATAAGCGACATCATGAGCATTAAATGCTTTATCAATGGTGTTTATTGGTTCTTCACCGGGTTTGGGTTGGTTTTGATCATCGAGTCTAATATCGAGTCTAGTCCCGGGTCTACAATAACTATACCCTGGAAGATGTTTTTCTCCTGGATGCTTTGCCCATGGTGTTCCCGGGAGTTTAGTTAGCTCGGCTGCAATATCACCTCCTCGTTTTTTTTTAAATCATCAGAAATGATAGCATTTCCTGCAGATCTCATAGAAACAAATCTAAATTTTTTTGTACTACATTGTACACACTTACCGGAAAGTGCTGATCGGTTATTTTTAGTTGTAATCGTCGTCAAGTCATCTGTGGCAGTACGCGCCTTACACTTCACACACTATAGATCCATAATTTATATATAATAACATGAATGTAATTGATTATTCAGCTACCCGACGACGGGAACCTATTAAACACCACGCGATGTTGCCGAATTCAATTAGAATGATTATAATCGGACCATCTGGAAGTGGCAAGACACAATTGTTACTTAATTTAATAACGAGATGGATGAAATGGGACAAGTTGTATCTGATAGCTCCTAGTGTAGACGATCAGCGATGTTACAATGTGTTAACAGATTTTAACGATAAAGCGGTAGAAGAATCCGGCGAGGGTATTATTGAGTTTATAACCGATATCGAAGAAGCACCGAGCATTGATGATATTGATGAAGGTATTAACAATTTGGTCGTATATGACGATGTGATGTTAGACAATCAAAAGAATCCCGCTAGGATATTTTACAGAGGTAGGCATAAAAGCACTGACGTGATATATGTCACTCAACGATACACTCAAATACCAAAAGTGATCAGAGATAACTGCAATTTATTGTGTGTGTTTAACGGAGTTGATACTCATACGCTACGAAATATTTGGCAAACTTGGTGCTGCGGTGATATGGATCATAATCAATTTAGAAATTTCTTTAGTCACGCTCAGTCAATCCCACACGGATTTGTGACGATAAATTTATCAGACCCTCGGACGCGATATCGTATCGGACTTGATAAAATATTCGGTTAACTCATAGGAGCAGATGCGGCGACAATAGCGTCTTCGAGTAATTTGCCTCGTCGACGCTTTTTTTTACGCTCCATTGGCAAGGTACTTAAATCCAAGAGGTTTTGAGAAACCCCTAATTTGACAAATAGGGCTTTAAAATCGTTAAGGCTCCATTAGGCAAATGGAGACTTAAAATGTTTTGCTTAAATTCTACCCCAATTAGAGAAGTCGGATTCACCCCCTCTGCTGCTACTTTTGTCTCTGTCTACCTCTCATTCTGCCACCCTGGACATTGCACTGCAGTACTGTTGTGGATAGACTGTTGGCTCTAGTTACATGGCTATACTATTTCAGCTTTTTCTTTTTGACAGTGGTGAGGTCTTCATAGTGACCTACTTTGTGCCTGATGGTGTTATGCACTTCTTCATTTGTGATGTGGTCCATATAAGAGATGCCAAGGATGGTTATGTAGCATAGCATCTCATTTCAAGTGCCTGGATTCTTCATTGTAATTCTGCTGTCAGGGTCCAGGCCTCACATGAATACAAAAAGACTGAGATGACTAAAGCTCTCAATTTTTCAGACAGATGTTCTTGTCTCTCCAGATGGGTCTTAGCTTTGACATAGCTGCCGTTGTTTGTGCTGCTCATCACAAAATTTCTGCTCATGATCCCTTTTCAGTCATTATGAAGCCAAGACATTTTAACAATGTTTCCAATTCCTGTCCTCTGACTTCAATCATGGTTGAGATTTGTTTGCCACTATTTGTCATCAAGTTTTTCTTCTCTGTGCTTATCTCCATGTCAAATCTGGAAATGTTTTAGCCAGTTTCTTCACTAAGGCAACAAGCTCCTCTTCACTGCTTGCCAGCCCATCAATATCATCTGCAAAAAATAGGTTGGTGATATACCCTCCAATGCTGACAGTCCCACAAGGGTTTTCCAGTGCTTTGCTCATGATGCGCTCTAGGTAGACGTTGAAAAGTGTGGGTGACAGGAGACAGCCTTGACGTCCTCCAACTGTTGTCTTGAACCAGTCCCCCCACAGAACCTTGAGCAATTACTGCACTGGTAGCCTTGGCATACAGCTGCTTGATGGTACTGGTCAACTTTTGATCCATGTTGTACTTCTTCATTGTGGCCATCAATGCCTCATAGCACACTGTGTCATAAGCCTTTTTGAAATCTATGAACACATGCTAGATGTCTTGTTGATGTTGCAAGTGCTTTTCACATAGAACCCTAATATTGAATATTTGTTTTGTTGTGCTTCTTCCACTCTGGAACCCTGTCTGTTCTTCAGTGATTATTTCTTCTGCTTGTGGATTCAGTCTGTTCATAGATGATCTTCAGCATCACCTTACTAGCACGGCTATCAAACTGATAGTTCTGTAATTTTGGCACAGCTGAAGATAGCCTTTATGGGGAGTGTTATAATAAGTGACTGGGTCCAGTGTGTTGGCCATTCACCTGTCTGCCAGATCTTGTTGCATTTTTTTATTAGTAGCTCCATCACTTACCCCCCCCCCCCCCCCCGCCATTTTTGATATTAGTTCAGGTGGGATATTGTCTACTCCAGTTGCCTTCCCATCCTCAGTGCTGTTATTGCTGACTCACCTCTTCTTTTAGAATGAGGGAATCATCATCATTTTGTGGAGTCTGTAACTTCAAGTACCCCTAGGTCTCCCGTGAATGGATGGTTGTAGAGTTCTTTACAATACTCAGTACATCTTTCTGCAATGTCACTTGCTTTTGTGAGGCATTTTTCATTTTCGTCTTGAATGGTACTGACTCTTGGTTGATCCTGTCTGGTGAGGTCTTTAACAATTTGGAATGTCTTTTTGCTGTTATTCTTCATCAGACTGCTCTCTATTTCTGTTCACATTTGTCCAATTCAATCTTCTTTTGCTTTTTCAAGTTTTTTTTCTGTTATTCTTGTTTATTTCTCGGTACTCCATTTCCTCTGTTATGTGTCTGGTGTTTTTGAGTTATCTTCAGGCATCACACAGATTCAGAATCTCTTCTCTAACCCATGGTTTTTTCTTTGGGCGATGAAAGCCAATTATGTCACTTTAATATATACATCCATCAAAAGGAGTGGAGCAAATTTTCCTCCAGTTGTGGCTTGGAATAACTTGCAGATGTTAGGGTCCTTCAGTTCTTCAATGTTGAATTTGAGCCTGATTTTTTTCTTTGCTTGCTACTTTTCGTCAGTCTCACTCGGAAGTTATTATTCACGAGGTCGCGATCACTCCCAACATTAGCACCTGGGAACGTTCTTGATTTTGCTCTACTGATGCCAGATCGTTAACGGTTTTGAACCAGTATGTAGTCGATCTGGTTATGATGGATTCCATTTGGTGCGTGCCATGTGATCATGTCCAGTATCGTGCAGCTATATGTTGGCTAAGGGTGTTGGTTAGTACCAAGTTGTTGTAGCTTGCGAACTCAAGCAACTTTTTCCTTCTTTCATTGGTAAGCTCGTTGCAAGAAGGTCCACAATGATCATCTCAGTCTTTTAGAGCATCTTAGCCAACTTTGGCATTCCAGTTTCCTTGGATGACGAGGGTGTTTTTTTTACTTACCATGTTTAGAATACCCTGGAGTTTGTTGTAAAACTCCTCTATTTCTTCATCATCATGATCAGTAGTTGGAGCATAGACTTGGATAATTGTGATGTTAAAGGGCAATGCTTTCACATGAATAGAGATGATTTTGCTAGATATGGGACAATATTCAAGCACATATCCCTTAATGGTTATGTTTACAAGGAAGCCTACTCCTTTTATTGACTTGTCCAACTCTTCGCTATCGTAGAATATATGCCCATCTTCAGTTTGGTGTTCTCCTAGAGCTTTCCGTCTGACTTCACAGAGTCCCAGTGTTCCTTTTCATGTGTCAACTCTTGGAGTTTTCCAATTTGCGCCAGAGTTCAAATGTTCCAGGTGGCGATTATGATGTTGTCTCTCGCTCCGATTTAAATGCAAAGTAACAGTAGCACATTTGTAACCTCCAACGTTTGCCCTTTACTTTACCCTCTTAATCCCCCCACCCCCACCCCCTCTCTCTCTCTCTCTCTCTCTCTCTCTCTCTCTCTCTCTCTCTCTCTCTCTCTCTCTCTCTCTCTCTCTCTCTCTCTGCATAATGTTATAGAGATGAAAGCGAAAGGAATTATCAAAGCCAAGCGGAAATCCATCATACAATCCATATCTCATTTCCGCTACGGTAGCCGGTTTGGTCTGAGTATGAAGGTACGAAAACGTACAGTGGCACTCTTTAACTTATTTCTGCCTTTCCTACCATTACTCTTCTAACTGTCCTGTCACTTCCGTTTTTACTTTATCTTTATACCTAAAGAGAGAGAGAGAGAGAGAGAGAGAGAGAGAGAGAGAGAGAGAGAGAGAGAGAGAGAGAGAGAGAGAGAGAGAGAGAGAGAGAGAGAGAGAGAGAGAGAGAGAGAGAGAGAGAGAGAGAGAGAATCAAGCATTTCTCTGTGCAGTCGGTCCCTAGTGTCTACTTTTCCTGTAGGTGGATTTCCACTATTTCCTTACAGCCATTATATATGCAAAGAGTCTTTAATTAAATGTATGAGCACCGCAATTCCAACATTCGACTATATTAAATAATTGAATCAGTACTTTCACATAGCTCATTCATTATTTCCTTCCAAAAATATATAATAATTCTGAGTAATAATTATATTATATACAAAGCTACAGATTACAATGCATGGCATGTTGAATGAACCATTCTTGTAATTTCGAAAGACTCTATCAATAAATAAATCAGCTGATTAACACTGGCTAATCAGGAAATAGACCAGGAGCCCCCCACTAACTCGATTGACAAGAACTAATGTCCTTGTTGCATCACGTGTTTTTGTATTTAACAGTATATCTTAACCTTTAAACTTATAAATGAATAGATCGATGAATTTGAAACACGAGTGCAAAATACCATCATAAGATTTTAACATTAAAAATGCTGTTAACTTAATTACCCTTATACAAATAATTGATCATGAAAATAAATACACGTCATATATTCTTGCGTGTATCATCGGTTCGACGAGGACCACCTACGATGAGTTTGCTTTTTGGTGTTTGGATTGGAGCAGCTCCACCTGGTGAAGAAATCTTAAGCTCAGCACACAAGATTGAGCATTCACTCTATCTCTCCATTTCCGTATTACGTTTGTGGTTGATTTCCAATAACATGCTTTGGATGCTTTTGTTTGATTATGGACATTTCTATTGCTGCTAAATCATCCCTGTGATCTTGGATATATTGCCTGGTGGCTTCTTCCCTCGGACAGAGGCTACTAATTCTCATTTCCTGTGTCTTGTCTAGTTGGAATTGAGTTTATTTGTCTCCGACCGCCACAGACTGTGAAGTCAACGTTGCTAAGGGCAAAGGCGGGATTCGTTTCTGCCTCCTTTTCTTCCTTGAGTCATGGTTTTTCCTCCTGGTCCCGGTCTTTGGTGTCTCTTTCAGTTTTTTGTTGTGTTGTCCTCCTACATTAGTAAAAGAGTTGCTGATTTGGCATAGGTTCTCAAGTTTTCAACATGAAGAAAAAATTAAGCATAAGTCCTTAATTTCATGCAAGGTAGCTAATATAGTAAATAGGTTGAAAAAGTGCAACCTGAACCTGGGACAGCGTGGGAGGCACTGTATATCTACTTGTAAGGCTTCACCATAAAGAGCTGACCAGAGATATATAGAAATAATACAATTACCAGAAAAAGAAAAGAAGAAAAAAATAAAAACTCGAAGTGCCAAGAAAATTCAGTTATATAAAGCAAATACGTTTAAACTATAGAGATAAAGCAGAGTTATGTTAATTGGATATAGGAAGCAATACATAGGAGAGGATGTAACAAAAATAATAAGATGCAGAGTAGAGCAGTACAACTGGGGGTAAACTGAGAAAGAACTTGGAAAAATTGGGGGGGGGGGGGAGGGGAAATAAAATTTCTAAAAATACAAAGTATACTTTTTAAATATCTGCTCAGAGACCGGCTTACAGGCAAAAAAGCTGTCAGACGCCGTATGGTTAGTTTAATACCGAAATGTCCTTTATGTAAAGCATCCAATTTTACAAAACTCAATACGATTGCCCAATGCGACAAAAGAAAGGATAATAATATCATGTTTATTATGGAAATATGTAAGAAGTATAAATATCACCGAAAAAAATATTTTATATGTTGCTGTAAATATTGAAAATAAAGTAGTTTTAAAAACAATAGGCGCGTTACAACAGCTAGCTTGTGGACAAGTCATAAGATTAATAAAATAACAAACTATACACAAACTACGCTAGCCTGTGCAATATATTTTCCTTAAGATTATATAATGTGGTCAGGGAGTGGAGAGATAGGGAATGGGCTTTGGTTTACAACCCACCTATGGGTGTGTACCACCAAGTGCAGGATGTGGCACCATCTTTCATCTCTCACCTCACAGTAACAGTGTACAAAACTATGATTAAAAATATTTTCATCTCCCCTTACTGAATTTGAATGAAATTCTAATATTTGAAGTACTAAATGTGATGAATGTCACAACAAATAAAATAAATAAAAGTCATGGATCATGCCAATGAAGAGGGCGGGATGGGGGTGGGGTGGGGGGCGTCTTCAGAAAACAACTCAAGTAGCCAAGTAGGGGTCTGTACCTGTACATTTTGCATAAAATGGCTTCCTGTTCGATTCCTTCGTTTGTTGATTTCCTGTGTGTGTTCCGATAGGTCTGAAAGTTTGAAAGTAGATAAAGTAAATTTGAAAGTAAATTTGAGTCTGATAAGTAATAAAAGTGGATACCTGATAACATAAAATGTAATATTAAAAAAGCCCTCTTTAAATCCTCACTTCACACTTAGTAGAAACAGTATAGGTATACAGGTACAATGCCTGCATGCTGGAGACGTAAGAGACATAGACGTCGAAGGGACATATCACATGGCGCCACGTGAGCTGCCAAGGCATTAAAACGAATCAAGTGTCACACGATCACGAATATATAAAATCCTTCCGTGAGTGCCTTTCTGCGCGTAAATTATGCACTTGGCCGTGCTTGTCCGCCAGAGCAAAACGTCATTGTATTATACGTGGGTTATTACACAGCCGATACAACTGGGGAATGGGTGTGAGATCGTAATAAGATCTGCCAGGTTTAAATACAGAGGCGTAGCTAGGGGGAGGGGGGCACGGGGGTACATATGTCCCCGGGCGCCAAGGTACAAGGGCGCCAAAATGAGGCTTACAACATTACATTATATTATAATGTAACGTTGTAAGCCTTATTTTAACGCCCCTGTACCTTGGCGCCCGGGGGGCTGGGGCGCCAATTTTATAGTTCGTCCCCGGGCGCAAAATATCATAGCTACGCCTGTGGATAAATATATTTAAAAACTGAAAGAAATAAAAAGCTTGACTGGCAAATTCAGCGTTGGCGTCAATTTGATATCTTCCCATGATGGCGTCACATGTCAAATTAATAACGGTCGCTGTTGTGGTCCAGACAGGGTTCATGTGCGTCATGATGATGCACACGCAAAATTAATTTATCCTCAGGAATTATATTTATGTATTCAGGCCAGCCTAATACCTTTCTGTTACTTGAGTGCGCGATATCTGGAGATAGCTATCGGTGACAATTTCTATGGCGAAACGTAACGTGGGTTCATTAATGCGTGTAGAATTTTATTTGAGATCTTTTGCGAGAAACTAATTTTATCCTCTTTTGGATTTCTTTATTGAATGATTCTATTTCCTACGAACTTATGGATAAATCGACATGTTTCAATTCTGTGGAAAACACCAACGAATTATTCGTGGGAAGACCTCCAAAGAGCTTCAATTATTTATTTGACCAACTGTAATACACACGTAACGACGTTAATGTGTTACGTGCTTAGGCTCGAATAAGCAGCAACACAGAAAGAGTGAAAACTAACAAGCTTGTATAACTTTAACAATGAATTTATTAAGTACAATTATTTTCATAAAATAATTAAACTTACGGTTTTAGAGAATCAAATCCAACAAATATAGAATTCACAAAATAATCCACTAATGGAATTTCAAGTCCTGATAAATAAATGTTCTAATAGTTCCAGGTTCGAATCTTGACGATGTAATAATCCAAAATGGCTGACAATGTCACGTGATGCAGTTCTTGTTTTTAAATCATCCAGATGAAATTATGAAACATATGTCCTTTTCCAGATAAATAGAATAATTCTTCTTTTCCAACGAATTGACACAGTCCAGAACAAGATATTAAACTCTAACAGAAAATACACAACTTCTTTAAAATAAGCCCAAATTATATTCTACTACTGTTAGCTTCCAAAATTCAGCTATATATATTGTAATTTCCTCGTAAACAAGAGGAATCATGTGAGTCTGGAAGGTCATGGAAAAGAAGCTACCTTCTCCAGGTCACGTAATAATGAAATATTCTAGAAGGAAATCATTCACTTCCCACCCTCAATAAAAGTGTTGTCCTTGAAATTGATCAATAGATTTAGAGGCTTGTTGACAGTGTCTAAAGCAAGGTCAGGATTTAGGTCAAACAAGCCAAGGTCAAAACTTGTTTACAATTAGAGAATCTAAGTCAGCCTGAACATTCTAGAAAAATCTCCCAATCAATTCATTTTAAAGGCAAAATAACAAATTTGGATTTAACATTTAAAAAAAAAAAAATAAATTAAATCCAATAGCCGTAACACCTTCCCCCATAAAATAAAAAGAAAGGTTTATATGATAAAACTTTCTTTTTATCACAAACCAATTTACATCTGAAATTAAAAATTACACAATATAATAAATTGTTATACACAGGAAAAACGTCTGCAATTGTATTGTCAAGAAATAGCCTCAAATTTTTTAACTTGTCCATGTCCCACAAAATGTTCTAGGAAAGGCACACAATCACAATAGAACTCACTTCAAGACAAATTAATTGTCAAACATACATTAGTGAGTCTTTTTAAAGAATTATCGAATTGTTGCTAGATGTTCTTTCCAGGTGTCGTTGTAGATGATGACGTCACAAATCTCTAGACCAGTGATGAACATTTTTACGAGACGTTGAATTGGACTTTCTTTATATTGGTAGAGTCCTTTTGGAGTCGCAATATTGAGTTTTCCTTTGCTCTTTCCATAGTGGAATCTGCCAAAATCCTTTCAGAAGGTCAGAATTTGGTGACGTACTTGGCATTCCCAATTTTATCAATAGAATAGTCACTTCTTGTTAATGGGAATGAATCTGTTTTTGTCACTCTGTTCACCTTCCTATAATCAGTACACATACGGAGAGTTTTATCTGGTTTAGGAACAAATATGCATAGTGAACTCCAATCACTTTTAATGGGCTTGATAAAATCATTCTCCAGCAAATATTGAATTTCCTTTTTCAAATATTCTTGTTTGAGTGGACTCGTCCTGCATTGAATTCTCAATCTCAACGTCATGAAAATTTTCTTTGTCCTGGTAAGAATATTTGGACATAAGTGCTCATATAATAATAACTTTCAGTTCATTTCTTTCTTGCACTTGCAAATGTGAATGTTTCTGGTCTAGATTTTTTTACAATTTCTAAATTCCAACAATTCGTAGCTCCAATATCAGTCGAATCCTGATGTGATTCCTTCACTAAGAGGGACTGGTACAACTAAATTAATTACATATTTAACATGGCTATCTCTTTCAATATACTGGTACTCCTATAATTAATTTAGATCCCAGGAGCACTAATACTATAATTTAACTAATTCATTTTCTTCTTAACTTTGTAAGGGCCGTAATATCTAATTTGAAGAAAAGTAAGAAGAATAAACAAGAGTAACACAACTCCATTATCAGACTCAAAAGTTCTCTCCCTTTCATTTCTATCAAACCTTAGTTTCATTTTTAACTTTAATTGATTACTTGACTTGGTCTTAGGTAAAGAATCCACACAATCTACCATAATTCCATTGAATGTTTCATCAAACGTAGGAATAGGTTGCAGATGAGCCTTACGTATCTTCTGATTGGGTTTTCCTACCATTTGACAAGTATGACAAGACCTACAGTATTTGGCAACATCACTTTTGATTTTTGGCCAATAGAAATGAGTTAAGATCTTGTGATACATTTTATTAATCCCTAAATGACCAGCCAAAGGAGTTTCATGGGCCAGATTAAGTATTTCCTGTCTGTAAGGTTTTGGAACTATTATTTGATAGTTCACTGACCATTCATCACCAGCAGGTACCTCGAGAGGTCTCCATTTTCTCATAAGAATTCCATTTTTAATGAAATAACAGACAGGAACTTCAGTAACTTCAGTCTCATTTATGACCCTTTGAAACAAACAGGAGATCTCAGGATCTTTTTCCTGTTCGACGACAAGTGACTGTCGTTTATCACCCTGATTAAGAGAATGAGTTATTAAAAGATGATCAATATGATTAATACCTTCTGATTGATCTAAACCAAGAGTAAACGTGATCTCATCAAAAACCTGACCTATACAAGTGCCAGTTGAAGGAATGCTGCCTTCTGTAACATCACTCTCAAAATCATCACCCTGATTAAAATAAAGAGAATGAGTTGTCAAAAGAGGATCACTATGATCAATACTTTTTGATTGATCTAAACCAAGAGTAAAAGTGACCTCATCAAACACCTGACTTTTACAAGCGTCAGTTGAAGGAATATTGGCTTTTTCAACATAAGCCTGACCCACGCATGTATCAGATAAGGGATTACTGCCCTCAACAACATAAGCCTGACCCATGCATATGTCAACGAAGGGAATACTGCCCTTTTCAACTTCATTCTCAAGAGCTTTCTTTACCATAGCTCTAGTAACTGTACAAGCTTGAAATATATCAGGGATTTCTTTTTTAATTGGATCAACTTTCTGATCCAAATTAGGCTTGTCAGTCACAAGTGGATTAACCACAACCTTGTCTCCAGCTAAGTCGTTGCCTAGCAATAAATCTATTCCCTCAACAGGTAAAACCGAGACTGTTCCGATTGTCACAGGTCCTGACACTAAGTCTGATGACAAATTTACACAATGGAGAGGAACATTAACAAAGCAGCACTCCAACCCCTGAATAAGAACACTTTCATTAGAAGAAGACTTCTCAGATAAAGGCAAAGGACCTGATAATAAAAGACTCTGAGAGGCTCCTGTGTCCCTTAAAATTTTAATAGGGGTGGGATTGGCTGATTCACCCAAAAGTGATACAGAACCCTTCGATATGAATGGTTCATAATTCTCCATATCAAAATCAGACTGGGATTTATTAGACCCAACAAATGTATTGCTTTCAATACATGACTGTGACCTTGACCTCTTGTAAATAAGAGCATTTGGAACTGGTCTATCTTGATTCTGTTGCCTATTTTTCAATTTGTAGCAATCAGAAATAACGTGTCCTTTTTTCTTGCAAAAGTTACACGTCGGAAGAGACAAGGATTTTGAATCAAACTTCTCTGAAGTCTGACTCCTGAAAGTTGTGTTAGTTTGAGTTTTAGAAAGGCTTTAATTAGGCGGAAATACTTTTCTGCCAGAAAATTGTTGAGTAGAAGTCTTGTTAACAAAAGGAACTTTATGTGTCAAAGAATATTCGTCAGCAGCTCGAGCAGCATTTTCCAAGGTTTCAATCTGATGCTCCTCAAGATAAGTTTTAACATCACTATGAACACAGTTTTTGAACTCTTCAATTAATATAATTTGCTTGAGATTTTGATAATCTTGCTCGACTTTCTTGGCTAAACACCATCTATCAAACAACTGCTATTTTTGTCTAGCAAATTCGACATGAGTTTGTCCAGCTTCTTTTCTGTAATTTCTAAATTTTTGCCTATAAGCTTCAGGAACTAACTAATAACCTCTTAAAATGCATTCTTTAACTACGTCATAATCACCACTTTGCTGAACAGACAGTGAAGTGTAAATCTCACTAGCCTTACCAGTAATTACACATTGTAGTAACTGAGTCCAATTCTCTCTTGGCCACTTTAAATTTTCTGCAACTTTTTCAAAAAGAATAAAATATTTATCTACTTCTTTTTCTTTAAAAGGGGGCACTAATCTAAAATTCCTTGCTAAATCAAAATTTTGATTTGAAGTATGACGGTGATTCTCACTTGCCAGCTCTATCTCTTTCATTCTAATTTCATATTGTAATTGTTTTTCCTTCTCCCTTTCCTGTCTCTCTCTCTCCTCTTTTTCAAATTGTAATTGTCTTTCTTTATCCCTTTCCTGAAATCCCAGTTTCTTAAACTCTAATTCCCTCTCTCTCTCCTCTTTTTCTCTATCAATCTGCATCTGCTCTTTTTGTAATTCAATTTGTTTCTCTTTCTCCTCTCTCTCAATTCGCATTTGCTCTTTTTGTAATTCAATTTGTTTCTCTTTTTCCCTTTCCTGAAACTCCAGCTTCTTTAACTCTAATTCACTCTCTCTCTGAAATTCCAGCTTCTTCAACTCTAATTCCATCTTGAATTTTAATTCTAATTCCTTCAGTTTAATGTCAGAGTCTGGTGTAGACTTACTGACTGGAATCAAAGCACTTTGTTCAAAAACTTCCTGTTCTACCAAATACTGGACCAAAATCTTTTTGATATCTTGTTTCGTTAAAGAAGCCTTCACTTCAGAAAGATCGTATTTTCTGGCAAGTTGAACCAACTCGTCTTTTTTGAAAAGATCTAATTGCTCCTGGGTAGGATTAGAAAGAAATATTTCTACCTTAGATGTCATTTTGATACAAGCGTGTCAGTCTCACTAATGATTTAATATTTTCCAAAACTAGGGGAAATTCAAATTTAAATTCAAATTTATCTCAAATCTCAATCTCAATCTCAATCTCAATCCCGGACGCTAGCCACCAATTCTATGTTACGTGCTTAGGCTCGAATAAGCAGCAACACAGAAAGAGTGAAAACTAACAAGCTTGTATAACTTTAACAATGAATTTATTAAGTACAATTATTTTCATAAAATAATTAAACTTACGGTTTTAGAGAATCAAATCCAAAAAATATAGAATTCACAAAATAATCCACTAATGGAATTTCAAGTCCTGATAAATAAATGTTCTAATAGTTCCAGGTTCGAATCTTGACGATGTAATATTCCAAAATGGCTGACAATGTCACGTGATGCAGTTCTTGTTTTTAAATCATCCAGATGAAATTATGAAACATATGTCCTTTTCCAGATAAATAGAATAATTCTTCTTTTCCAACGAATTGACACAGTCCAGAACAAGATATTAAACTCTAACAGAAAATACACAACTTCTTTAAAATAAGCCCAAATTATATTCTACTACTGTTAGCTTCCAAAATTCAGCTATATATATTGTAATTTCCTCGTAAACAAGAGGAATCATGTGAGTCTGGAAGGTCATGGAAAAGAAGCTACCTTCTCCAGGTCACGTAATAATGAAATATTCTAGAAGGAAATCATTCACTTCCCACCCTCAATAAAAGTGTTGTCCTTGAAATTGATCAATAGATTTAGAGGCTTGTTGACAGTGTCTAAAGCAAGGTCAGGATTTAGGTCAAACAAGCCAAGGTCAAAACTTGTTTACAATTAGAGAATCTAAGTCAGCCTGAACATTCTAGAAAAAATCTCCCAATCAATTCATTTTAAAGGCAAAATAACAAATTTGGATTTAACATTTAAAAAAAAAATAAATTAAATCCAATACCCGTAACAAATGATATTTCCCGAGCACGACCTGGTGGTGCTTCGATCGCGTTAGGAAAATCCAAATTTAGTTGTGGTTGAACAGACAATATTTTGACGGTACTTGACGTCGTGTTTACCTGAAGTTTAAAAGGGTCAATAGAAATCAATTCACATCCTCGTTCATTAAAATACCGCGCACGAAACATTGATTGTCTTTTAACAAGATCAGAACATCTTCGAATCCGAGCGGGCTGATTTAGTTAAGTTTACGGTTTCACTTGGTGATCCAACATCTGACAAAGATGCGGTAAGAAAAATTATGTAGATACCATAGACAATAAATTATCAACGCTGGGGGGGGGGGGGGAGCCGAATATGATGTTCGTGTAAACACGTTTGCAAATCTTTGTAGAAAATGTTTAGCAAAATAGATGAAATCCAGATAATTTCTTTGGTATTCCGCTGACTGTTGTCATGAAACTTTCTGATATCAAAACAAGTATTGAGACGATTATACAAACACAGGATGATATTAATTGTGATTTTCCTGCTATCGCTGATTTAGCTGAGCTTACGGTTTCACTGGCTTGTTGCAAGACCTAGCATATGATTTGAGAGCCCTAAGAAATATTATCCAGTAGTGCCCTAAGAATTACAAATTTAAAAATGTCTTATTTTCGGCTCAGGCAACTTGACTATTGTGAGACTCCGAAAGTCTGTCCTAGTTGTCCTACCCTGTCAGCGGCACTGGCTGGTTGTGGTCATTTTTAAATTACATCCACGGCTACCACGACCGGGCCTGGCTCCTTCTTGACTCCCATTATGGCCGCGGATTCTTTTGCGATTTATTTTGTTGGCTTTGATCAACGGCGCAAGTGAAATCTTTGGTAAGTTCTTCTCGGGCAGGTTAATCTCTCTTTGAGACGTTTGCGTACCGCTGCATACTCGAGTAGGGCCTTACGTTTATGTCCTACACGTGTGTTAAATTATAATAACACACCGCGCACACATCTGTGTTGCAAATACCTACACGCGTGTGTACGTACTTGTGCGTCCTTTGCATGTGTGTCAGCAAATACACGATCTAATCCAAGAGAGCAGCGAACATGAGGTGTGGTTTTAAAAATCAACCGTGACACGTCTTTTGTGTTCATTTTGCACTTGCGAAAACAATTATTGAACGCGTTCAACGTAATCTCGCAAGCGTAGCAGGTTCGATGAATGTTTTCAAAATCTACCCGCGTCAATGCCGTTAAATATCACTAGCATGTGAACTTTGGCGCGGTTAACTTAGTTACCTACGCGTAAGGATGCATTATGTAGGTGTTCGATGACGTCCACGCTATACATATTCGTTTACATTTTGTTCTGTTGCTGTTGGGAGGGGAGGGGGTATCAAACATGACATCACTGTACAAGGCATTCAGCGACTGATTTCAGTCGTGGACGTTCAGTGCGTCACCGATATCCATTATAAACTCCACTGGGCTATGCTCCTCGTTGTCATCACATTTCGTTTGCTAGTTCTCAACGGCAACATAGTTAAAACCGTGAGGTATTTCGTAATATCGTAACCAATCATCCAGAGACTAAACTCCTAATTTATCCTAATTAAGCCAACGAACTATAAGATTTAACAACTGACACTTTCCTGGCCCGGATGACCCAATGATGATCGCATGTACACAGTTTGGAAATGACGCGTTATATTTTGGGGGTGGTTTCGTGATCCACTATGAAAAATCTATAAATGGCGAGTAGACTGTTTATTAATGTTATGTTTATTACCTCAGTGACGCGGACGAATTGATGACATAACAAAATAATAAAAATTAACACATATGAATCCATAACGTGTACGATACCGTACATGAACTCGAGCCAGAGACGTCACAGCAGTCGATTTCCCATCAAAGGATTATGTAGATGACTGGGAATGTTAAAATATTCATTTGTGGGCATTAGCACATGTGCATATATAGCAATGGATATACATGAGTTTACATGGAAATTAAGTGACTAATTTAACACATATTACCATGAAGTAGTTCATGAATCGAATTAGCATTGTTTGGTATTTCAAATGAATACAATCAATTATAAGTACAAATATATAATATATCATCAACAAACGTGACATTTTGATACCAAACATGAGTAAACAGTGATGGACGTTTTTGCAGATGTGGGAACTGTGCGATGTACTTCTTTATGCCAGTTGTGCAAACATAATTCAAATGAGCATTGGAACATTTTAGTGTATTTTAAAGAGTTTAAGGTGACAATTATTAAGTTGATAGCTTCATTGGAATGTAATATCAGTTGACGTGGTTTTATCAAGATTCAGAGACTTGAGAGATGAGAGGTTTTGTAGCTTTCAGTGTGAAAGAATCAATTAGATTTTTTTTCTCTCTCTCTTTCTCTCTGTTCTAACGGATAGTTAGATGATAACTCTACAAAAAATAGGGGTTTTCTTGTGTAATGCAACACAAGGCTAAAGGAGCGTACATAGTGTATATTGTAAATAAACATGTAAATAGCGGAATTATTTTATTGATTTATTTCGGAACCCATCACTTTACAAATTTTGGTGGCAGCGGTGGGATATTCTCACTCTTAGTGGATTATTCTATCAGTTGTGCGGGTTTGTTTTAGTATTCGGCAACGGAATGTTTCGCAGCTAGTGTATTTCTTTTGAAGTGATTCTCTTACAGTTGACTCCAGGACTTAAATTCCAGTGATATCAGTGAGGATTACGTATTGGATTTATTCTGATTTGGACAAACCTTATTCATTGTGTGAACAACAACAAAAAATGGCGGAAGGAGGGCTTGATACTCCAACAATTATTTTTGGACATCGGAGAAATCCCGACACAGGTTTGGGTACAACGTTACACACCTCAACTCCTACCTTTAATGTGATAAGTAGGTCGCAGCTTGAGAAAATAAAGAAGCCGGAACGGGAATGCAAGGCACATGAGAGCCAAATTCAGGGAAACCTTACAAGTCTGGAAAATGTGGCAAACACCAGTGGGAATAGAAACTGTCAGGATAACCTGAGAAGTCTAGGATATGGCGCAAACGCCAATTGAATAGAAATTTTCAAAAGCAATTAGTCAGGCCAGCGACCTACGATGGTTCGGGACCGTGGGAAGACTTTAGAGTTCACTTTGAACTTGTTGCTGAAATTAATAAATGGACTGAAGACCAAAAAGCAATGTTTCTGGCATCAAATTTACGAGGAAGTGCACAGGCTGTACTAGCCGATTTAGAATCTTCGGAGAGGAGAAAATATTTGGAATTGTCAAACGCGCTGATCAGGAGGTTTGGATCAGAGAATCAAACATAATTGTTCAAGGTGCAACTTAAAAATCTCACACGGAGGCGAGATCAGACCTTGCCAAAACTAGCTCGGGTGGTAAAACGCTTAAGCAGGCGAGCCTACCCAAAGGCTCCAACTGAACTAACAGAAACGTTCAGCCGGGACCATTTTATTGACGCTCTGACAGACTCGGTGTGAAATGCCAAATTTTCGGTCGATCTATTAATAAACCAATAGTTGTGGCCAGATAGCAATTAGTTAGATTTATGACGATACATTATGCAAGAGGGGTGCATGTAGAGTCTAGGCGACTGTCGTACTAATTAAACGTTGTTTACACAGAAGCCGGGGCTGACTGCCGGCGACCTTTTTAAAGTTTCATTTTATCACGATAAGTGTCAGAATTGAGAAAAAGCAGAGATTCTGTTACTTAAAACCAAAGCATGTCATATTGACCATGAAGTAAGCGACCTTTAGAGGAAAGAGGGAGAAAATACATTTGATTCTGATTGGTCACGGTTAAATAAGGGTGTGTGTTTTTACCCGAAGATCATAGAACATAATATCGCACTAACTAAATTAGACGCCAGTCTTTAAAAATTTATTTGCAAGAGAGGAAGACAGTGGTAGAATTATTTTGTAAAGGTCTGGATGGTATTTTAGAGAAGTACATTCATTAAACCGTAGTCAAGGGGGAAAAACCGCCAAAAACAACGCTTGAGTGACACACCAAAACACACAAAGGTATTGTCGCAATTCCATGTATATTTCATATAATGTTTGCTTAGTTACAGGTCTGCATGATTTCGTTTGACACATTTGTATAATAATGTGTTTTGTATTATGAATCGCAAGTACTTGCATGAATTCATTTGATACATTGTAAAATAATTTGCTTTTGAATTATGAATTGGAATTCTTACCTTAATTCTTAGTTAAGAATGACATAGTGTTAATTTCTGTCGTAAAAACACTATGCTGAGTATGAACAGGAAGTGTTACGTTAATTCTTGAACTTATCATATTGATTGAATAATGATTGTGCTCTAAGAATTTAATGTATTACGTTAGTAAGGGATTTACAAGAATAGTTGTGAATTCATCGAATTTTGATGTCATAGATAATTTAGCAACAGATTATACGACTGTGGAAAATTAAGGCAGAGCTATAATTCAACGCCTCGCTTTGTAGTACGTTAAGGTATTAGGTCAAGGCAAAACGAATTACCAATTGGTTTAACTACATTCATTTGAGGACATGTGTAGTTAATTACTAGCCGTAAAATTGTTATCACTGATAGAAATATCTGATTGGTCGAACAAGGAATAATGGACAGTCTCAACTGTAACCATTGTAACGAGAGACTTAGGTTGTTTTAATTTTCTTTTGGAAGGAAGAAAATAGCTTTTTGGGGAAGAACGTGAAGTTACGCGAATAGCGAAGTACACGTTGAAAAAAGAATTGAGGTGGAAATTGCAGTGTATGCAAGATACAGTGGACAAGTCCGAATTCAAGCGGAATATCCACGAGGACAGATTATCTAGAGAGAAATGGACTTCTAGAGAAACATTGGAGGGAACAGTGAACGTGGACCGAGACGTAGCAGGTTATGAAAATCGAACAAAGCACTGACTTCGATTGTACCACTCGATCCTATGATGATTTTTAACCATCAGTAATAGAACGGCTAATTAGTTTCATTCTATTTCAAATCTTATTGTAATTCGGTGAAGGTTTATTTTTAAACCGCGTGTATTCCTAATGAAAGGAAGTTTCATAATTGTGTATGTATCTGATTAAATTGCTTGTTTATCTTTACGGGGGCTCGGAGTTGTTTGTTCATTATACCAGCTCAGCTTACCATATACATTCTCTTACTCGAACCGGGAAATTATACCGAGGGCGGTCATCTCTTAGATAACGAGTATCAAAGGGGAGTGGGTTATAGTATTATTATTATTATTATTATTAGTAGTAGTAGTAGTAGTAGTAGTAGTAGTAGTAGTAGTATATGTTGTACAATACCTATTGACAAAGTGGGACGTAAAACTTACCCTTTGACAAGTGGGGCTTATGCAATATTATACGAATAACGCTCATAGCCCGCGGAGAACCTAACACTCGGACATGAGGCTTCGTATTCAGCAAAGCCATCCTAAAACCTTATAAGAAAGTCACAAGGTTAGCTGTTGAATTGGAGAATATTCCAAAGCGCAGATAAACAACGGGATCGTCGCATGACAAATCATGTTCGAAATATTTATGGTGATGATGTAGAATGTTCAGCATCCGGTATAGTGGAACTTCAGGCATGCATCAAAGAATAATCCATAATCCAGTGAAATCAGAGAAATTAAGGTAGAACTGGATTCAGTAAAGAGAAAACGCGTTGAAAGACTCTTCAATCGGCAGAATGCGATGAAGTGCTGAATTTGTGGCAGTGAGGAACATTTTAAGAAGAACTGTTTGAAATTTAAAGCAAATAAGAACAGGCAGTGTCAACAGGGCAGGACGCAACCCCGTAGCACTAGAATTTCAAGGAATGGATCAGGAATGTACATACCAGGCAGAGTGCAAGGGAGGGAAGTCAATTTCCTCATCGATACGGGTGCAGCTGTTACGATCATTAATAGTCCCATCTATGAACAATTATCTGACCTACAGAAACCATATCTGGAACCGGCAGGTCAACAAATGTAATTTGCTGATGGAACATGTATCCAAACAAGAGGCGTGAGAAAAATGGATATTAGAAATAAATTATATGAACGTTAAGCACGAGGTGTGGGTGGCGGAAATCGACAAAGCTATCGATGGAATTCTTCGTTTTGACTTACTCCAGAGAAACCAGTATGTCATAGATGCTGAAACTAATACATTTCAGCTGAATAGTCAACCAGTGAAATGTGCCAATGTGGAATTGAAGAGCATCAGGTGTTGCCGCGTGGTAGTAGACAAAACAAGTATCATACCTCCGGGAGTGGAAAGAATAATACCAGGTGCTAGACCTCGAAGCTGCGCCCTCTTGTGCAATACTGGTACCAACACAGAAATTCACCGAGAGGTATTACTTATTGATGGCGAAGTCAGTGGTCAATGCAAAAAAGAACTGTACCCCTATTAGAGTGCTTAATCCTTCAGAAAGATCAGTTAAAGTGTATGAGAAGTCTGTGGCAGCGACGTGTGAAGCTGTGACAGTTGATAATGAAGTCCCAACGTTTCCATATTCTCCGACTGGCATGATTCCGCCTCATCTTGAAGACCTATTCGAACGGTCGTCAAAGTATCTGGATAATTTCCAGAGAAATGAGTTGGTTAATTTTCTTGTACAATTTAACTAGGTGTTTGCTCAAGATAAGACCGACCTGGTGAGAACAGATCTAGTAAGACATTCAATCAAGACCGAGAGCGTAACACCCATTCGCCAACGTCATCGACGGTTACTTCTTGCACAGCGTGGAGAAGTGAAAGACGATATTGAGAAAATGATGAAACAAGATGTGATTGAGCAATCCGATGGTCTGTGGGCATCACCCATTGTTCTTGCTCGAAAGAAAGATTTTGTCTCGACTATAGAAAACTCAATAAAGTGACTGTGTTCCGTGTTTAGCAAGTGACTCAGATTAGTAGAAATGTGTAAATAACTAAATTGCCTTACAAATACTTGTGGACTATTTCGTTAAGCATAAGTCCTTAGTGTGTAAATAGGATTTAGCTGACTTAATTAGAATAAAATACATTTAAATGTTTATATCTCATTTTATATTTGTGAACTTGTAAAGCAAATGGCTTCATAATTAATGTCGTAAAAGTACTGATACGATGATATTCTTCCTGCCAAAACAAAATGTTCATTGTAATTTATATAAAGAAATTGAATTGAATCAGACAGTAACATATGGGACACGTGTTTTTAAAGGGGGGGGGGGAGAGGCAGTGTGATGGAATTAGATACATGGGGAGAGTGCTGCTACGATGATAAAGGCACTAGTTGAAACCATTTGAGCTGTTAGTTATAACAGAACAGTCTGGCTGAGGGCAGTGACTCTAGGATTTGAGAAACCTTATCTGCTTTCATGTGCCAAGCATCAGGTTTTAAAACTAGACTGAATTTTGGGTTGGGAAAGTGGTTTAACAAGATTCACAGATTTGAGAGGGGAGAGGTTTTGTAGCTTTCAGTGTGAAAGGATCAATTAGATTTTTTGCTCTCTCTTTCTCTCTGTTCTAACGGATAGTTAGATGGTAACTCTACAGAAAGTACGGGTTTACTTGTGTGATGCAACACAAGGCTAAAAGAGTGTACATAGTGTATATTGTAAATAAACATGTAAATAGCCATATTATTTTTGGGATTTATTTCGGAACCCATCACGTTACAATATGTACGATGCGATCCTTATAAGATGCACTTAATGTGAACGTTTTATCTCAAACATTCTGAAATATTTGGACATTTATTTATGTAGGATATGTAACCATGTTTAGATCAGTTTTACAATGTTTGTTCAAATACTCGGTTTCAATATTTCTAGTTTAATGTTTAGGGTGTCTGTCAACTCAACAATTATTATTCGTAATTGACAATTCATAAAATAAAATGGTTGATTATGATCGAATATCAGTTAGTGTCGCATTTCTACGGACATTTTATAAGATAGTTTAAAATGGTTTAGTAGACATCCAGCAGCAAAGAGGGAGGACAGACCGAAACTATTTCAAGCGAACCGAAACTATTTTAGACAAAGTCCTAAAAGATTTCAAACCGAAACCAATTCAGGCAGACAAAAAAAAGAGAAATCCATTAGGATTTTACGCAAAAACCCGGCACTGATGTCGCTGCGGAGACGAATTGTTTCAGCCGAATATTTGATCAAGTCAGATACGATATCTTGATCTCGGGTCGCGCAAATTTATCGTTACAAATCCATGTGGAATTGACCGAGCGTGACTAAAGAAATTTCTAAAGAGATTATAATCCATATCTCCACTGCACCAAGTCTGGTGAATATTTCGTAGCGTATGTGTGTCTATTCCATTAAATACAACAAGAATATTGCAGTTATCTCTGATCACTTTTGCTATTTGTGTGTATCGTTGAGTGACATATATCACATCGGTATTATTATGCCTACCTCTGGAAAATATCCTAGCGGGATTCTTTTGATTGTCTAGCATGACATCATCATATACAACTAAATTGTTAAATGCAACTTATCCCATTTCATCCATCTCGTTATTAAATTAAGTAACAACTGCGTCTTGCCACTTCCAGATGATCCGATTATGATCATGTGAATAGAATTCAGTAGCGCTGCATGATCCTTAACTGGTTTTCATGTTTTGTCGCCGAAAAATCAATTACATTCATGTTATTATAAATAAATTATGGATCTATATTGTGTGAAATGTAAGAAGCGTACTAGCACAAATGACTTGACGACGATTACAACTAAAAATAACAGATCAGTGCTTGCTGGTAAGTGTGTACAATGTGGTACAAAAGATTTAGATTTGTTTCCCTTGACAGAATCAAGGATTTAAAAAAAAACGAGGAGGTGATATTGCAACAAAGTTAGAAAAACTCCCAGGAACACCATGGCCAAAATATCCGGGAGAAAAACACCTTCCAGGGTATAGTTATTGTGGACCCGGGACCAGACTCGATATCAGACTCGATGATCAAAACCAACCAAAACCCGGTGAATATCCAATAAACGCTATTGATAAGGCGTGTCATGCTCATGATGTTGCTTATAAAAGCAGCAATCTGCAACACAGACATATCGCAGATGTGAAATTGATTCAAACGTTGAATTCTATCACTGATAAATCCTTCAAAGAAAAATTGGCTTCATGGTTGATAAAATCGGCGATGAAAAGTAAACTGATGTTGGGTGCTGGTAATTAATACAACATGGAATCTATTTATTATTCTCCAAGAGGATACTGGAGGGGTAAATCAGCAATCAGTAAACTCGCTAGCGCTGCAAGGATGAAAAATACTACAGCAGCGGATTGGTTATCCAAACAGGCGATATGGCAAATTTATCTACCACCGCCTAAACAAATTAAATTCTCGCACTTTGATGTCAGCGCACATAATGAGGTTCATCAGGCTGATATATTATTTCTGCCGCATGATGGTGTTTACAAGTATGCACTAACCGTAGTTGATGTTGCGAGTAGATACAAACAAGTAGAACCTCTAAAAACAAAATCATCAACTGAAGTAGCTTCTGCATTTGAAAGGATTTATCGTAGGGGTCCTCTGCATTGGCCAAATCTATTACAAGTTGATCCTGGCAAGGAATTTCAGGGTGCAGTGTTATCAACAATGAAGCATCATAATGTCACCATCAGAATATCGTTTGTGGTCGTATTTTCCACCTTGTGTGAATTTACCAATTATTCTTCTACCGAGATCTTTTGCGTGTTTATTTCTAACTTCAAAGATTTCTTTGGACGATTTCACGATATATTCTTCGCCAAGATCGGGGAATTGTCTTTTGTTTTCGCTGATTATACTATCTAGACTATCGGGTTGTGATAATCATACTTCAGTTTGTTTTCGATATGATATAATTACTTCACTGACAATCAGCGATATCAGCATTTTAGAACCAATCATATACCGTAATAACACTATTGGCATCCAGTGTTTTTCAGAGATGTGTCTACCAAACCAAACATAACAACAAGGATGAAGTCCTTTAGCCAATTCAAATGATACCACACGAGCGAATCCGGTTAAATCAAAATCGGGCAGTGGTCCATTAATCGCAACACGGGTCATCTCGTGTGTGGGATGTCCAAATCTTTTGAAGTACTCAGAACACAATCCGTACCCGAGAAAACTCCCTGGATAACACGCAATCATATCAACCGAAATAATACTTTTGGGGTCGTATTTTGTATTCCATAATCCACCATGGCCATAATAAACACAACAATATCCAAGAGAAATTCTGCGCGTGTTGGTTTCCATAGATTTTTCTTTCTCGTGAAATGAGCTGCAACTGACCGTATTGTAAAACAGTTTGTTAATAATTGCTCGTCGTAATCCGTTGAAAAACCACTAGCTAGTTTTTTCATCTCATCATGGAGAGCTTCAGTACGAAATAATTCGCCATTGAATTTTACAAATTGATCGAATTTACCCTCTTCCTCTTCAAAACTCTGAAATAACCACATTGGCACAGGATCGTTTTTAATCGACTCTTAAATAAGTCAAATAAATTTCCCCCAGGGTGTTCTTCTCCGGAGAACACCAAGGGTAGATATTTTATTGTTCTATCCCGCGGAAATATAGTTACTGTGGATGTCCACGCGTGTGCATTATGGTCAATAATTTTGATTGGAGATCCTCTCGATTTATATTTTGGTTTATATAATATCTCGCCTGTTACTGTCTCTACGTATTTTGGGAACTTTAGTATCCGCTCTAACGCGGCCACATTTTGAATTGTTGTTCCGCTCCCCTTCACTGTTAATCCCCATTCATTTATTTTTTTGCGTCTTAGATCCGTCAATTTGTTTCCACGAAACGCATTTGTAAAATGCTCTTTTATTCGTTCTGCTACACAATTCAACGACGAATATTTTATGGGTTTTAATTTTTCAATACTCGGTTTATCATTTATCGGATAGATTCCATAAACAACCGCGGTGACAGGATAGGATCTCTCGTAATTCGGTGTTTTAATCCCAGTCAGAAGTCCTGGTTTGGAATCCTGAGTCACAGTGACAGTTCTCTTATTTTTCAGGATTGGTTCAAATTTGTCGCGTATAATCCAATTCCCCGTTTCTGAGCGGATAATGAATTTCACTCTAAATGTCAAGATGTGAGATTATCACTGCTGCTTTTTCGTCGTTCATGGTAGCATCAACACTACCATCAATTCGAAATGTTGACCAACAGTGAGATACTCCATCACGCTTGAATTCAATAAAACCATCACGGATTTTACTCAACATGCTTCTATCACTTATTAGACCCTTTGGTACATCAGTGGAGACTCTATCGAGATTGAATTCAACATTTTTCCAAGGCGTAATTTTCGATAATCTCTCAAATTCTACCATATTATAATTAAAACAAGTATTTTAATAAAGAATTTATTATATAATGAATCATTGCAAATGGCTTATTATAGGATCAGTAACCGCTTGTAACAAATCATGCAGAAATGAATTCTGTGGATATCATTTACAAAGCATACGTCGTGGAAGTTTTGGGCCCTAACTTTGCATACGATGTGGGGTAGGTGTGCGTGGTAAGTCACAGTTGTGTCTCACAGTTGTGTCTCAAGTGTGATGGTAAGCGATACAGAGAGCTAAAGCGCTATTATGATAATAGAGTTAAAATCTCCATGAATGATTCCATCAATGACTCTGACTGTGTCAGCGTCCTTGACTCTGTCAAGGATGAAATCATAAGAATACCTCAAGACAACATGGATAGATTCTCAAGTAATAATTAAACCAAATACTGAATTAGACAAATAATATTATAGTATATAAATGAACCAAGAATTTCAACCACATCCTGTGATCATCGATTATGAAGCATCTCGTGATGGTATTGTCAGACACCGCAGGCTGAAGAAATCAGTCGGTTTTGATAATAATCAGGGATATTTGATGTTTAGTGCTGGAGGGAAAAATATTACTGTCCCAGAAACGCATACGAGTGTTTCCATGCATTGATAAAAGATGGGTTTGTAATCGATCATATTGATTCCAATTCTAAGAACAATTCTTTATCGAATCTACGAGCTATAACACAAAGTGAAAACACCAAACGAGGAGGGACTGAAAAACACTCGAAAAATGCGAAACCTATAAAATCATTTAATACAGAAAATAACGAAGAAAGCGTATTTCAATCAATGAATGAAGCTGGAAAGTATTTTGATATTTGTATAGCCTCAGTACGAAAAAGTAGCAGAACGAATATATCAATCATCGAATTCCAAGAGAAGCGGACATATAATTCAATTCGTTTGCATTTAAATTATTATATTTAGTATTAAGGGGAATAACTCGTGTGGGCTTGTGTGTGTAGTTTTAAAAAAGATAACTCCTTTGTTGTAGTCATGGATCTCAATGGAAATAATCAAGTATTCTTTCCATTGATGTTTTTTCCAAGTATTTGTTTGTGAGAAAATGAATCAAATAGGTGGTATTCTTTTTTTTTTTTTGATGTTTTTTTTCAAGTATTTGGTTTTGTTTAGATACTTTCAATAATCAGAATTAAGTACACGAAAGAATAAAATTCGCACACCACATTATTGGTTTTCATGTATTAGTTAGCTTATATACCATACTGTCTCCTATAGTATTGGGGCTTTAAGCCATTCGATATTCAAGCCGTGAAACAACCATATGTCACACACCGTCACACGGTGTGAATGTGTTTTTGCATTCAACACGGGTGATTTTGTTGGGGGCATGGTGGTTTCAGTTTGAATGTAGAACAGCCCCGTGTGTGTATGTGCTGCGTGTCCACCTATTATCCATTGTTATATGTTGTATTGTCTTGTGCTGTCCTATTTGTATATATCATTGTAAATATCATATCATTTCATTGTAAATATGTAAATACCTGTAAATATTATATATCTATATATCTATATGTAAATGTGACGTCCATTCACCAATAATACCTTCTTGGAGTTCTAACCCGTTATTTGACGAGTTAGATCTCCTCTCGAAGACTATGTTTCGTGGTACCTCTGGTCAGATGTGAATAACACCTGAGGGGTTCCAAATGGGGTTTTTCATATATATCTCTCTAGGCGTAATAAGATGTGTGAATAACACCTTAGAGCAAACAGAGTTGATATCATAAAAAACGGGTCAAAATTGACCCCAATTTTTTTATTTCATATTAAATATATAATATATCATATAATGAATTTCGAAAATATGAAGGTCATTATTAACGAGATTTCAAATTTGAAAAATCAAGGAATTCAATTGTGAGATAAATTAGATTGTGATCGGATTCTTTCTGATTTTCCAGATAATTATGTTATTGTGTTCTCGAATTCCTATTCTTTTATAAAGAGAATTTAACACGCTATTTATGACTCCCTCGCATTTAACAATGACATCAGCACGTTCATCCCGTTATTCACTGCTGTCGACAAGATCAGATGTGAATGTTTATAATATGAAATCAACAATATGAAATCAAACGCATAATTAACTCGAAAATCAAAACAATAAAAGAGATTATCCGCCAAAATGAAAATTCCCCCTTTCATTGCCTCAACACAGTGAATGAAATTCTCACCATGGATTGACATGTACAGTACCATACCTGTTTGCAAGTATGAGTATATACAGGTACGGAACAGAAATTCTATAAACCCAGTGATTAAATCACCGAGATAAATAATTCTATAGACAGGTATGCGCTTACTCAAATAGAACGAATTTGTATGAGTTGAAATTCTATAGACAGGTAAGATAGTGTATTTTCTTTTTTACATGGTGATTTAACATTACGCGGAAGTAATGAACACACTGTGAAATTCAAAAGAATTTTGGGTGGGTGAGTTTTCACTTGCAATTTAGATCGTATATTATATTTATAATGGTAGGTAAAGCGCTAATAACTAGATTAGCACGCGAACGATTGGCTGCGATTAAGACATTTATTCCTATTCGTGATACCCTTCGAAAAAAGCTCCAAACGAGACAAGAATTTCAAACTGGTTTCACAACGGGAACTGAACATTTATTCAAACCAATAACCACTGCAACCGGGAAAGTCGTATCGACCACTGAAAAAGCCATATGGGGAGATATTCCTGAGGAACAACGAGGGAAAAAACCAGCTCTTCTTCCTGTACTTGAAAAATTAGCAAAGAGATCCAAGCAAACAAAGAAATCTTTAAAAAATCTTCCTGGTGATATAATAGCCACTGCACAACTTCAGGAACAACAAGGTGATAGTGTTGAAGAAGATAATGAACGAGAACAAGAACAACCAGAACGACTAGGTGATATTATTGAAGAAGAAGAGGTTGATATTATTGAAGAACTACAGGGTGAAAAAACCAGCTCTTCTTCCTGTACTTGAAAAATTAGCAAAGAGATCCAAGCAAACAAAGAAATCTTTAAAAAATCTTCCTGGTGATATAATAGCCACTGCACAACTTCAGGAACAACAAGGTGATAGTGTTGAAGAAGATAATGAACGAGAACAAGAACAACCAGAACGACTAGGTGATATTATTGAAGAAGAAGAGGTTGATATTATTGAAGAACTACAGGGTGATATTGAAGAAGAAGAAGAAGAAGAAGAAGAAGAAGAAGAAGAAGAAGAAGAAGAAGAAGAAGAAATTTCGAGAGAGAATATATCCACCTGAAAAGATATATACGGAAGAAGCGATGCAATTTTTTTAAAAAAATTCCACGGATAATGAATTAGTTGATTTTACTGTTAAACATTTTAAAAAGGAAACAAGGGAAAAACATATAAAAGATGGAGTTAAAGACTATAAAAATCTTTGACATCTGGTACAAAAAATATATTTGGCAAAATACGGTGGGATTAAAACCTCAAAAGATAATAATAATTTTAATTCGTATAAACAAATGATAAAAGAAAAAAGGAGTGGTCAACCACCATCTGATCGAAAAGAAGATTATGATGATGATGATGCACAAGGTGCAACTGGTATCACTAAAAAACAAATGGAAAGGGATTTTTTCAAAGTGGAACTCCAAGGGGGGTTTCAGGTAGTGGTCTAGTTCGTTGTCCTAATAGTATTCTCGGGGATATATCACGGTTAGAAATTCTCGTAGGAGGGAGACGAGCTGGAAATAACTCACCGGAAATAATTAATGAGAAAGCTGATATCTGCAGACGACTATTTGAAGGCGGTATCATGGATATTGGTGTATACCGAGAGTTTATTGATGAGCTAACGGACGGTTACCACAGTGATTGATCACTGAAATAACTAGCAATGAAAATCCATAGGATTGAAAATCGTTTACGATTTCGCGATTAGATGACTGTCATTTAAATAAGATGATCATACACTACAACCACAATAAACCAGCCATGGTCTATGTAGTAAATTTACGACTTCCTGTTTATAGAGCGTACTATGGAGATGGTCTCGGCAATACCATTGCAGGGTTATTTGCAAGAATGGCTCCAAATATAGCACTAATCGTAAAACAATTATCAATGAAAGCTATTGATGTTATTCGTGATAAGGGTATTAGCGCTGTTGGTGATGTTGCCGTGAAAGCATTTTCCGCGGCTAAAGAAAACCTAGTAGCGTTAGTTCGGCGAAGAAAGAAACCAACAATAACTTCGTCATCAGTGATAAAGTCACCAGTGACGAAGTCACTAGGACCGCTACCATCTACGGAAATTATGCCTGCAAGTATTAGCAAAATATTAAATAACGCAGTGGATCAAAAATAGCATCACTGAGCATCGCCCAGGATAATATTACTGCAAATATGATAACGGGAAATGGTTTGAAATCGCGAGCGAGATCGCGATTTAGATCAATAAATATATAATAATATGTTTAAATTGGCTCCTGATACAGCGTTTGATATGGACGCCTCAGTACCTAAGAATGATTCTATATGATTATCAATTATATTCCTATCATGCAGTACAACCGGATCTTCGATCAAGAATCGAACTTCAGGTCCGTGATACCAGCAAATACTTTCTACCCGCTGAAGCGTTTATAGAAGTAGAAGGAGAACTTGTAGCAAGTGTTGGTGATACACCATATGCAGATGATCAAAATAACCGAGTTGGTTTTGTCAATAATGGTATCATGGCGCTATTCGAGAGTGCTAGATATACAATTGATGGAAGAGAAATCAAGACTATAGAGCGTGAGGTTGATGTTACCACAACAATAGTGGGGTTAGCAAGATATTCTGATGATTATAAAAGATCAGCAGGTCCGATTATGATGTTCTCTAAGGATCTCACTGATCACGCTGAACACATTCCGTATACTAAATTGCTAACACCAAGAGATACTGCAGTTGAACCACAAACAGTTGGTTCTCTTGCACACGAAGCAAGAACAGCTGGTGCCTTTGATATTATAAAATGTACTAATCCTAATCACAACTTGGAGTTTGCAACACGTGTATCAATGTTGCAAGGACGGCGTCGACATTTTTCATGCGCGATTCCACTACATCATATTTTCGGATTTTGCAGAAATGTTAGAAAAGTTATCTATGGAGCGAAGCAAACAGTAGCACTCGTGCGAAAGGGTAGTGATAATGATGCAATCTGGCGTGGTGCTGGTGCTGCTGATGGTAAGGTCATTTTATCAAAACTATCATTGTGGATGCCAGTAATGACTGCATCAATCACCGCAGAGCAAAAATTACTATCATTTATGGATCATGGAGGAAAATCATTGCTAAGTTGGCTAACAACAACAACGGATACCGTGGATTCTAATATCGATGGTACACTTACATGGCACCTAGCATCAAAACAAGGTGCTTCAGCTCCGCGTCATATATTTATTGCGTTTGAGGATAGGAAGCGATTAAACTCTCAGGAACGCAGCAATATCATATTTGATCAAATAGGTGTAAATGAAATATCATAGAGGATAAACGGCCAACAGGAACCATCCGAGGATATAACACTTGATAAATGAACCAACCAAAAAGCACGCGCGTATCATCGTTTGTTGACTTTTATGGGACGCGATAATAATGTAGATACCGGTCTACAAATATCACAGTTGGATTTTAGAAAACTATATCCCATATATTACTTCTCGCTGGAACATCTTGACTTAATAAGACAATCCGTAGTTGATATATACATCAGAACTCGTGTAACTCGCCCTGTTGGTGCTGGTGGTGTTGTCACTATCCCGAATTACAGAGCAGTTGCTGTTATTCGGAGCGACAAATCAATGCTACTCGAAGGTGTTGGTGGACGAATAAGATTAGTTGATGCACCAGTGGAAAACATGTAGACAATTAGATCAATAGGTACGTATATTTGATATAAGTCATTTATATTCATTTTTATTTTTGTTTGATTGTTAGATTTAAATTTGGCATTTTTAGTTTTAAGATTCGTTCATTAAGGGGGGGAGGGTGACCTGTACTTTACAGAGTAAACACCAGGTGTTGACCTCATTTCTGACCTGGTTTCAGAGTTGTAAAAAGCTTTTAAAATGATTGGTTGGTTCCAAGGACAAAATGGAGTTTTGTATAAACATCTTTCTATTTAAGTTGGGTCATACGCTGTTTACGTGATTTCTTGAACGTAAAATTGTTCTGAGAGATTCTAGAAGATCAGAAGATCGTGACCCCTTTCTTGTTTACGTAAAAACAGGTATATAAACTATCTTTTGGAGTGAGTTATTCAGTAGAAGTTGAGCCTTTAGAATATTAAGTTGTGTCTTTTAGAGTTATTATAAATTACTTTGTACTGGAAATTATGTCAATTCGTTTGGATCAAGAGGAATTATTTTGTTATTTATCTGGAAAAGAATTGTGCTCATAAAAATTTTATTAACAAGAACTGACTTCATCAAGTGACATCGTCTTCCATATTGGATACTTCGCTGGAATTCGAACTTAGAATTATTTGGTTTTATATTACCAGGACTTTTGCAATTTTTCTAGTGGATAATATTTTGAATTATTTTTTATTTAATTTTGGAAATGATTCTTAAAACCGTAAGTTTATTTTTTCTTTTCTGAAAAATGTTTGTACTCCATAAATTGTTTATTAAGTTTTACAAGCTTGTTATTTTCACTCTTTCTTTGTTACTGTTTATTCAAGCCTAAGCACGTAACACAATCTCGTATTAAATAAAATGTCATATAGTCATGTTAGTGTTATGTTAACTCCTGGTCAAATTAAAAAATTGCAATCGGAATCAGCTAAGAAATTTGGAAACACAATATCGCTGAAGGAAATCAGATGTCTGGTGGTCAGAATAAATTGTCACTGACAACTCGTCAGATAAAACACTTCAATGATGCCATCAAAGATAAAAAAGATGTTCAGATCAATCTCTCTGCGGCCGTAATTAAGAACATGACAAAATCAGGTGGTATATTCCCAATTTTCGCGGCGTTACCAGCGTTGATTGCGGCCGCGGACCCAACGGTAGCAAAAGCTGCTGCGTTAGGAGCCGTTGGTACAGCGGCAGGGATGGCACTAAAGAAAGCTACCGGACAGGGATTCAAAAAAAAGAAGAAGAAACGATCAGGAAAGAGTCTAAGACTACCAGGAACTCCGTATTCATGGTACAGCGGAAACGGACTGAGACTAGAACAGTTTACTAACTCCGATATCGCAGATATCGCCGAAGGTTCCATCGCGAGAACCTATAGTTCCCATGTCAAATTTTGATTTACTCGATGCTGCTAAAATACTAGCGATAAAACACTTTAGAGGTGTCTTTATGAGAAATCAATTACCACAACAACCAAACAACACTGAAACAGGTATCATTAATCTCGATAAGAACACCGGACCTGGAACTCACTGGGTTGCATACGCGATTGATCCGCGTGCAATTGCTTATTTCGATTCATATGGGTTAGCACCGCCTAAAGAAGTTATGCGTTATATAAACCGCTTAAAAATTCCTATCTGATATTCTACGCTACCAACACAGAAAATGAATTACTCACCAATATGCGGCATAGAAGTATTAAATGTCCTCAACGCTATTTCATCATCGGGAAAACCACCACATAAAACCGTACACGAATACACGAGTAATCGCTTTTCAGAGATATCTTAGAGTATAATGATTGATATTTGGGGGAGATCTCTATCAAACCTGGAAAAAACCACCGCGGAAATATCTGCAACCGGTGATGTAAAAAAATAATCGTAGATTAAATATCTGAAATGTTAAATGTCGCAAGTGTTGATCCCAATGAAATAGTTGCATTTCAAGATCGTCAGGGTAAATTGAAAACTAATAATGTTTCCCTGGATGATATTTTAGTTAAACAACGCGACGCAGTAGAAGATAATATCGCGTTGTTTTCCGATCAGGGTAAACTCAAACTGGGTGTTTTTATTTCAACTGTTGTGGATAGAATTAACAATTTAGAACCATAAAAAAAAACTACGCGATGAATACGACGACCATATAACTAAATTCGATCAGTTTTCTAAATTACAAAGAAGTATAATTGACAATATTGACAAACCTAATTTAGATTTCATTGGAAATCCACCGGTGACCACACCGAAACTCACGGAGATAAAAACCTCCATGGATAATTTGTAAAAGTTGCGATCCGATTATGACGCTCCTATCGAACAATTTACTACCTTACCTAAAAACTTTTTTAAAAAACCCGATAATACCGTCGATAAATATTTTGGTAAAAATGCTAAACCCGAAGTAATCAAAACAGATCTCGCTGGTATTATCATGAAACTCGATAAATAACCGCGATTAATCGGCGAATAGAAGTTGTTCGCGAAGATATTAAAACGACCAACGATGTCATCAGGGATGATCTACCGAGGATGATATGAAAACTTGAAAAAATAAAAATCCCTTACGAACAAATAAATATCGTAAATAATGTGTACGCAATCCAACACGGATCATTTACGTGGACACCATCCACTAATATTTTAAATATCACCGCGACCGTCAAAGGTATTTATCGATTAACACTAGTGTCGCCGACTCAATTTAATATTTCATCAACGAGTTCATCTGGGGTCAATACTATGATATCAACGATCATCGATAAGGAAACGACTGAACTATTCATAATAATATCCACTGATAATAATTTGGCTAGGGTTTCAGTATCATGGTATGTGGAATTTGTAGCGGATTTAAGTACACAACTGAAGTAAAAACACTAGTGTTTTCAAAATAAAATGTCATCATTGGCAACATCACAACAGTATCGCTATGATCAGGTCAGAGATTTTCAAACTAAACTCAAAACACTCACTGAAGAGTATCAAGTAAAAATAAAAAAATACCGACGAAGCATTACTGCAGTTGATGTTATCGTGTACTCGGTATCAGGTGTAATCACCGGAGTTGGTATTATACTCTCCTCGGTGACAATGATTGCCCCAATAGCTGTTGCAATTTGTATATCAGCGGCGACAACAATCGCGGGAATAATCTCAATAATAACAAAAAAATATAATCATGTAGCCTGCGCAAACTGCAGGATTACGTAGTTAAGTTCCATGTTGTGTCAACCGCATACTCGCAATTATCCTCGATAATATTATCCTCCCTCGATGACACATTAATATCAGATAATGAGTTTTCCGCGATGGTACGTGTTTATGATACCGCGATGTCAAAATTAGAAAAACAAAACGAATATAATAACAATGGCAACATCGCAAGAACTATTTTAACGAATAATGGAAATTACCACACCGGTGAAAACCAGCATGATCTCAATAACATCAACCAATCCTGAATTCAGTGTGAATTTCCCCACTGCGATTCCCGTGAAGGAGATAGCACTAGCAAAACTACGAGTATACTATAGTTGGCCAAATATCAGATCAGTACCATTCGGTGGTCAGCAACCGAATAATTCCCTGGTGTTTGCGAGTAAGAATAAACAAGACGGAACTCCAGATTGGAACGTTGTTTCATTACCATCTGGGTCCTACCAAATTGAACAAATTAATACGTTGTTTCATTACCATCTGGGTCCTACCAAATTGAACAAATTAATAATGAATTTCAGCATAGAATAAAATCCATTACTGGAAAAGAATCGAAAATCGCTATAACAGTTCATGAACCAACACCATCATCTGCCATTGAGATAAAATCACCCGGATATGTCGTAGATATCTATCAGAGTTCTATAAGGACAATACTGGGTTGGCCTGAAATCCCACCTCGGACATCTTTACAAATACCAGAACCTAAAATATCTGATTACGTCACAGATGTACAATCATACCACGAAATTCCTCCATCATATCGAAATTATTTACCTAGTATACAAAATGCAGAATTAACTGATACATTCACATTTCTTGAAAGCAATACTATGCAATGGGGATTTGGTTTTGAGAAAACTCCTGATTGATCCATTGCAATTGTATTTACTCTAAATAATGTCATTGATTATTTGAAAGAGATTAATCAATTACATAAAACACAACTAGAGAGACTACGACAGAGTTTCCAGGAGCATCTCTCTGATATAACGAGTTCACGCATCGAGATTATAAAGTATGTTGAGATATTAAATCAGCTTGTATCCGACTTGGAATATATCAATAAGCGAATAGTTCAGATAAAAATTAATGACAAGAATGGTGATAAACAAAAATTTCTAACCGTTACAATATCACAGAAGCTGATTTACCCGATTTCAAGTTTCTTGGGTATAACATAAATGAACTAAAAAAATCTGTTAATGATCTTATTCAAGAAAACTTTTCTCTGATACTCGCCGAATGGAAAAAAATGCCACAACCACAAACAAATATCCTCAAACATAATAATGACCCAGATGGTGGTGGTAGGCATATCGCTCCTCAGAACGTCAATATATTCTCGGTGATTGCAGTGAATCTAATATATGATGTTATCGAAGGAAGTTAACAAATAAATCTCGAAAGATCAAATCAAGCCCAACAAGGGTATATTTTATACTCATTTGCACCAACGGCTCCTCCTGGGTTTCTAATCATTGAGGATCCAACTAATCCAGTGTATATGCGTTGTCATAATGATTCGTTAACGAGAATTAATTTCAAACTCACTGACCAGTCCAATAATCTGATTGATTTACGAGGAGATATTTTACAAATCAGTCTGCTTGTGAAATCGTAAAGGATTTTCAATTCGTCTCCAAAACGCAATCATCGTCGGGTCTGTCTGGAGACATTGTCTTCAGAGACAGAGTCTCAATAGCGTGACAAACCGAAACCATTTCTCTTTTCTTTGTCTGCCTAAATTGGTTTCGGTTAGAAATCCTTTAGGCTTTTGTTTGAAATAGTTTCGGTTTGAAATCCTTTTGGCTTTTGTTTGAAATAGTTTCGGTTTGCTTGAAATAGTTTCGGTCTGTCCACCCTCTTTTCTGCTCATGTTCTACTACAGAGTTTTCATCTATATCCTCTCATTAAATACCACGTGTTTCTACTTAAGTATTGAAACCCATACAAGCGGATGTGTGTTATTCATGTGCCCCATGATAAACAAATAAATCAAGAATAAAATATCAACTTGAAAGACGTCTTCGTGTGTTTTGAATAAAGGCTTCGCTCTGACTTTAAAAGATATTGTCTCTGACAGAATTTACAAATACTGTATTCAACATTGCAACTTGTAAAACGTGTAGGAATACATACTGATAATAATGATTATTAACCCCACACCCTGCCTAATATGTACTTATTTTACATAATTTTAAAAGATTAAATTTTAAGAGCGCGAAGGACATCGAAATACGTACAGCCACAGCCTTGAAAGTGATGAGCAAGTTGGACATCATCTGAAAAAACAAGTATGTCAAGAGTGAGACGAAAATGAGGCTATACCGAGCTCTTATAGTCCCAATTGCCCTGTACGGGTGCGAAGCTTGGACACTAAGAAGCGCTGAGGAGAGGAAACTACCTGTGTTCGAGATGACGGCGCTTAGAAAGTTTTTAGGAGTTCACATTATGCACAGGATGAGAAATGAAGACATCTGAAAGGCTCTTAATCAGACAAAGACAATCGTGCAAAAAGTGCACGAGAGACAACACCAATGGCTAAGACACGTGATAAGGATGGATAAGAACAGGATAGCGAATATTGTACTGCACGGTAGAGTAGAAGGAACGGCGAAAGTAGGGCGTCATAGAAAGACATGGATGAAATCTGCACTGGCTAGATACGACGTGGGGAAGAGAGTTATAATGAGGACTGCACAGGAGAGAGAAGAATGGCGTTTGTTGTCAACACATGCAAGAGCCCAAGTCGATGATGTGCAAAAGAAATTATGCAGAGATATGGCGGAGAAGAAGAAGAATATAATATTTTAAAAGAAACACTGATATTTTTTTTCAAATTTTGAATGTTTTAATATTTAATGTCGTAGTTCTATTTTGAAAGTCAATATACACAACATGATTTCTTAAAAAGGTATCTTGCTTAAATAAACTTGTTACCAATTTGAAGTTTCATGGATATGATACTGACAGGACTCGGGTCACAGTTAATAATCCTATATAGTCTGTACATTTGTGTCTTAGTACTATCTATCTATCTATCTATCTATCTATCTATCTATCTATCTATCTATCTATCTATCTGCCTGCCTGCCTGCCTGTCTCTCTGTCTGTCTGTCTGTCTATCTATCTATCTATCTATCTATCGATCTATCGATCGATATATCGATCTATCGATCGATCGATATATCGATCTATCGATCGATCGACGCAGTGACACTTGACTATTAAACAACAGGCGGTGTGTGGTCAAAGATAAAGTAAAGACGGAAGTGATAGGACAGTCAGAAGAGTAATGATAGGAAAGTCAGAAATAAGTAAAAGAGTGTCAGTGTACGTTTTCGTCCATTCATACTGAAATTTCCATTGTGTCTAAATCATAATAATTCTCACATTATTCTAAAATACCTTAACTTATGGTGAAGTTCTTGTCATAGGTTATCCGACATTTTTATTGATGAGGCTGGACTGTGAACAATGCAACTTGTAATGTGTCACACATTTCACTTCCAGATCAGCATCAACGCATTACTCAACGTTCACTGTCGTCGAAATACCGACAACCACACCTTTTTGTTCATATTCTAAAGAATAAATGATAACCTTTAAATCAATATAAACAATTTCTAAACCTAACTTTTGTGTCAACATTCAAATGATAGAAGACAAAATACCCAAAATAAACTGGACTACATTTGTGGATACTGACCCTGAAATAAGAATTGTGAACTGATCTCGGATAATAAAGCGCATTCAATCCTGGATAAAATATACAATAGAGACTGATGACATAGACACCGATGATTGTGGTTTTGGTGTAAAAACGATAGAATCCGGAAGGGGTAGTTTTGGTTCGTTTTTATTTCTTCTTTTCTATTTATTTTTGTTTTGTTTTACCAGTAAATGCTTGAACATAACAGTTTGATACATAGAAAGAGGTACCTTATATATGCAGATAACATACATTGTACCAAGAGTCCAAGGGTTTTAGAGACTTATAGGTCGATATGGTAGGGGGTATAACTCTGTAAGAGCAAGCTTCACTATAGATAGGCATTCGCTCGTTTTTCTGTCAATTCAAAATCGCAGTACTTGATAATACCCATCTACTTTTCATAAGTTACATACTTTCATTTAAGTCAGAATGCATGGGAAACTATCGAAAACACAGCTTTCATACTGTACTACATTGTACTGGCCTGCCCTTTCGAAATCCGAGCTTGTCCCAAAATATGTCTGAATATTGACACAACTTTGAATATAAATATTCACCTAATCGAAGTGTTAGTATTTTTTTTCCCAGCAGAACTACTGACGACTGTTGTCTAGGTGTGCCACAAACTGACCAATATAATTTACAACAGGCTTGTCTGAATCTGTGTTCAAGGGGAGTAAGCAACAACTCTACACAAATATGTCATAGGATAATAGGGATAACCGGCCAGATTTAAAGTTTCATCGCAGTTTGATAAATATGATATTTTGAGATGGTCAATTAGTATAATTATTTTCAAGGTTTTTGCTAACAACCTATTTTATTGCTTGAAAAAAAAAAATTCCATTAAATGACCATTTTTTTTGTAGAGTATATAGTAAAAACAAATCCAGTACTATAATTTTTTTTGGGATTAATTAATGAAGCTATATATAAGGACATTTGGGGGGAGGGGATGTGTCCTGGCCAATCCAGAATTTGCAGCTTTAATTACTCAGAATTTACTATTATGAGCGTATGTCCAATCGAAAAGCCAAATTGTGTGTAAAACTTATTTTTATTGATGTCTTTTTATGACTGAATGTTTACAGAAAAAGAAAACAAATTCTCAAATATTTCATATATATACTTTTTCTAAAATTTATTTATTTAGTTTCTAGTTGCTTTTTTTTTTTGCATAGTTGGATTGTACTGGTGATTTATGTCATAACAATATTTTCTTTCCAAAATAGTTCAAAATAATAAAATCACAGACAAAAAAGATGTTTATGCAATGGGTAGGGATGCTACAACAGCCTGAGCTGTGAGTAACCTTAATAACTTCAGAAGTTTCTTTTAAAATATTTCGGGTGGATGAGGGTCTTATTCTTCAAATAGTAAACAATCACATCTCATCTTTGATGATACAAGTATAAATTTGTACTAATCTTTTATACTACTGCATTGATTTCATATCCAAAGGTATCAAGCAGGTTTTATACTATTGTTTAGCAGTAATAATTAAACAAACTGCTGGTTACAGGTAGCGGTAGAAATTATGTTTATTTTCATTGAGTTATTAGTTGCTACGAAAGGATTCTGATGTTTTGTCAGTAAAGTGCTTTACAAAAAATTACCTTAATGTACTATAAATATATGGCAGTAGCGGGAGGTTGTGGGTTCAATCCCCGGCCGAGTCATGCCAAAGACTTATACAAATGGTAATAACAGCTGCCTCGCTTGACGCTCAGCATTAAGAGGTTACTGTTAGGACTGGTCGGCCTGGTGTCAGGATAATGTGACTGGGTGGAACATCATGCTACATGTCTGCAGCATGATGCTTCAGTGCTAGACATCACTATAGTATATACTGCCTCACTGCAGATGTTGTAGCGATATGACTTAAAAATTGTTAAAGCTATGTTAAAAATCCTAATCAAACAAAGAAATAATGTATAGTATCTAAATTAAAAATATCTTTGCAACAATTGAATAGTATATAGTTCATTTTTCCTTTGTAATAAAAGCATAAATAATATCATGTAAATATTGTTAGAAGACTAAAAAAGTTTCATTCATTTTTTTATTAGCTTTTCTTAATTTAAATAATGTAAATCTCAAGATCTTCCAATTATTTGTTCAGTCACCAGTTTCTGGAATGGATCATCTTTGTTCATTCCCCCTTCTTTGAATAATGAACTGAATATGCTATTTTTTTTCCATTTCATTTGGGACAAAAATGTTGAGAGGGTGAAATGAAACACTTATGTTTGGAAGGGGGATTCAATTTTATTCACTTCCACAAATATGTGTGTTATATAAAACTGGATTAAGCATATTTTTACTAATCTAGGATCTTTGAAACATATGTTTACAGTAGGTATATGCAACTTTCTTTGTCTTTAGTATGTTATGTAACTATCCCTTTTTTATCAGTCATGAGGTTTCACAGATATTTCTATGCATCTCTTTCTCCACTCATCTCTCTTTTATCATCATAGTATATAACTTAATTTATTTTACATATGCATAAAGCACAATAGGTAGAATACACAATGCATATACATATATTGTTACATAAATGAATGAATGAATAATATCTGTAGAAAACCTGTGTACTCAAAAAAGATCCCTTAGGGAAATAGTAAGAAAAGATAATTGCAGCAGTATTACATTATATGCATAATTATCTTGCTATCTTACAGTTGTCAAGTCTTCATTTTTAATTGTGGTTGTTTATGGATGCATGTGTTTTGCCAAAATAAGGATTATTATAAGACTTTTTAAGTGGGAGTTATAGAGGACCAATAATGGCAAAACAGTATTTATTCATCTTTGAGATCATTATTTAAACAAAGTTCACATTTACCTTCATGCAGTTTGTTTCCTACATATTTAACCAGAATTAATAATTAATGGGTGTGATGAAACTCTTAATGTATTTAAATCCTTTCTGTGACTGTCTTTTATTCTTTGGTTGGCATTGGAATTTCTCAAGTATTGGTATTTACCAAAATTTGCTTTTAAAAATGCTTGCATCTTCTATTGGCTTGTTTACAAGAAGACTTCCACACTCTGGAATTTTGCACCCTGGACATCATGCTTATTCAACTTGAGTCATTAATGAGTAGTATTAATTTGGTAAGTTCCTAATTTTCGCATAATTTTTTATTTAACTAACCATTAGTAATTGCAACATTATCACTCTATTATCTATCTGTTTGTCTGTCTGCCAAGTGCCAGTTCTGATCTCCCTCCCTCAAGATATTTGTCTGTCTATCTGTTTTATGTCCAGCAAGAAATATACTTAGTCAGTAATTACTGTATTTGTAGTTTTCTCACATATGATTTTACTGAAATACTCTTTTTTCAGCTGATTGATTAATAGAAAATACCCAGTGTCCAGAATCAAGATAGAATACTTCCAAGGAGCTCTTATTCATCTTGTGAATAGGAAAGGAAACAAGAAAAGATCCTCAACACCAGTTTTTCTGGAATACAGCAGGAGTCTGATGCAGCTTGGTTCCAGGCAGTTCTTAATCCATCTTGTGTGGAGAAAAGGACACAAGAGAAGATTTCTAAACCAGTCCATCTGAAATACAGGAGTTGGGTGCAACTCCTATAGTTTTTAATTTGTACAAATTACCAAGGAGAATGGAATCTCAGTATCAGGCAGCAAATGCTCCTCCAATTAGTCAAAATCAGTGTGACAAGTCGCAATCAGCAAGTCAAACCCAGCCTCAGTTCTCTCAGTCACAAATGGCAGTACATTTTTATCGAAATGCCAAATTAAATCAAGAGGCCTCTCAATTTGAAATTAGACCACATGCTTCAAAAGAGTTGTACAGGATTTCCTCTATCAATCAGGCTTTGTCTCCAGATGTTGAAAGAATGTTTGCTTCTCAAGAGAAGATGTCAGCCATATCCCATTATGAAGATCAACAAATGCTTCAAGCAGAACTCTCAAGGCCATCAGCTTTATGGTCAAATATAAAGACTGAATCTTTCGCTCAGTCACCTGCAGGCAATACCGAGACATACAAACAGTCAGATTCTGTATCATCTCAAATGTCATCACCCAAATCAAGTCATCAAGCAAGTTCTTCATCAGGAAGCTTTCATAGTTTTACTCATGAAAAAGTCAGGCAAAGTTCACTGGTACAAAGTACATTTCTGCAGGGTGAGGAGCAAGGTTCCCATCCTCAGACACAGCATAATCACAACGCTGCAACAAAAGATGTAGCTAGTGTAATGGTGCCTGGAATCTCATCCACGTCATCTGATTCTCTGTTGCATCCAGACAACAAAGAGTGTCAAAACCCATCACCACGTGGTCGAGGTCGGCGTCGCAATTCATTGCAGGGCCCTGGTACAGACGAGAGCCCAGTCAGCAGCGATAGACAACATGCCTGCACAGTCTGTTTCAGAACTTTCAGAAACAAGCCACAGTTGATACAGCATAGCCTGGTGCACTCAGGCATACGGAAACATGTCTGTACCTATTGTGACAGAACCTTCAAGCAACTTTGCCATCTACAGCAGCACTTGCGGACGCACACAGGTATACCGGTTGTTGAGACTGACATACATTTTATGTGTAAATTATCTTGGTACATTTGCTTTAGGCATTGACAGTGTTTAACTCGTTTTATGTAAGGTATTGCCGATACATTGTTTTGCATCAAATTCAAAATATCTTTGACTGACTTTACATGGTCACTTTTCAAACGGTTTCTTCCTCTTTTTAACTGGTTTAGCTGTATGCAAGTCCTGCACATCATCATCATTCTCATTCTCTTCTGTATGTTGGGGTTGGTTCCATAAACTGTACTGATTCTATAACGTCATGATGTACATGTCTTGCATTAAAATGCTTAGAAAAAATATTCCATCCTATGATGGGGGGAATTGAAACTTTAGGTCTGTCTTGGTGCTGTGCCTCAGTCTCTTGAAGTTTCTTCAGTTTGAGATCATACAATTTACCACATTTAACAGATATTGAAAGGGACTGACTGTTTTCTGCATCTGTGCATTGTCTGACCCTGCCAAGGTAGATGAATAATAATAATAACACCAATAATAATAATAAGAAATTTAATTTTTAAGCCACACCTTGGATAAACCCTGTGAAACTAACCCACAGAAAAAATACCCCATATTACAGAACTAAACTAATTCACAATTGAATTGCCTTTTGATATAGCTATGGGCTTGGAGTGATAAAGAGACTACTAGGTCACATATCTTTTAAAAGTTAATATTTTGTGTGTGAACTAATGAATTGGAAGGGGAAGGGTGATATCTTGCATTGCTTTTCTGACTTTCAATACAAGGGACATTATTTGAAACAAATTAATTCACCTCTTACACATATAGAGAAACTGTAATGATGCGGTGGTCTTTTTACTTATTGTTTTTATGTTTTGGGATGACATCATATAGTCAGTATGCATGTTCTACTAATAACCATTCTATTGGAAGCATCAAATGCATGCAGGATATGCACGCTGAATTTTACATACATTTTGATCAAATCACATTGATTTCCACTGATGCTGAGATCTCTGCACTGTAACCATTGTTTCAGCTGCACATCTGAGTGATTTTCTATCAATTTTCTGTGAGGAACATCATCATCTGTCAGTGAAACATAATGGTACTGAGCTGCCATATTGTAATGTTTGTCCGAAGCTGGGGTTACATTCTATTTTTAGGCATGAGGTATGAGGTAGTGATTCATGATGTCACACACGGTCCACAACTGGACAACTATTACTGCAAAGCATGGTTCTGATAAACCAAGGGATACAAAATTATTGGTATTACATCCCTTTAATACTGTTTAACATTACTGGTGAATTTGGGGATACAAAATCATTGGGATTACATCCCTGTTAATGCAACACATGACGTGAATTTAGGGATACAAAATCATTGGGATTACATCCCTGTTAATGCATGACATGACGTGAATATAGGGATACAAAATCATTGGGATTACATCCCTGTTAATGCAATATATGACGTGAATTTAGGGATACAAAATCATTGGGATTACATCCCTGTTAATGCAACACATGACGTGAATATAGGGATACAAAATCATTGGGATTACATCCCTGTTAATGCAACATATGACGTGAATTTAGGGATACAAAATCATTGGGATTACATCCCTGTTAATGCATGACATGACGTGAATTTAGGGATACAAAATCATTTGGATTACATCCCTGTTAATGCATGACATGACGTGAATTTAGGGATACAAAATCATTGGGATTACATCCCTGTTAATGCAACACATGACATGAATTTAGGGATACAAAATCATTGTGATTACATCCCTGTTAATGCAACACATGACATGAATTTAGGGATACAAAATCATTGGTATTACATCCCTGTTAATGCATGACATGATGTGAATATAGGGATACAAAATCATTGGGATTACATCCCTGTTAATGCAACACATGATGTGAATTTAGGGATACAAAATCATTGGGATTACATCCCTGTTAATGCAATATATGACGTGAATTTAGGGATACAAAATCATTGGGATTACATCCCTGTTAATGCATGACATGACGTGAATATAGGGATACAAAATCATTGGGATTACATCCCTGTTAATGCATGACATGACTGATGAATTAAGGTCACAAAATCATTGCAATTTCATCCCTATTACTGTTTAACATGGCTGGTGAATTTAGGGATAGAAAATCATTTTGATTACATCCCTATTAATATATAACATGACTGGTGAATTTAGGGATAGAAAATCATTGTGATTACATCCCTAATTATATATAACATGACTGGTGAATTTAGGGATAGAAAATCATTGTGATTACATCCCTATTAAGATATAATGTGACTGATGTATTAGGGGGTACCATATCATTGGTATTACATCCCTATTACTGTATAGCAGGGCTGCAGTGAAATATTAATGGATACAAAATCATTGAGATTAAATCCCTATTACTGTTTAACATATGTGTGATGAAAAAATCAGGGATACTAAATCATTGGGGTTACAGCCCTAGTATAAAATGGTTCTTATAGAAAGGTATACTTGGAAATCATTGGTATTAAATTCTTATTGTATAATATAATTTATATGAAATTGTGTATACTTAGTCATTGGTATTGCACCTTTATATCATTCTTATCAAACTACCAATTTGGTTTGGTTTTGTCAGTTTAATGTTATTTTCATCACTTAATATATTATTGATGGGACATTATAGTCAAAGGAATGTTGGAGCCTTTATGGCCAGACGAATAATGTGAAGTAGACTAATCCTTAATTTTGTTACAGTTTGAGTGCTTATGTTCAACCAAGTGTATTTTTATATTGAAAAAAAAAAAGAGTACGTGATTTCAGAAACCATTCCAGATTTTCTCAACAGAATGGTCACATATCCTTCCAGGTAGAACATTGAGAACTAAAAGACCATTAAATTTAAAGAGACTTGATAATTTTTTCATTGTAATATCAAATGAAATATTGTTATTGTTTATAATAGTAGTAGTAGTAACCTTTTTCTTTAATTCAGGTAAAGTTTATGGCTAAAATACAGTTTGTATCCAATCTGCTACTGTATAGATAACTTAATGCATAATCTTGGGCCAGCTTTAACTTAGAAATGTAGAGACATTTGGTGCAGCCTTTGATTTTACCAATCTGCAGAGTGTTATGAGTAGGAGTAGATCTCTTTGATATTGATTTAAAAATCAACCATGTAATGTAATTTCTGAATGTGTTACAAAATTAAAAAGACCTTTTTTAATATTTGATGGTTCATGTCAGTTATTATGTTTTTCCCAAGGGCAATGTCTGGACGTATTCATTACCGATGGAATTTGGCACAGTATTGTATTTAGTTCTTTGGAATAGAAATAAATGTTTATTCTAGTACATGTTCTTTTCTTGTATGATTGATTATTTCCAGTCAACCAATTATGTGATTGGATTGAGTTAATCAGTATCCACAGATATCATATCTTATATTTGAAATATCTCATATCTGGTATTTATACTAGGTCAGTGTACAAAACATATCCCTTTTAAAAAACAAAGGAAAATTAGGAACTTTTGGATAACAAATTTTAACTGTTGACAGAATTTTCTTTTTTAAAATATTTAGTTATGGTGGAATTTCTGAATAATTAAGATAATGTATATAATAAGTGCTGTTTTTGCAACAAATTAAATGAGGAATATATTAAAGTTATTTGATGGCCAGAAATTTAAAAACAAGAAAATTACCCCATTCCTCATTAAATGGTCAGTCGTAAACATAAACTTATTTTCTTTGCAAGGTGAAAGACCCTATCGCTGTGCAGAACCAGGTTGTAAGCGAGCCTTTGCTCAGTTGTCGAATTTGCAGCATCACCAACGAAACCATGATGAACAGGTGAAAAAGGAGGCCTCCAAAAATTTCCATTGTGATGTGTGTGAGCGTAGTTACACCAATGAAAGCAGTCTGAAGGCCCACACATTGAAGGTAAGCTAGGACCAGTAATACAGTCATTGTTATGTCATGAGTACATTAATATTATTCAACCGAAAATGTAATTATTTTCAGGCCTAAAATTATACTTTTGTTTATGCATGCTAGATAATTTTAAATGAAACTTTTTTCAGACTTTTACTTTTCTAGTACAGTTACTATGAAACTATGGTGGGACAAGGTACTCCATGTATCAATGATCATGAAGGAAAAGATTGCCTGCCATAGAAAATCCTCATAGCTACCGTGTCCAACTAGGAAAGGATTAAATCTGTGTTTCCAACACCATGGTGACAACACAGAGAGAGTCATTTGCTTTGGATGAGAGTATATTTTGAGAAGTGGATTTAAATGTGGGAAAATGTGCAGAAGTTATGGTTATAAAATCTACTGTCTGATGTTCATTGGTGGGTTTAAAGGTGATGTGTCGTTATTGTTCATCTTTGCATGGATGAGAGACCTGAGGATATTATTCCAATTTTTCCAGATCAAATTAAATTTTTCTAAGCATTCATAAAGCTCCTGCATTAGCCTTGGTGCAGGGCTGTATTTATGGTTCAGTGATTGATATGAGTGTCTTGTCAGTCAGAGTTTTCAGAAATGCTTAAATACCCGTATTTTGTTTATATCTGGGACACAGATAATCACTTATGCAGGAGTCATCCTTACACATACAAATAGCTGAGGGGCAAATTCAAAGTCTTGCCAGTCTGCTTCAACAACCTACTGAGTGTTGATTATTTTGTCAGTATAGCTGTGCTAATATTTACAATGACATAGTTTAGTGGTTAAAATACCCCAAATGTGCCTGCTGTATTATAAGAGTACATCAGAAGAGCAATAACTGGGCAACAAATTTAAAGAATTTGAATAGCAGCTTGGGTGGGAAAATGTGCTGATATCTACAATGACTGAATTCAGAGAAAGTAAGATCCTGAGATGTACATGTGGTTATTATGAGTACATCAGAACTTGAGCTTCCATTCTTGTGTTCATTTCTTTTGCAGCCAAATAAAAAAAGTGCATGTGACCTCGAAATCAAGACACATTGTTTGCAAATTTGGATAAGTATTTTGGAGGTTAAATGGCAAACTGATAAAGATTTTAATGAGATTCAGAAGAGTGATAAAGTTGCTAGAGCTGATCATTTGGATGGGATAGTAGCCAAGTTTAAAAAAGTGTGTGATGCCTGGCTTAGCATTTGGTTTGTTTGTTTTGTTTGATTAGGATTTTTAACGTAGCTTTAACAATTTTTCAGTCATATCGCTACGATGTCTGCAGTGAGGCAGTTTATAGTGATGTCTAGCACTGAGACATCATGCCGCAGACATGTAGCATGATGTCTCACCCAGTCACATTATCCTGACACCAGGCCGACCAGTCCTAACACTAACCTCTGAATGCTGAGCGTCAAGCGAGGCAGCTGTTAGTACCATTTTTGTAAGTCTTTGGTATGACTCGGCCGGGGATCGAACCGACGACCTCCCGCTTCCGAGGCGGACGCTCTAACCACTAGGCCACCGGAGCGGTTGGCTTAGCATTTGGAATAAGACCATTTCTTGAATTGACAAAATACAGTCTCACCCAGAATTACTAACAAGAGTTACACCACTGTCAGGCTATTCTTCGCTTCAAAAGTCACTAATATTTTTGCAAAACCCATACTGAATTCAATTGACGAAAATAAAATTCTGCAATGCATTCCAATTGAAAAGCAGTAATTGTCACCAGGATATTATATTTAAAATAATACTAATAGTAGGTATAGGACATGAAAATTGAAATACCAGTTTTTGCAAGTAAATCAAGCTATTTTTCAATGGAGATGCATCCAAGAATTATAAAAATTCAGTCTCAACTGTCTCTGTGTTGCAGCATGGCGTACGTTTGTGACATGAAAGGAGTGGGGGGTGGACAATTCTCAAAATGCAATTTTGTCAGTTTTTAGAAAAACATGGTCCTACTTAATTTCATGAAAATGAACAGTCTACAACTCTAGATTGTGCCAGAAAACAGGTTTATAGCTTCAGTTTTAATTAGGACAAACAATGGAAGCTATACCAAATCACACATGTCATCAGCCTGCTGAGGAATGTGTGTACCTTTTTCCCGAACCCATATTTATTTTCATGAAATCTAACACAACTGTTGGACATTTGTGACAGCTGTTTCATGTTTGTATAAATTATTTCACCAGAATATTACCATGCTTAATAAATACTAAAAAATTGGAAATTTATGAAACAACCCCATATCATTGTTTATATCATTCTTTGTCATTTTTTTTTAATAGAGCTTTGTAGAACTAAATTCATACAGATATAATCTTGCCATGACACCGTTCATTTAAACAAGTTTGATACATAATTTGAAGAGAAGGCATAAAGACTATTTTTGCTTATCTGAATGAAAATCAATATATATATATGAAATAACTTCTAGAAGTTATTAAATCGAGTTTTGTACACTAATGCCATTGACGGACAGTGGGGTCAATGCGCTAAATATTTGAGGGATAATTTGGCCTACGCATGGGTCATGCAGATACGGCTGAAATGACCAGATAGGACTTCTGAATTGAGACTTCATACGGTAAATAGAGGTTACTAAGAAATATGATAAATACATGGATATATTCCAAATTCTTCGAAGCTTAAGACTTACCGTGTTTATTGTTAGTATTACCTCCTCTTAATGTATGAAAATAAAACTTTTAAAATTTTCAACGCTTCGCAAAAATTTTTCTTCCATGGGCCGCTTAATACAATAAACAAGTATCCGGATATGTGTTCTGTTGGGTTCCAATGATTTTACATTCAGACAATCCAAATTTATCTCAAAATATGCCGTAACAGCAGACCACTGTTCTGGAACCAAAGCGGCATCAGAAAACGGGAAGCCAGAAACGGTTATTTCCCTTATCAGTCCTATACCTAATACTAATTTTGGACAAACAAGATACCGCTCTTATGTTTTAGTGACTCCATATGTGATGGACTATTCTGTGTATGGCTTTGAAAAGATGTAATGTTTATGCATCAGGCTATGGAAATTAAATAAATTACTTTGGAATCTTTTCTGTTGGCTTTTCAGCCAAAACATTAATTTTCAACCAAAACAGCACATGATCCAATGTTTACAGAAATGACCTATTGTTTTGCCGAATTACCAGACATGCCAAATAGACTGACGTGGCTGTACATGTCATCCCCATTAGGGTGAACCAGAAGATTCTATAAAACTAGATTGCCTTTGGGACACCTTTTAGACACATTGCCCATGCATACTGCCCTCCATTCTTTTTTCTGGTCACATGCCTGTAATCATTAATGTCTAAATTGTGTCAATAAAGATTTGCCTTTGCTTTGTGAGTTAACAAAGAAATTTATAATTTCTCGTGTATATATTCAAAAACATTTGGATTATACTCTTGATTGAGGTGACTTCTCACTGAAATTATCATATCAGTGTAGAGTTAGTACACACATCACTTTGTGTTTATTTTTTTATTGCATAGCTTTAATTTTATTTATTAAAATCTCTTTTCAGCTTTCATTTACAGGAACAATGTTTAATCAGAGTGTGGGTAGGCGTAGTCACAGGAAATCCCCCTGGGACACACATTCCACTTGCTTATCTAGTACTGGCTGCTAGAGAACAAATGGTTGTCCCCTTTTGCATCATATGTTTTGGACATGGTCAGTGATCTTGCTGAGCGTAGATGTACCTACAAAGTGAGAAAGAACTTGTTCAGAACATTTGTGGTTCTCATTCTCAGAGTCTCTCAGGACGCATAGAAAGATCACCCATGTCTCTTCAGAGACTCTTGGTTAGTGGCACCATCTGAGAAGAGGTCATAAATGGGTGGAGAGTGAATTGTACCCCTCTGTTAGTGAGGAGCAGCACCTTTCCCATTATGTGAGAATGGAGATAGCAGAGTGCACCTCCCTGTGAGGGAGGAGCATCACCCTCACTTTTATACCAGGACAGAGAGTGATTGACACTCTCTCCTCTGAGGACAGCAGAACCCTGTTTCATGTATAAGGACATAAAGTGAGTTATGAAAGTAAAATAGTGTGGTAGCACCTATTGCTCAGTGTGAGCTGAAGTGGGTTGTGGAAGGGGGAAGAAGCGTCCTTTCAGTTCATGGGGCCCATTGTTGGCAATAGAATTGAACCTACCCATAGTGGTAGATCTTAAATCTAAGTCTGTAAAATCTGGAAAAAGGTCTTTGTACAGGTCTGATTTGCCTGGCCACCAGGTATAAAGTCACCAGGCAAAAGAGTACAGGGATAATGATTGCTGTTGGGGAGGCCGGGATGGATGGCTCATTAGTTCTGCAGGTAGAGTTGTGAGTTCTTCTTCCCACCAATTTTCCCCACAGCAGAGATGCAGTAGATCTTATAGTCATGCCTCACAGGAGAGAGCAGGATGATGATGTCCATTCTGACTTTATAAATGCACATGTGTTTGATACAGAACAGACTGATGTGGGACCCCTACCCCATCTCACCCATTGGTCTCCATTTCACCCTTTGGTAATGGTGGCATAAGATGAAGAGAGCTGGTTGTTATGATTTTCTGCCCATTATCCTGTGATCTGTGTCACAAACTTCAGTTCTGTTTTGGAAAAAAACTTTCTTTAATAAACTCTTGATCAGATCTCTGGTTGTGTCCTCACTCTGAGCATAAAGAGCACACTCAAAGATTTAGCAACTGCCATGGCTTTGCTAGACAACATAGGGGGTGGTTTGATCAGCTACTTCTAACTACAAGGTTCATATCCATTCCTAGCACAACTCACTGCCCCCCCCCCCCCTCCCCCTGCCCCCTCGTCGAGACTCATTGAAGGGCTCATCCCCTCCAAGATACTCAAGATATGGGAGACACCAGTCCCTTGCATCTGTTCCAAACCAGATTAGAATCAGATCATCCATCAGCTTTCTCTCCTGCAGAGTGCACCTCTTCCATTGGTTTCCAATGGAGCCAGGTTAAACCTTTTCATCGGATTGATATGGTATAATGGTCAATGGCTGGGGCCTTTCTATAATAAAAGATAGCTACTGGCTTCCATCTTCCTCATCCATTAAAGTCCCACATTTTCTTCTACCACTTAAATATAGTGCATTTAAAGAGATCCTCATCCTTCTTCAGAAAAGTGCAGCTGAGAAGTTGTTGAATGAACAAATCTCCAGTCTTATACTCCAAGATTTTGGGGAAGTGCCATTTTATTTTCATTTTCTCTCAGAAAAAAATTCATCAGTAGGAACCATTTGATCTGTAGGATGCATATATATATATATATATATATATATATATATATATATATCATTATCATGCTTCCACACAGAAGTATCTCTGGTTTTGCAAGGATGACCTAGTTTCTTTACAGGGTCATGGGAGTAGTTGCAGCCATTTAAGGTCAGTTGATATCCCTATTCTCCAATATTGAGACATTTGGTAGATCCACCAGACTAAATCTGTCATGATATTTGTAGATCCACCAGACTAAATCTGTCATGATATTTGTAGATCCACCAGACTAAATCTGTCATGATATTTGTAGATCCACCGGACTAAATCTGTCATGATATTTGTAGATCCACCAGACTAAATCTTTCATGATATTTGTAGATCCACCAGACTAAATCTGTCATGATATTTGTAGATCCACCAGACTAAATCTGTCATGATATTTGTAGATCCACCAGACTAAATCTGTCATGATATTTGTAGATCCACCAGACTAAATCTGTCATGATATTTGTAGATCCACCAGACTAAATCTGTCATGATATTTGTAGATCCACCAGACTAAATCTGTCATGATATTTGTAGATCCACCAGACTAAATCTGTCATGATATTTGGTAGATCCACCAGACTAAATCTGTCATGATATTTGGTAGATCCACCAGACTAAATCTGTCATGATATTTGTCCATAGTTGTCCATAGTGAAACTAGCCTTGGCCTTCAGCTAATCCTGGAGAAATCAGAGCTCATTCCATCTGAAGATCTTTTTCTATGTAGAGTCAGAGTGGATAAGTTATTTTTCTGATTGGAGGTGCTGAGAGCAAAGAACACATTTTCAGCTTGTCCTGTTCTCTCTCTACTGGGGACATTGAACTCGGCAGTGAACCTGTTTTGTTCAAGGCTTCATAGTCCCAGGAATCTCCTACCCTCCACATCAACAATTTAGAAATCAGGGTGGTGTTCAAAGCCCATCATGGATGTGTCCACCAAATAGGTGGTCTCCTCTGACAGAATGTCAATGCTGGCATTCCTCAGGATACACCTTCACCTTTAAGTTGTGTAAAGTTTGGAACCTCCTTCATTGGAGGACTTTAGGCTTACCCTCTTTTGCCCAGCTCAAGACTTTAACATATGCAAACAGGTGAGATGGCAGTTATCCATAATGGAGAGCACTTTAGACCATTTGGCCACTCACGGCCCCTTCCTTGGTTGTGGTATGACTACCATTACTAATAAAGGAAAACTAATCAATTTTATTTAAAAGTAGTTACAGCTTTATAAGAAAGTTAGGCAACCTTGACAGAAGACGTAGAGACCTTTCAGTGGTTGATGCTGATGCTGATAATGCTGTAAGATATGGATGAAAATACTTAAAAAAATCTTAAAACTTGTTTTCTTATAATATTAAGTCAACAGCTTTTGAAGAAATTTGTACAGAAGCTTACCACTGACCCCAATTTGTTGGCCAATTGCTCATGTGGTTGGTCTGTTTGGTAAATGTTGTCATGTTTAATTGATCATAGACCATTTGGATCTATTGTTTATCATGTTTGAGTGGAAAAGACAAGTTAAAAAGTGGTAACAGTTTGTACCGATACATGTTGTTTTCAGCAAAAGACAATAGCATATCACATTGTCATTACATCTGTCTGTCCATCCATCAATTCATTCATCTGGAATCGACATCTTTGGTTAAAATTTGTTGACATTGCCTGGATGTAAGGTCATGTGGGTTGGACTATGACCGAACATCAGGATTATGTATTTTCTCTTGTATTTGCTATTTGTAATTTTTTCATAGAAAGCCACAACAAGTTTATAGCAAAATTGGATTGAGAGCGTTTGGTTTTAAATGATTTCAAATTTATAGAAAATGCTTGTGTTCTGTTACAGAAAAATTGAAAAACCTGTAAATAGCTTCTTGTTAAAAAAATGTTCAAAAGAAAGATATTAGATTTATTTAAATAATGCCAATTTGCCATCAGATAAGGCCAGTGTTTCAAATAATGCCAATTGCCAGTGTTTCAAATTCTCATAAACTGATCTGATAAATATCTCATTTGACAACAATCAAGATTCTTGAACAAGTCAAGATTACAATAAAATGTTTCATTGTAATCCAGATTTCTCAAAACTCTGTCAGTATTCAATTCATTTTGTTTGGCACATTTATGAACCATGATAATAATCACATAATAAAATGATCGACCTGTGACAGTCACATGGCCTTGGTGAGATTTTGTGTTTGTGCCAGATTCATGAAATTTGATTAAAGGATTAGTACCAAGACCCAAAATACATCAAAGCATGGTTACTACAATGATTGTGTCATTAGTTCGATACCAATGTTTAGCTCATGGATTTAATTGGTATTTGCATGCTACATAAACTGCAGTGTGACCCCGCTATAACGTGCTCCTTTATAACGTGAATTCAGATAAAACACAGTCGGGTTCTATGGCTTGCAACTACTGTGTTATAGTGGGGTCGCACTATATATACTGTCTGACTTAGAACTATGAAATTTGGGAGTGATGCCTTTGCTAAGAGGTCTCTGATTTGCATTTCAAACTCCAGCAACCGTTTTGAAATTTCTGTTTAAAGTTCATTATTGGTATTGCCGTTCAAGTTGTGAAACTAGTACTACACCATGACAGCCATAGAAGAGCACAGTGATCTACATTTTATGCTTTACTGACAGCCAATGTATTTTGTTGGCAGAAGAACCTGGTAAGACCAATGAAGAACCACTAACCCACAGGATGCTACTAGCCAGGTTTCTCACATACTATACCCACTATTTGCAGATTAACACGATGTGACCAACTGATGTAGCTTGAAATCTGCCTATCCCTCCACCTATTCCATGCAAATTATTCTGTCTTGGCAGCGTGTTCAGTTATTAATAACCAACACATCAAAATAAGACATTTCTGATTTGTTCCCCATGAATGTTTCAAGATAATTTGCTAACCACTATTATGTGAAACTTATCTGTGCTTTGTATCTGATCTTCTTGATCCATTATTATGTGAAACTTATCTGTGCTTTGTATCTGATCTTCTTGATCCATTATTATGTGAAACTTATCTGTGCTTTGTATCTGATCTTCTTGATCCATTATTATGTGAAACTTATCTGTGCTTTGTATCTGATCTTCTTGATCCATTATTATGTGAAACTTATCTGTGCTTTGTATCTGATCTTCTTGATCCATTATTATGTGAAACTTATCTGTGCTTTGTATCAGATCTTCTTGATCCATTATTATGTAAAACTTATCTGCTTTGTATCTGATCTTCTTGATCCATTATTATGTGAAACTTATCTGTGCTTTGTATCTGATCTTCTTGATCCATTATTATGTGAAACTTATCTGTACTTTGTATCTGGGCGGCGGAGAGAGCGATCCCTACAAAAGGTGATAGAAGCATTATTTACCAAATTAACAGTTCATTAATAGAAGCCTTATTTTGTCGAAATAATGAGTAAAAAAAGCGGAGAGAGATCCCTATTAATCGTTACAGTTGCGTTAATGTCAACACTGAATTAATGTAACGTGATAAATATATGGCGAATATCGGAGAAGCGCAGATTACTAGATTGAACAGAGAAAGGTTAACCGTATATGCGATCTAATCAGATAGGATATCGAATCCTTGGATCAGATAAATTTATCGTTACAAATCCGTGAGGGGTTGCCTGAGTACCGCTAAAGAAATTTTTAAATTTATTGAAATCCATATCGAAGCACCAAGTCTGCCAAATAGTATATGAGTATCAACTCCGTTAAACACTGATAACACGTTGCAGTTATCTCAGATCACTTTTGGAATCTGAGTATATCACTGAGTAACGTAGATCACGTCGGTGTTTTTATATCAGCCTTGAGAAAATGTTATTGCGGGATTCTTTTGTCGTTCTAACATGGTATCATCGTATACAACTAAGTTATTTATGTCTCCGGAAATATCCTCCATGGAAGACGCTTCATTGATGTCCGTGATAAACTTTATGATGTTTTCGTCGGTGATCTCCGAGGCTTTTTCGTTATAATCCTTTAACACCTGATAGCAGTGTTGATCGTCAATGCTAGGTGCTACTAAATATCGTTTAGTCCATGCCAGCCATTCCATAATCAAATTGAGTAACAGCTGTGTCTTGCCGCTACCCGATGATCCAATAATTATCATCCGGATGGAATTTGGTAGCATGGGATGATGTTTGACTCATTGTTGTTTCTTTAACGCGTAAAAATCGGTAATTTCCATTAGATATAACTTACTAATATTATGGATTTATATTGTGTGAAATGTAGATCGCGTACGCCATCGATTGATCTAACCTCTATTACCAGAAAGAATAATAGAGAGGCGTCCACCTGCAAGTGTGAACAATGCAGTATAAAAAAATTTAGATTTGTAAAAAAAATAAGAGGCGGTGATATCACCTCCGGATTAGCGAAACTTCCAGGGGCGCCATGGGCTTTGTATCCGGGAAAGAAGCATCTTCCGGGATATAGTTACTGTGGACCCATGACACGATTAGATATCAGACTCTACAATCAGGATAATCCTCATCCTGGTGAATATCCAATAAATGCTATCGATGAAGCTTGTCTTATTCATGATATAGCTTATCGTAGTAATGATCTTCAACAGCGTCATCTCGCGGATGTAAAATTAATCCACGTGTTGAATTCTATTCCCGATAAATCGTTTAAGGAAAAGTTAGCATTGTGGTTAATAAAAACAGCCATGAAAGGAAAATTAGTCGCTGGTTTAGGTGTATAACATGGAAAAGATTTATTATTCTCCAACCAGATATTACATGGGAAAATCCGCCATTGATAAACTCACCAGTGCCGCAAAGGTAACATGTGAAACAGCTGCTGATTGGTTAGCTAAACAAGCTATATGGCAGATTTATCTACTGCATCCGAAAAAGATTCAATACGCATCATTTGATGTTAATACTCCTAATGAAGTTCATCAGCTGATATTTTATTTCTACCGCATGATACTGTTAATAAACGCATTTACACATACGCGTTAACCGTCGTTGAAGTTGTGAGTAGATATAAAGATGCTGATCCGTTATCGACGAAATCATCTTCGGAAGTTGCCTTGGCGTTTAAAAAGATTTATCGTCAAAGTCCTCTACAATGGCCAAATCTTCTTCAGGTTGATCCTGGTAGGGAGTTTCAAGATGAGGTGTTGTCGGTGATGAAGCAGCAATGTACTAAGATACAACGAGGACATATAGTGATTCATCGCGATCAAGCAATCGTTGAACAGTTTAACAAAACTCTAGCTGATAAACTATTTCATTATCAATACGCGAAGGAATTTATTGATGATGGGCGATCTTGTGAATGGGTAAAACGATTACCGAAAGTGATCGCATCGATCAACAATGAGGTTACTAGAACCATAAATATGAAACCAGCTATCGCGAAAAAAACATATATATATATATCAGATTTTAAAAAAAAGAATTTACGTCTCAAATCCTATCTAGCAATGTCACGGTGAGATATTTATATGAACCCGGAGAACTCAATCTCGGTAATCATAGACGTAATGTTGTTATTAAGATAAAGATTTATTTAAATAGAAAATATTTATTTGTATATGATTATTGTAATTGGCTACATATTGGTGAATACATCAGATGTGGTAAATCGTGCCGAAAAGAGTTCTGCAGGAATCATATCCGAAATATTCGATGAGGAAGCTTGGGTCCGCAACCATGTATTAATTGCGGTATTGGAGTATGGGGAAAGACGAAATTGTGCGCAAGTTGCAGATTAAAATGTTATAACGCGTTAAAATGGTACTATGAACGTCGTAATAAACCGTCATTGTTACAGTCTCCTGTCGATGATCTTAATCGAAAAAAAATAAACAATTTAGATAAAGGAAATTCTTATAAAAAATATATAATGAGCAACGAATACGTATCTCATCCGATTTACGTCAACTACAAAGCATCGTGAGATGGAGCAGTTAGACATAAACAACGAAAGGTTCCATTAGGTCGGGTTAACAATATGGGATATAAAACGATTATGGTTAGAAATGGTAAACAACAAAAATACTATCTTGTTCACCAATTCATCGTCGAATGTTTCATTGGAGAGATCAGTAACAGTCTCGTCATTGATTATATTAATCAGGATAAACTTGATAACAGCATAGAAAATTTATGAGTAGTTACCCACAGTGAAAATCATCTTACTATGACTCCGAAAATTAAATCTCAACAACGAAGACCTGTAATGGCTTTCATGGATCGATCTATTATTGAATTTCCATATGTGAACTCCACTGCTAAATACTTCGATGTTAACAGCAGAGCAGTATATTTAATCGTGTCCGGTATGCAATTGACTGTACTCTAAAAAATTCAACAACAAGGTATCATTTACCTTCGCGTGATTTTTTAAAAATACAAAAATTGCAATTTAGATAAATATAAAAAATTTATATTGTTATCAGGATTCATTATACTTTGAATGGTCAATTTATAGGAAATTTTTGACGGGATATGAAATCCATATCGTTGAAGATCGTGTATGTATGAATAAAATTCGTAATTTATATCAGTTGATTAAACACCTGGATATAAAACCAGCTATTGATTATGCGACATCAACCATTGAAACGTTCATATAAAATGCAATTAGAGTATTATACTTATATGAACAGTGAATCTATCGTCAAGTTAAATAACGAGTTAGATCGTATACGACAGTATCATAACAGCGATATATTTACTAGCGATTACGTCAATGTGGAGTACTCAAGAATAGTATCAGCGAGATGATTAATATTTCCCATGTATAAATCAGAGTATCGGTTAATAAAAATTCTTCTCCGGGAACGAAATCATATCATCTATAACAGCAAAGATTTTCCCGAGCAAGAATTTATTACGGTGTCAGCGATGTTAACAAAGATATTAAAGGCGGTCGGGGAAATGTTTAATGAGGAGCATCTGATAGAGTCCGCCGAGAAGGAATTCGAAAAAGATACTCGATCACCGCGTAGAAGATTTCTTCGCAATGATTCCTATTTTCGCTAATTTGATATCGGTTTCATAATCAGATTTTTCCTTGCTAATCTTTTTCAATATTCGTTTTTTTTTTTGCCATTAAAGTCTTATAATCGATCTTTAAAGTATCTCTTTGCACAATCAGTTGTTTGATAACTGTGATACCATTTTCGTTATACGAGGTCAAATTCGCGATATCTTGCTGCTGCTGCGCGATAACTGCCTTTTCCTCGTCAGATTTCTTTGTGAGATCCTCCATGACGGTTCTAAGTTTATTTTGCTGTTCAGTCAACTCCACAATCTTCTCATGGAGTTTAGAATTCTCTTCACGGAGTTCTCTCTGCATCTCACGCTTTTGTAGGGATCGCTCTCTCCGCCACCATCTGGGACTTGATCGAATCAGAAGGCTAGACTTCTGCTATGTCACACTGAGTGTGGTGGGGTGGTGTTCCAGATAATGTGAGTTACGAGCTATAGCCACCTTTTTAATATGTATAATGTGAGTGTTGTCAATAATTTCCTGGCAGAAGTGACTATGACAGTTGTTTTGTATCTGCAAGAAGTACAGTGTCAAGGATTTGGTTGCTATGTCCACTCATTCGTTCAAGCTTGTTCTAGATAAGATTTTCAATGCACAAGAGGTATTGGACTTGGCATTTGAAGATAAAACCATAATACCTTCCAAATTTAAATGAAGATATCAAATCCGCTATTAAGATGTTTTGAAAAAACAATGCAAATAAGATGAATGCTGTATCTGATCCAGTGGTTGAACTGACAACTAACTGGTAATGTGTTTTGAAGTGTTTATTGTTTTCTTCTTATGGATTTTGTCAAGGATGAGAATGGCATATGAAAACATGATAAGATTATGTCTGTAAGTAATCTGCAGGCTGGAAATAAATAACACATAAAATGGCACCACTGACAGTCCTTGAAAAGAGAAGTTGATATTATGTATTGTTAATGTCAAATCAAAATCTACGTGTCATGAATTGTGTCACTATGTAGCAACTTTGTATTTAATGTCAAATCAGAGTCTATATGTCATGAATCATGACATTATATAGCAACATTGTATTGTTAATGTTGAATCAAAGTCTATGTGTTATGAATCGTGTCACTATGTAGCAACTTTGTATTTAATGTCGAATCATAGTCTTTGTGTCATGAATCAGTCATTATGTAGCAACATTGTATCTTTTCACCCCTGTTGTTTGAACATACATGTATTCTGAGATATGCATGTACAAAAGCACACACAAATTAAGTCATGTAATTTACTATTTTATTTTCAGATGCATATACACATCAAAACAGTGGATCCCAACTCTCCATCTAAACCAAAAAAGAAGAGATTAAAGAAACAAAAAGATTTTAGTTCCACATCTCCAATGGTTACTGTACCCTCTTCATCAGATGAAGAAAAAGGGCCTAGCATGAAGAAAGAAGGATCTGTAGAGAGATCTTTTGGACAGCACGAAGGATTTGCAACTCAAATGATATCAAGGCCTTCATCCAGAGTAGAGTTTTCAAATGCAACACAGGATCTTTCACAACAGTTACTAGAAAAGTGTGTACAGTCTTTTACTCATGAAACAATTGAATTTTCTCAATCACAAACTGTGCCAGCACAGACTGGCCTTCAGCATGTTTTGTCAGGTCAATCTCAGTCAGTTTTGCACAGTGAATTACAAATTGTCCATCCAACTGTAACATCACACAGTTCTCAATGTGGACTTTCTATAATCTCACAGGCTGTTTCCCATCTTGTTCCTCAGGCAGGTTCTCAGTCTATCTCTCAGAGCATATTCAGTCCACTTGACATTGGCCTGAGGTCACGACCTGGTATACTGCAGCATGGACATCCTTCTATGGTACCCGTTTCAAATGCATCTGGTGACCAGATCATTGGATCTTGTCCAGTAACCATGCCTCATCTGTGTTCTCCTGAAATTAGACATTTTCACAATGCAGGTTCTGCATCCAAATGCTAGTTTTAGCCCCGCCTCCACAGAGGCGGGGGTATATAGTAATCCTCGTGCATTTCAATCTGTCCTGCTATCCAGCACATGTGAATGCAGCTAGTTTCACATTTTTGACAGGTTACCATGAAAATTAGCAAACATGTCATCACATACCATGTACATATTGACAAATTACTTTGTTCCTGGAATATTTTGCTATAATGGTCATGAGTCAGGAGCATTGATAGGATGTCTTGTTTTCTGTCATCTGTAAAATTCGTCATGCATCCATGAGAACAAATCTATGGACTGTTGAGTTAATTACCTTTATTTTTTGTAGCAGTTTATAACACTATATTTAGAATGTAACTGGTCCTGCAGTTTTTGACAAATCACCTTGAAACACGGTAAATATTATGGTCGTCACCTGGTGATGTGCATTTTGAGGAAAAAGGCAATTGCTCCTCCACATTGTTATCTTTTTAGTGTTGTGTTTTTTGCTTATAGCTTATTGTGACACAATCTAATGAAGAAAACTGGTCCTGCTGTTTTTAGCTAGACTGCTCATGGTATGTTGTCATTTATCCATCTGTCCACTAGTCCAAGTTTATTAAAACTTCACCAGTCCTGCTAAACTACTTGGAGTATTGCCATGAAACAATACAAACACATACATCATGGTCAACCTTGTCCTAAATGAGAGGAGTACTACAGCAGCCATCTGGAAAATCTTGTTACTGCCTCTTCTTCTGGTTGTTTGTCCGTTCACCAAAAGACTTTATATGTCTAGTTAGTCCTTAATGGAATTGGTGTCAATCTGGTATCCAGTATGGCTACTGTGGCAGCCGTCTTGAAAATATGATCATTACTTCTCCAGAACAAAAAGTCATATCAGCATATAAAAATGGTACCAATCACGGATTTATCACAGCAAATTTGAAATCTTGTTCTCGCTGATGAATATCAGTGATGATTTCAACACTTTGCAGTTTAAAGGAGCGAATGATCTATAAAAAAGGGACTCCTGTTGATGAATTGTCATAAAATGTAGTTAATTATTTTTTACAGTGGTCTCCCAGTAATGCAACCACCTCTTTTGCACTGAGGAAATGGCATAAGAGGTGTGGCCTTTTCAGAGCGGGGCTGTATTTGTGAACATTTGTTGAAAATTGAAGATATATATGTATAAATATATATTAATATAAAGAAATCACTTTTCTCCAAGAATTTCTTTTAATGCCTTTTTTTGCCATGTCGCTTAATGCAGAGTTTGCCATACTGTATTCCATAACTGTATTTGTGTAATTAGTCCTGTCTTGTAGTTTTTAGCTGTGTTGTTCTGGAGAGCTTATGATATGGTTTGTTGTATGCCATTCGTTACTTTCTTATCACTACTTCTGAGCTAGTTGGCATATTGCCTTGAACATTACAGGCATGTAATCATCACAGTGTCTAGTTGGCACAGAACTGAAAATCAGGCTGCTGGACATCCATTATGGGCACCATAGTGGTCATCTTGAAAGTCTTTTTATCTCTATTCCTTCTGAATGGATGGTCATCTTTAGGGTTGTTACTAATAGCTATTTTAAAGTATATAGTTTGTCCTAAATGAAGATTGTGCTAACCTGACATTCAATATGGCCACCACAATGGACGTCAATAAAATCTTGCCGATAAAGTCTTATTAACATGAGTTTTTATCTCCAGTAATTACATTTAAGATAAAATCTTGCTGATGAAGTCTTATTAACATGAGTTTTTATCTCCTGTAATTACATTTAAGATAAAATCTTGCTGATGAAGTCTTATTAACATGAGTTTTTATCTCCTGTAATTACATTTAAGATAAAATCTTGCCGATGAAGTCTTATTAACATGAGTTTTTATCTCCTGTAATTACATTTAAGAAGACATAATTCTTGGAGGGGATCAGACTTTTTGGTTTTGGATCGGTAGGTGACTTTGAGCTAAATTTTCAGTGGGGATAAGTGTAGATGAGCGAATTCTATTCACACACACACACCGGCCGTAGTTTACCTTTATTGACAATTGGTACCCCTTGAACATCCAGTATGGCTGATATAGTGACCATCTTGAAATCTTGTTATAGCTTGTGCTTCTGAATCGATGTTAGCCATCTTGTTATAAATCAATATTGACATAAGGTTCTCAATAAAAGATTTATAAGGACATAGTTGGTCCTAAATTAAAAAGATGCCAATCAAATGTCCAACATGTCTCTTTGGTGCCACTTTGGTGAACTTATCACCACTCCTTTTGAACAGATGGTCATATAAACATAGGTTTTCATTAAAAGATCTGTACTTAGAACTATATGAAAATGGTATCAGTCTGACACCAAACATGAATGCCTAGATAGTTAATTGGAAAATATTTCTATTTGCTCTGGACAGGTGTCACATCAATATGGGTTTACTTGTGAGTTTGATTAAAAATCCAAATTAGCCATCTTGTTATTGATAACTATCCTAAACAGGTGGTCATATCTTATGGGGGTTTTATGAAAAGACTAATGCAGTTGGTCTGAAATTAATATGATGCCAGTCTGATGTCTGGAAACAAGTTTCACCACTTCTTCTGAATCAATGGTCATATTGACATGAAATTTTCATTCAAATACAGTTGGCTCCACTTAAATGCATATTGCTTAATTGCATAGATCACTTAATGCATAGTGAAAGTATGGTTTCATTTTTCCTTCATTAAATGCATGAATTCCACTTAAATGCATATGCACATAGCTTGGGTCATGTACATAGCTTGGGTCATGTACATAGCTTGGGTCTGGTTCTGAGGCTATATATATATAAGTGGAGTTGACTAGTTCTTACAATGTCTAGTTGGTTCTAAATGATAATTTAACAAACATTCTCTTGCACAAAAACTGTCCATTTCAGTTTGCTACAGGGCTTTAGTTTATTATAAAATATTAAGTCACTGTGCTTATGTGTGTATTATTTGTCTGAAAGTGCTTGTTTTGTATTGTTTTAAACATATTGCTATTTTCATTTTACTTTATGGGATTGGAGACAGTGATTTTTCAGTAAAACTTGGTACAATTGATATCCTAATGTCATGGCAACATGTACTTTTTAGATAGTCACAGTTTTACCAGCTATGAACATGCACCTAATTTTTGTTTCGCTAGTAAAGAACATGCAAGATGTATGTATTACTTTTCTAACAGGTTTTTTCTGTGTTATAGATGTCACTGTTACTGTTTTGCATTCAGTTCTCTGACACCTATATATATATTTACAGCCATGAAACATGATGGCTGAATTCATTGTGTAAGGTGCAGCTCATCAAAAAGATTGTCATTGTAACCTACTTTTGATGTGACAGTTCATTTTAGCTCAGTTTCTCTCTCACCTCTGCATGCACTTTGAAAAAACGGATGAGTGCATTGATCATGATGAATGCTTTCATTGCAAGCACCTGTAGGTCACAGGTTCTTTTCCTTGTCTTGTGCCTTTGCAAGGTTTGTGGTTAATGCCATTGCAGTGCATTTGATACATCAAAGAAAAGATTAGTGCTGATATAGATGATATGATTGTAGTGGAATGTTGTAGTAAAAATAAATTAGGTTGTGAATATTCCAATGTTACAGATATATTGGTGGGGCTCTGAGTGATCGAGTGATATAAAGTAGTTACAGATCACTGCCATCTCACCTCTGTATGCGTTGGTTCGAGTCTCGGGTTCGGCCAGTGTGGGTATGTGAAAAAGCTTGCCAGTAGTTTCTTGTGGGTCGGTTCTCTCTGGGATTTCCCCGAGTTCTTCCTCCACCATTAATACTGGCCACCATGTATAGCCTATCGTGTGCTGAAAAATGGCAGATAGAAAAAACATATTGAATGCAAATTGTTTATATTGTGTATTAAATTGTGTGTTATCATGTAAGGAAAATTAACTCACAAGGTAGATTTTAACTCATAATATCTGTGGCTTTTCCACTAGCACAAAAAGAACTCAGATATAATTCTTTTATTGGCAGATAAGAAATAGGGAGAATGTATGACTAAATAGGGGGGGGGGGATTGTGGCATCTTTCCCTTAGGCACAAACTAGTATAAACATTTTGGTGGGGAAAATTACCAAAAACGAAAATATTAATGACAAACATATTTTGTTACTCCATGATACACATATATAATGTAATGAATCTTGATCTATTAGCTGTAAAATAAATTAAGTGTTGTCAACTCAAATGATGCTTGAGCCAAATAGAGACATCATGATATGTTTCACTTTAAGTGATTCATTGAGATAAAACTGAAAACAGTGTGTCACATATCATTGAGATAAAACTGTAAAAACAGTGTGTCACATATCATTGGGAAAATAAGTTAATTAACCATGGTAAGATAGAAAACTACTCAGTGGTGCCAGCATAAACCATAGTAACACAAATTTCAGCTGGTAGGACCTGTGCATGAATCTTGATTTTTAATGACCTTATGAATCGGGGATGGGGGATTTCCTTCAGACACTGTTATATTAGAGATGATTGATAGTGACCAAGGATAGTGGACATTACTGTTGACCAAGGGATAGAGGGTGTTATTGCTGACAAATGATTCTGGGTATATTTTTTTTTAGGCAATTAGAGAATGAAGGCTTTTATGCAGAGCCAAGCTACAGGTATGATAATTTTTAAACAATAAAATATTATAAAGTACTACAGAGGCATTTACAAGAACAGAAACATTTTATTATTTACTTGTTTACAAAATTTGAACTTCCACAATGGGTATTCACAGTATGGAGAGAAAAAAATCACTGCCTTATCATGCCTGCACCTGACATACAGATCATATCATTTCACTGCCGTATCATGCCTGCACCTGACATACAGATCATATCATTTCACTCTGGTTTATCAAAAGGGTTAGTGGAACGTGGTTAGTGATGTAAATGACCATATTTCCTGCATGTGTAATAAATTTGAAAAAAATGAATCAGCTGCGCTACATCTGTTTTTTCATTATGAATGTAATTATACATTACATTGTTTCACTGTGGCATTAGTTATGTTTTACTAGTACACAATGTATGAGGACGTGATCTTTCATATTTGCAAGAGGTGACAGATTTGTTGCAGCATAATTTTCAAAGTGATATTTCCAGTTCCCACAAATGTACATATGTTTTATACAAAAGACTTTTGGATCCAGAAAATATCTCACTTGCTGACTACAAATATATTTTGAAATTGGTTAGCCCAGTTTGAAATTGGTTAGCCCAGTTTGAATGTTCACTGTAAAAGCTGACAATATAAACTGGAAGATGCAATAAAATTTGTATGCATGGAATGAAATACAATTTATATGCATGGAATAAAATAAAATTTATATGTATGGAAGATACTGTGAAGTTTTAGTACAGGATGAACTTAGTCTCTTTGTGTTATTCTTATATACAGTTATTTAAAAAAGAAATACTATAATAATGTTTATTATGTTAGATGTTAATGTCAAAATTTGTTTTATTGATAAATAATAAGAATATTATTGTGATAAGTATTCGATCACATTATTTGCACACACAATTCTGTCTTTGAGAACTGCTAATCTTTGAAATGATTAAGATTGAATTCAGTTAGTTTAATCTCCAATCGGTTTGTGTTAGGGTTTACAATCTTTAGAATTGGTTAACTCGTTTTTTTTATACTCATTTCTGCTTTTTAAATTTAGCATAATATATGTGGCAGTTAAAGATAAATAATTGTACAATATAATCATTATGCTGTTCACAAGACAAAAAAGTATGCATTGTATTATCTATAATTGTCTGGAGGCCTAAATTGCATTGTATTATCTATAATTGTCTGGAGGCCTAAATTGCATTGTATTATCTATAATTGTCTGGAGGACTAAATTGCATTGTATTATCTATAATTGTCTGGAGGCCTAAATTACTGGATAATACATGTACAGTATGGGACAAAGCCTGAAATTTGTCCTAACCAGGTATTTATTTCATTGAAAAGACCTAATTACTGTTAGAAGTCAAGAGCATGAAAGTTAATCATACGATGTTGTAAATTGAGTAGAAAAGATCTCCTTCAATAACTAGACTGATCAAATTTGCCATTGTGTTGTATAAATGGTTTTAATCTTTAGCCAAGTTAATGCTTTAATTATAGCTTACCAAGCATTTCGTTGTTGTTTTGGTTTTTTGTAATGTTACGAGTAAGTGTTAATGATGAAATTGTAATCGGCAGAGTGCTGTGTTGTACTGTGCAGTACATGAAACTCTCTTGAAAATGTGCCTCTTATTAATCATTTTTAAACAGTTTTTTGTAAATTAATAAATGTTAGTATCGGAAGAGAATCAGAGAAAGAGAAAGCTGTTCTTTGTATGTTTCTTTAATACTTTTAACAGCTTTGACCAGCATTAATTCCATCTTACAAGAAGTCCAATACAGATAAATCAATCTTTAGTACAGTAACTTTTTGTAAGTGAGATTAAATTTGCACTCATATTGTCAACTCTGGAAAAGATGTTTACATTTGCTTACACTGAGGTAAAACTATATTTTGTGACTGCCATGGTTACACTCATTAGTTGCCTCAATGAAGAGATCTTACACCTCATCCAGTGCCATAGTCACCATCTTTTAAGGCTGCCCATTCTGCAACATGAAAGTGGCCTTACAAAAATAGAGGCCTTTTGAGAGAGAGGTCACAATGATGATGGTAACTGCATTTAAAGTGTGAAATGTGTGATTAAATTTTAAATATCTAATATTTTCATTACAGTAATCCAAGGCGCATTATGGAATCAATATGATAACACTTACATAAGTGTTATTTAAACTAATCATAAATCTTGTCAATAACATGCCACATTGCCAGCCTATCAGCTATATGATGCTTCCATGATACACAACTCTATCAACTTTTTGCTGCCATATTGCCAATGCCATCAGCTATATGCTGCCACCACACTGTACAACTCTATCAACTTTTTGCTGCCAAATTGCCAATGCCATCAGCTATATGCTGCCACCACACTGTACAACTCTATCAACTTTTTGCTGCCATATTGCCAATGCCATCAGCTATATGCTGCCACCACACTGTACAACTCTATCAACTTTTTGCTGCCATATTGCCAATGCCATCAGCTATATGCTGCCACCACACTGCACATCTTTATTGGCTTTATGCTGCCATATTACCAGCTCCATCAGATGTATGCTGCTGTCAAGCTGCACAACTATCGGCTTTTTTGCCAGCCCCATCAGCTATATACTTCCACACTGCCGGCTTTAAAAGCTATGCTGCTTGCCATACCGGCCCTTCATGACCCTTCCAGCTATAAATAGAACATCGTATTACATTGAATAAGCATTAACAATATTAAAATATAAACATTTTTTAAATCATAACTGGCATATAGAAATGCACTAAATATTTATAATACAAACAAAACGCTACAATATGTTTTCTTTGTTAATATAAAGCCATGAACAATGAAATATAGCAAGCTGATCATTTTCTGTACACAAATACTGCATAATTTTCCAGAACTTTAAACCCCAAGAAAGAAAGATAAAATGGTATATCAATATAAGGCATTAAGAATACAGATACAGCTACAAATTTGAATTATATAATCTACTACTTATCCTTATGGCTGTAGTACATCGTCTTCTATAGACACTCTGACAAGATCCAATCACTCACTGCCTATGTATGACAATATGTCTCCTTACATCACTGTCATGGCTTAAACATTCTGGATGGCTTTACATTACTGTCATGGCTTAATCATTCTGGATGGCTTAAACATTATGGATGGCTTTAAATAACTGTCATGACTTAAACATTATGGATGGCTTTACATCACTGTCATGGCTTCAACATTCTGGATGGCTTAAATATTATGGATGGCTTTACATCACTGTCATGGCTTCAACATTCTGGATGGCTTAAACGTTATGGATGGCTTTACATCACTGTCATGGCTTAAACGTTATGGATGGCTTTACATCACTGTCATGGCTTAAACGTTATGGATGGCTTTACATCACTGTCATGGCTTAAACATTATGGATGGCTTTACATCACTGTCATGGCTTAAACATTATGGATGGCTTTACATCACTGTCATGGCTTAAACATTATGGATGGCTTTACATCACTGTCATGGCTTAAACATTATGGATGGCTTTACATCACTGTCATGGCTTAAACATTCTGGATGGCTTTACATTACTGTCATGGCTTAATCATTCTGGATGGCTTAAACATTATGGATGGCTTTAAATAACTGTCATGACTTAAACATTATGGATGGCTTTACATCACTGTCATGGCTTCAAAATTCTGGATGGCTTTACATCACTGTCATGGCTTCAACATTCTGGATGGCTTAAACGTTATGGATGGCTTTACATCACTGTCATGGCTTAAACGTTATGGATGGCTTTACATCACTGTCATGGCTTAAACGTTATGGATGGCTTTACATCACTGTCATGGCTTAAACATTATGGATGGCTTTACATCACTGTCATGGCTTAAACATTATGGATGGCTTTACATCACTATCATGGCTTAAACATTATGGATGGCTTTACATCACTGTCATGGCTTAAACATTATGGATGGCTTTACATCACTGTCATGGCTTAAACATTCTGGATGGCTTAAACATTATGGATAGCTTTACATCACTGTCATGGCTTAAACATTATGGATGGCTTGCACTTTGCGTAAGGTGCAGGTCAATTAAACTGTAATTACTAACAATAGAAAATCCCAATACAATGTTTCCAAAACACTGTTCAACATTATTAGACCAAATTTTATGGAAAACATCTAGGCAGAGTGGGTTTTCAGTTTTTGTACAAATTACAATGATCTGCAATTGGATATAGATGCTGTTACTAAAAATAGAAAAATTGATTTTGCAAAAAGCCACTTGACTAAAGTTTACACAAATGATGCTATTCCATCATCAAATTATGGCATTATGGCATAATGAATTTTACAAAATATGCAGATGTGACTTCTTTCACGAAAGCTAAAAAATCTTTTAATGACTTGTGAATAAACAAAAGAATTTGAGAGAAAGTTTTTCAGTTTGTACATCTGATATCAATTTGTCATTAAAAAGGATTGCTGTGACCAAAAAGTAACTTGTTCTAAACGCTGCTTAATATAATTTCATTTGACAGAAAGCATCATAGCTAGAAGGCCTTGCACATTTAGAGAAACATGCTACATGTCTGCGGCATGATGCTCCAATGCAGGACATCACTATAAACTGCCTCACTGCAGAATCGTATCGATATGACTGAAAAATTGTTAAAGCTACGTTAAAAATCCGAATCACACACACATTCACTCTTGTCATAATAAATTGGCTGCAATCATAGCAAAGTGTTTCTTTCGGAAGCCTTCATCCTCTTAATGTCATCTCAGAAAAAGATGCATATATATATTCACTTATTCAGCTGGAACTAAACTGTACGAGTGGTTTTAAGACCTCTGTATTTATACTACTATTTCTATTGCTGGAAAGTTCTAGAAGTCACTCAAGTTTACTCAGCAGTGAATCTATCTGGAATGTTATGGAAAATAGATAAATTTAATGATATCACCGTCCTGGTCACAAAAGCAAAGTTTGTGGGATCGATAGCCATTTTCTATACGTTTGCGGCATAAGCAGGTACGAAATAACACTTACTACCCAAACAAAAATAAATTATTACAAACGGTGTAGTTTCTGTTGAGAGGCCTGCTTGTGTTTTGTGGCATTTATGCATCTTAATTATTATTAAAATCAGATTACTCGACTTTTACTTTTCGTAAGTCCGCGTTTTTCCTTATTGGCGCTCATAATAGTCTGTGATTTTCCGTTTCGAACTCGGCCGCACTAATTTTGTTGTCCTCGATTGCAAATGAATACAGTTTACCGATCGTGTTCAGACTGCATCTGCGAGCAATTCTGAATCGATCCGTACTCGTGAATGCAGTCACATGGAAATAATTTTTTTTAGCACCACTAGAGACACCAATTATTATCAACATAGCCACCACAATTATTCCGATAGGTGTGCCTACAAATGGTTGTTGATGACGTGATACCTGTCACACCAAGACCAACAGTCGTTGCAGTAGCAAGACCGCAAATAAGGTATGTGACCAAACCCGCGTTCATATTAATACACACCACTGTCTCTGATTCCCCAGTTTTCAGTAACCTCGGATATGCGTTTTGCGATAGCGTCTTTCAACTTGACAATAATATCTCGAATGTCCACGTTAGCTTTTGAAGTTTACTATTTTGATCTTCAAAACAAGATCACCTGGATAAACACCAATAACAACACGTCTAGTAAACTCATTCAAATCCGCTTTGGTGGCAAATCGCCCGATATCTACATCAGTACCGTGTCATCGGGCAGTGTAGTGTCAGTAAATATTAATAATATACATTGTGTATAATATTAAACATACTTTTGTGTGAAATCAATAAGTTCGTGGAGTTACTGAAAGCTCCAGTGCATGCAACGCTTCAACAAGATAACAGTATCTAGGCCCATCCAACAGTGTTTGGACTGGTATTGTCGAATAAAACTGGTTATCTTCAACTTTTCCTGGATAAATAACAAACGACTTCATATGTAGTGCAAGTCCATAGGGGTCCAAATACATACAATGTTGAGGTGTTACAACGTATGTAATTCAGCGATTTTCCGGTCCTGCTAGTGAATCCAGGTTGACAATGACTGTTTCACATGCGCGCTGCATCATTGTTGCTTCGATTTCACATAAAGACACCACAAAAATGTTTGATTGATTTTGCCCTTGATCAAGATTGGTAACTGGGCGGGTAAACGACGTGATCAGCTACGATAGGGTTATCGAATATATAGCATAGGAAACTAGTTCCATTATTTGGCGTTTGAATTGTGATTTGTATTATATTTCATTTAACTGCATCGCTACGTTACGGATATCTGACAAGGAGAAACATGTAGTTATGAAGTTGTCATAATATTGTAAACTGTGATGCAAATATGAATATCGAATATTTTGTGGTCACTGATTGATTACAGGAAAATTATTTATAGTCTTAATTAACACGTTGTTAGAACATCTACTTGACAACGATTGTTGTATAGAAATCCCAGAAAATAAAGGGAAAACAAGTGACTTCAAGCCGAACCTACGCGAGGGTATGATTCGCTCTGTAAGGCGCCCCCTTTGTAGATTACAGTATTTAATTTTACAAATAACATAATAGGGAAGTTGTAAGAGGCGACATACCGGTAATATAATTTTAGTTTTAGAAAGACAGAGAGACATCTCTACTGCTAAATCAATATTTAATATATATTATTTTATATTTAATAAGTGCACCCATGGACACTTTAGACCGAAATAGGAAATAAGCAAACCTTACAAAGGTAATTCCAATTTCTTCTATATACAAATCAACACTGTAACGGAATTGTGTGTACTCAATATCCGTGCATTATATATGACCGAAAATGTTTTTAGCTTGTGTTGCTGCTTCTATCGTTGCCTGAGGTTGGTTTACAAAAGACTTGTCTAGTTCAAAACAGTTGGGTTCCAATTGATGTGCACATAAATCTGTTTACCTTACTTTATCCACGTAATTCAATAATGTGTGATCACAAGGATTTCCCTTAGTGTGTTGACACTATCGAGTATTGTATTTATTTTCTTCATCAACGCAGTCGAGGATACACTTTAGAGCATGCATGTAGCAAGATACATGCCAGATACTTGTGAAGAAACACTAAGATGAAATGCCGTAAACAAAAGACAACACACACACACACACACACACACACACACACACACACATTGCTACTCAATCATTGCCAAGAGTGATTTGCTGAAAATGAGAGGAATGTAAGAATGCTACAGTACAAATAGTATTGTGATATTTATATATTATGATAAATATACTTTCAGTATAATTTACAGTTTAAAGAAATGCATTATTAACAGTAACACCCGTTTCACGGAAAATCATTGTAACGAAAATTGGTCTGTATTCCAATTTCACTTTATGCCTCATAGTGCTTTTTCCATGTTAAATTCCCTTTGGTTCCAGATCTCCAATCCCCAGTTAAATTCCTCTTATACTCGCAGATTTATTCTCGTGTTAAATTCCCGTTAAAAAAAACCAGTGTGTCCTTCATATGCTTAATTTCCGTTTGCGTCCAGAGTGCTTTTCCAATGTTAAGTTCCTGTTCAGATCTAGTTTCTCATTCTTATAATTCCGAAAAATACCCAAAATATTAAACCTGTTTACAGTTTTAACATCTGATTCGAATATGATTTCCTCTTGTCGCTATAAACCTCCAAAAATGGCGCCCTGATGTTAATACCCTTCTGTAGTTATCATCCAAATTTTAACAGGATTCCAAATGGAGTTCCACACAATAATAATAATAATAATAATAATAATAATAATAATAATAATAACTACTTTGTATAGCACCTAATCTTTAGAAAAGCTCCAAGCGCTTTACAACATCTATTATGATATGACTACACCTCAGAAAAACATAAAAACATGCTGAAAACCTAAAAGATACAAAACATTATTACGTCTCTAAGTTTGTTCCTGCAATAACACGGACGGTAGAAATTTTATATCAGTCCCCCCACCCCCAGTAAACTTCGGTCTTATGTCAGTCTGATTTATGTAAGGAAGAAAACCGGGAAACTATACAAACGCTGATTTTGAACCTGTCTCATCTTTGCTAGCCAAGGTTCCGGCGTTTTAACCCTATCTAGACTCTGGCGTATCGTTCAGACATTTCAGAGCTTTGTCTGGGCGATACTTTTGAATTTCATGAGTTGTCTTCCTAAGTATACTTAGTATATCTGTATTTGTATAAACACAGACTGGCAGTGGAAAATTGCTTATTTACGAGTCCATCCCAGTTGTGAGCTGACCCCATGTTGGAAATGTGTTCATATTTTAACAATTTGATTTTGATTGGATTGCGAGACTTGCCGCCTCATTGAATGAAATCACAGACCCGAAGAACCGAATTATCTGAACGATCATTCAAGGTGTCGATAGGGTTAACACATCGGAGACTTAGCTGGATAAAATAAACCTAACTAAACATTTTGTGCACAGATCTGGCAAAACAATGTAATATCTAGATTGTAATGTTATTTATTATTGAAGAATAACCATAGAAGGCGTTATGTAGAATTTATTCAATACAAGACATTTATACAGCTTGGAAGGGGAGTAAAGTCTGCCCTGAGAATATATTTCCCATGGAACTTAAACCCTAGTGAATGTATAACACAAACCAGCTGTTGGTTTGTATCAGTTCTAGTCCAGTGTGAGATATCTGATTACATTTACTGTCAAGTAATATTTCAAAGCTAATTAGATTAAGGCTTACACTACATAGATGACGCCTTTTCAATCGCAGACTGCTAAAGACAGACGGACAACTCAAGGTCATCAGGGAGTATGTCACTTTCGCCTCCATCGCCCATCTCTCAATTTAGACTGTAGGGAGTTAAATTCATTATTATAATCTACATTATAACGCTGAATCCTTTCTTTGCATATGCATAAATGCCTTGGAATATATTCCATTAGTTTTATAAATACAAATATTATACGTCACAGCGAACACATAAAAAGAGAAGGAAAAAAAAAAAAAAGGACAAGAAAGATAAGTAAAAATTTAATACATTTGTACATACTTGATTGTCTTACCCTTCGACCGCCTCGTGGGTAGATTTCATTGGTTCGTGTTCTGTCCAAAACCAGTTGGTATAACCTCGGCTTTTCCCGTTATATAAGGAATCAAACTGAGGATGTTATCAGCGCCATTGGAAACTATATTTTGAACTACTTTTGGCCACTTGGCATAATACAGCTGCTGATTGAGACAATGATCTGGATGATACATTGATCATCATTGTTCTGAAGCTGCACATTTGGTGTACTCCACTGGAGAAATATCATTAAACCTATAAAAGTTATATGTATTCCTACAACATAATCCCAGGTTCCTTCCTTTTATCACGGAAATTGCCGATCAATACTCCGGTCATCTACGATATCTGCTCAATCGATAATATCTTGGTCTTTTCCGTTTTAACTAACTTGCCAGAAAAAAAAAACGAAATCTGTCCGATTGAAACCTGCCACATCGTGAAAATGGCTACATCTATGCTAAGATTCTTTGCCGGCGTTTATTTGTTCGCAAATTTATGCATTTTTACGCTTGCATTAAAGCGAACTTTAGTATTAGTTGACAATTGGACTATAAGAGAAACTCATTCAGTATTTTTTAGAAGTCTGAAAGGTAAGAGTTTCCAAAATGAACTTGTCGAGATGGGGCTTGTTAAGCACATACTAGAACACGGGTGCTTCGACGAGTTTCTAATGTTTTAAATATAAAAAAGGCAATAACCTGAAGAGAAAAATAATACTGAGTGACACATTTTCCTCAGATTACTCGGATTAACGGTTTTGACAAAAGACCATTTATTTCATACTGTAAAATAGAGAAGGTAAGTAACTTTCAAAAACGTCGTTCCACGCCTGACCCTTGACCTTGACGGCACAAAACACTAATCTATGGCTCGTTTATCTCATGAGATATGTTTTATAATAATCAAGCTAATATGAGTGTTTTGGTAGATGCAAAAGTAGGTTCCTACGTTTCATTAACTCTGCTCAACTTTAGGAATCTTGTTGCATAGAAAAATTTTGTCATTTGGGAATTTTGTCATCCTTCATCACATATCGAATGCACGTGACCCTCATTTTTAAAACAGCCCGACTATGCAACACACATGTTAATGGTGAAATATGGTTGACTGAAGATGTAAAATCATAAAATTGATGCATGGGTGTTATTTAAATATTATATTCTGAACCTTATCTCTTCAGTACGTTGCAAATAGTGTTAGTTTGTTACCTTGCTTCATTTAATTTATGATTGACAGGGTTCTGTGTTAGAACAGGTGATGGGGATAATCTGAGGCAATTTTGTAACTCACTACAATATTTTTCTCTTAGGTTATTTGCTTTTTTGAACATTAAGCTCACATCAAGCACTGATGCAGGAATAATTAAATAATAATTTGTGATGACTATCCATAGTGGATAGTTACTGTACAGTGAATATTTGTATATCTGGTAAAATTTCAAGAGGTTTACTGCTTATAAATCAAGACATTTGGACTGATTTGTCTATCCAAATGGAAACCCCTATTTGTAATATCCATTTGTCAAGCCAAAATCCCTTCTGTGTAAAATCCGGCATAATCCCTTCTTTTGCTGATTCATTGCATTAAATCTTTCCAAGTCAAAATCTGCCTCAGATTTTACAATCTGTTTAGACCAGCATCTCTTGGTCTTCGATGTCAACTGCTGAAACTGAAAAAAATGTGATTGATATTTGCGTACATCATGTAGAGAACACGTTCTCCTCAATACAAAAGATGAATTATTTTTTAATTTTGTGAAGAAACAAAATACTGTTTAAATTTTGTGAACCATTGACATTGTAGTGGTTTTCTTAAGCTTGAGGTTGTGCAAAAAGTGATATAGTTGCATGCTTTTGCTGGTCATGGAAAAATTATACTTGAAAATGAAAACAACATTTATAACATTTAGAACCACACATATTGTTTCTTTATTTTACTTTAAATTTAAAGGCTCTGAGATACAAATCTCTGTGTGAATCGGATGATAGATGGAAACATATCTGTCCAAGCAAAGATGAGATGGAAAGCTAATGTCCTTGAGATGGAAAGCTAATTTTTCTGTAGTTAATGAAATGGACTGTTCGTTTGTTTCAGAATATGAGTTAAGAATGAGCAGCATGTTCATTGATTTACAGAGCTAGATGTGAATGAACAGTACTAATAATAATGATTCATACCATCGAGAATAAAGTAACATGTACATTCTTCATGTTTATTACACCTAAACAGTTGCACATTTTGTTATTGCCACTTTTTTTTTGATGGTTATATCAACCGTCTTTCACCAATGACATTATTATTATGTCTGGTTGGTATTAAATAAAGAAAGCACAGACAAAACATTCCATATGACCACCATGACAGTTATATTGAAAATCTTTTTATGATACTCCATTTCACCCAAAAACTTCTTATGATGTTGAGTCGCTTCTAAATGACACGTCCACATATATCCACAATCTTTTGTGATTTAAAAAAGAAAATGTTAGTAAGCACCCATCTTTAACAAATTTACCATCAGTTCTCAATTGTTTGTTTCAGAAAGAGGTTTTGAGCTGACATTCAAAACAGCCGATGATACCAGTCTGTCCCTGGTGAAGTATGGAGAATTTCTGTATGACAATCTTGTTATTTTCTCACCTTCTGTATCAGGTATGAGATAATAGTTATTTACAGTGAAAATTCTGATTGAATTAAAGAGAAATTTAGTGGCTAAGGTAGCCTTATTTGCATATGTGATGTGTCAATAATATAAAGTATAGAAGGGTATGGTTTTCTTGTTTGTCATTATTGATTGCTTCATATGATTTTACATTTAAGCTGAAACAAATCATCAAATTATGTTTACACTTATTTCTCATCAATTAAACCTATTAACATCTAATCTGTATCTTCCTAATTATGAAAGTTTGCATGGTATGGTTTTATATTTGTAAGTAGAGTTATGATCAATAATCAGAACAACATTTGCAAACATACACTGTTTTACTCAGTGCTATATTTTTTGTGACCAAAGTTTAGTATCTGATAATCATTATAACTGTATATTCTCGATTATAAGCTGACACAGCTATAAGTCAACAGCCCATTATTGGTCTGCAGAGCCTGTAAGCCACCAGTATAATAAAAAAAAGACATTTACAATCAATTTCCACTAATGATATGGATCTAGATGATTGAAACAAATACAGATAAAGTTGCATTGAATTGACATCAGATAATATGTGGCTAAGGTCATCAGAAGAATGTGAAGGTTAAACTTTCTACTGGTGAAATTCGAGGTTGGGAGAGAGATGATTTGAAGAACCCCAAAAAGAGAATTTCATTGGTTGGTCTGAGGAGTATACAGATAAAATGTTAAGTAATTGGCAGACCTCTAATGCCACACACTTTAATACCTAAATTAAAATTGAATTAAGCTCTTTTATTTATTTATTTTTTTTTTTATGTAGGAACTAAAAAAAAATTCAGCAATTCATCAGTCCACTGCAATATGTTTCAGGAAATGGAATACTAAAATTATCAGAAGCATAACAAAGTCTGGAAGTTTATGCATGTGACATAGCTGCCAACCCTCACAATTTCGGCGTGAAGTTCACAACTTTTACAGCGATTAATGAATTCATGCCGAATTTTTAAAAAAAATCACAAATTCCTCAATTCTTCATTATTTAAAATATTTAATAAAATAACCGATTTCCCATTAAGCGCTAGTCATGATATCAGCAGTTGCTAAAACAGTCTGGTCTTACTGATTGTGGTATTAGTGAACTATAGCTTATTTTTATAGTGGGCCCAGTATCAACCATTTTAGTGTCTTTTAATATATATATATATATATATATATATATATATAAATTCCCAATTAGTTCTCAATGTCCATAGAATTAAAATTATTACGCATGTGGACTTAATATAGGTAGGTTGTCACATGGCTACTAAAGTTTGAAAGGTACTTGGAGCATTACTTCTTTTCTGTGAGTGGCCCTTTTGTTGGGCTTCACATGAGAAGGACCACATAGTACAACAGAAATAAGACAGGTTTAGACATTTACTTGTGAGGGGAATCATTTGTATGCCTTCAAAAAGATGTAAAGACATTCTCAAAGAGAAATAAAAAATGTTTTTATTTCAGTCAGATAATAATTCTCTTCTCTTTCAATTTTTTTTTTTTAATTTACAGAGTTTGGAGGCAGCATAGATGTTGCAGCCATCACCAATTTCATAGATAATGGAGGCAACGTACTTGTGGCTGGAAGCTCTGATATTGGTATTTTTATTTGTTTTCTTCAATTTTGTCTGAATAATTTATGAAGCAGTGTAATACTGTGATATCTTGTTACATAGACAAGGCTTGGGTTATGATAACAATGATAACAATCACACTGATATATAGACCTTTTGCACTAAGACTTTTTGCATCCATACAAAAGATGCAATTAACCATTTAGGTCAGCTGAAATTATCCAGAGTACAAATACAGTTAAAGAAGTTTTTAAATATCGCAAGTTTCAATTAGATAGCTGAAAATGTTTTGCAGACCCAATTGCTAGTAACATTTCTGGTAGAAATAATTAAAAACACACCTTTCCAATATAATGCCAATTGACACACAACTCGGCATTGCAAGATCAAAAGACATACCTCACTAATATAATATTCCATTGACCTCACTAATATATAATATCATCTGACATGCACTTCACTGAATTAAATATTGTATAAAATGACATGCCTCTCGGATAAAATATACCACCAATATAATATCAGTTGACAAACACCTCACCTTACTAATATTATATCAAATGACACATACCTCACTAATAAAATACACTACCAATATAATATCTTTTGACACAGACCTTATTAATATAATACAAATTGACAAGTACCTCTCTAATATCAGTTGACATGCACTTCACCAATATAATATCTTTTGACAAACACCTCTCCAATACATGGCACACATCACTAATATAATTGCAATCATCACCCACCTCACCAATGTAATATTAAATGAGACACATCACCAATGTAAGATTAAATAAGACACACCTCACCAATATAATATCAAATGAGATACACTTCATAATGTAATACCAAATGACACACTTCGCTAATGTAATATCAAATGAGACACTTCACTAATATAATATCAAATGAGACTCTTCACAAATGTAATATTAAATGAGACACTACCAATGTAATATCGAATAAGATTTACCTCACCAATGTAATATGAAATAAGACACTTCACAAATGTAATATCAAATGAGACTTCACAATGTAATATCAAATGAGACACTTCACTAATGTGATATAAAATGAGGCAAACTTCACAAGTGTAATATCAAATGAGACACTTTACCACTAATATCAAATAAGATTTACCTCACCAATGTAATATCAAATGAGAAACCCTTCACAATGTAATATCAAATGAGAAAAACTTCACAAATGTAATATCAAATGAGACTTCAACAATGTGATATAAAATGAGGCACACTTCACAAATGTAATATCAAATGATTTTAAAGCACACTATGTTTAGCATTTGATCAGACATGTCTTCTGACTTGTCTTCTGATTTTACATGTCTTCTGGTTTAACTTCATTTCATTCAAAAATATATGCATTTCTCTGGTGTGTATACTGACTTGTATATTTAGTCCAAACAATGTTGACCATGATCTGTTGTTTAGTACACTGACAGATTGGGTTCTAGTTGACCATGATCTGTTGTATAGTACACTGACAGATTGGGATATAGTTGACCATGATCTGTTGTATAGTACACTGACAGATTGGGATATAGTTGACCATGATCTGTTGTATAGTACACTGACAGATTGGGATATAGTTGACCATGATCTGTTGCATAGTACACTGACAGATTGGGATATAGTTGACCATGATCTGCTGTATAGTACACTGACAGATTGGGATCTAGTTGACCATGACCTGTTGTATAGTACACTGACAGATTGGGATCTAGTTGACCATGATCTGTTGTATAGTACACTGACAGATTGGGATCTAGTTGACCATGATCTGTTGTATAGCACACTGACAGATTGGGATCTAGTTGACCATGATCTGTTGTATAGCACACTGACAGATTGGGATCTAGTTGACCATGATCTGTTGTATAGTACACTGACAGATTGGGATCTATGATCTATGTTACTACTGATTACTTTTAACAAGCTGCATAGACCCAGTTCTGGAGATGCATTATGTGACAGCAGATATGGGTCTGTGCAGTTTGCATTTGGTGTATACTAAGAGGCAAGTGTATATAGTACACAGACCAATGCAGATTCTCTGCCGAGTTTCTCCTTCAGTTTGTCTGGTTTTTAGCTTTTACCTTAAGTACAGTTTAAATACAAAATATTAGCAGCCACAGTATACAGTTAATGTAACACATGAATGAAGAAATGATATTTAAAATTAAATTTATACATGTTGAACTTTATGGTCATTATAAAAACCTTTTTTGATTTAATTTGTTTCAAAGTTTGAGTCTGTAAATGTATTCCCTGAAAAATAAAAATGAACTTGCATGTGAAAAGTTATTCATGTTATGAAGTGAAACATATGTTTTTAACAAAATTTTGTGTTCTGAATTCTCTGCATTTGCAATTTCAGGGCATAGGTACTAATTTTGTTTTCGTACTTCTAGACCAGAAAAGGCAGTAGTATTTGTAAATGTACTCAAACCTAATGAATTATAGGTGCATGTACTGAAGTTCTTTAAGAAGTATGGTGTCCTATGCCTCACAGACTTAAATCAGTGCACAATACTTCTTGCTATTTTACAGCTACTCTTATTGCAACACCTACTCCCACTTCTGTTGCTGTTACTACCGCCTGCACCTTCCATTACCAAAAATACTACTGTAAATGCTACCACTATTACTGCTACTATTCTGTTAATACAACTACTACAATACTATTTCTACAAACACTACTCCCCTACTACTATAAACATTTCTACTACCCTACTACCACAAACACTGCTACTACCCTACTGCCACAAACACGGTTACTCCATACTGCTACAAACACTGCTGCTACCCTGCTGCCACAAACACTGATACTCCATACTGTTACAAACTATTCTCCTACCAAAGTGCCACAAACACTGTTAATATTGTACTGTCATAAACACTACTACTGTACAGCTACTGCTATTCACTGATACCACTATTATTGCTATTTGCACTGCTACTACTGCTGTTACTAATTCTTCTGCTGCTGCTATTCCCACTGTGCTACAACCAATGTCACTGCTGTTATTCCAACTTTACTACTAATGTCACTGCTGCTACTCCCACTATAATACTAAGAATCTCACTGCTGCTATTCCAACTTTACTACTACCAATGTCACTGCTGCTATTCCCACTATACTGCTACCAATCTTGCTGCTGCTATTCCCACTATACTACTTATTCCAGCTATGCTACTACCAATCTCGCTACTGCTATTCTGACTATACTACTACCAATCTCACTACTGCTATTCTGACTATACTACTACCAATCTCAATGCTGCTATTCCTACTATACTGCTACCACACTGCTACTATTCCAACTAAACTACTACAAATCTCAATGCTGCTATTCTAACTATACTACTACCAATTTCACTACTGCTATTCTGACTATACTACTACCAATCTCACCGCTGCTGTTCCCGCTAGACTACTACCAATCTCAGATTAGTACTGCTACCAATCTCACTACTGCTATTCCCACTATCCTGATACCAATCTCATTGCTTCTACTCCCAGTGTACTGCTACCAAGTTTATTGCTGCTATTCCAACTACGTTGCTACCAATCTCACTGCTGCTATTCCACTATGCTGCTACCAATCTTACTGCTGCTACCAATCTTACTGCTGCTATTCCCACTATGCTACTACCAATCTTACTGCTGCTATTCCTACTGTTGCTACCAATATCATTGCTGCTATTCTTACTATGTTGCTACCAATCTTACTGCTGCTATTCCCACTGCTGCTATCAATCTCACTGCTGCTATTCCCACAATGTTGCTGCCAATGTCACTGCTGCTATTCCCACTGCTGCTACCAATCTCACTGCTACAATTCCCACTATGCTGCTACCAATCTCACTACTGCTATTCGTACTTTACTACTACCAATCTCACTGCTGCTATTCCAATTATACTGCTACCAATCTCACTGCTGCTATTCCAACTATACCACTACCAATCTCACTGCTGCTATTGTCACTTTACTACTCCCAATCTCACTGCTGCTATGATTATGTGATAATTAGATAACTGTTCCTCACAAGGGTTATTAAATATTCAGTACTTGGCTGGGTATTAAACATATGTTGACCAGTATGAATGCATTCAAAAGCCCAGTTACTTTGAACAGGTGACCCTCTTCGTGAGTTGGCCACAGAATGTGGAATAGAGCTGGATGAAGAGAAAACAGCTGTCATTGATCACCTCAACTATGACGTGACAGATTCAGGAAAGGTAATACTTGCTATAAGTAGATTTTAAGTTACTTAATTCATATTGCGGCAAGGTAGTAGTAAGAACTGTTCAAAGGGGCTGTATCTTACTTCTATGCAAGCATCCATGTATAAAGGGGCTATATCTTTATTTGCATGCATGTATAAAGGGCTGTATCTTTACATCAATGCATGTATAAAGGGCTGTATTCTTACTTCCATGCATGTATAAAATGGCTGTATCTTTACTTCCACTCATGTATAAAATGACTGTACTTTCATGCATGTATAAAATGGCTGTATCTTTACTTTCATGCATGTATAAAATGGCTGTATCTTTACTTCCATGCATGTATTTATAAAGGGGCTGTATCTTTACTTCCATGCATCTAGTTTTTATTAGATTTATAAGATTTTTGCACATTGGCATTAGAATGGAGAAGTTAAAAAGTCAAAGGTCAGTATTTTTTTATGTTATATATTGCAAGTACTGTAACAGTGTTGTCACAGGCAGGATGATATATTTACAAATTTGTATTGCAGCACACACTGATTGTGGCTGATGCTGAGTACCTTATGGATGTACCTCTCATTATTGGCAACAAAAACATCCCCCCGCTGCTGTACCAAGGTATTGGGTAGGTATCTACCATTTTTTAAAGCCTTAATTTTTTTAAAATAATAATTGCATTCAGGAGTCATTAGATTGCATATATTCAGGAGATTTGTTTTTAAATATGACCCACTGTTGTAGTTACAGATCCTTTTTTATTTGCTGAATAAAATATGCAATCTAAATTATAACCACCAATGTGGAATTAGATTTAGCAGTATTTTGTAATAGCCATGTTGTTCAGTTGTTCTTTTTCTTTTTTCTTTATATTATAATCAATTGTAGAAAGTTATTTTGTTTTAGAGATTTGTATATTTATATTGTTTTATTCTGCAGGATGATAGCCGACCCTGAGAATCCCCTTGTCTTGAGTATTCTGCATGCTTCCTCATCAGCCTACTCGCACAATCCTAGCGAGAAAATTACTGACTATCCTCATGCAGTTGGTCAGAACACTCTTCTTGTCGCAGGACTCCAGGCCCGAAACAATGCCAGAGTAATTTTTGTTGGGTCAGTTGAGTTTTTCAGTGATGAATTTTTTTCATCCTCAGTACAGAAAGTTGGTGGCAAAAGGTAAGAATATCAAAAAGCAAACTCTTCATTTACATTTGTATTTGATTTTGATTCTGAGGGATGGGAATTGTAGTTTTTCAGACTTTGGAATTATGCATTTTTGTCATGCCCCACATTTATGGAGGCAGTGGATATATACGAATCCTTTTGTCTGTATATTTGCCGGTCCTTCTATCTGTCACATGATCGTATTAGTGCAGCTAGTCCTATTATGTGATGGATTGCTTAGTAAATAGTAGTGTTATTGCCCAAAATAGAATAATCACTTTCTTGTGTCATTTTTGTAAGAGTTATAGCTCCTTGCCCATTTTGTGCACAGATGAAACTTTGCACGACAGAATCTTGTATATACAGCAAGTGTCAATTTGGATCACTGTGAATCTGCATATTATTGTCATGATTTGAGTATGTGCCTCCTGAAAAATTACTGCTTCACAAGATTTTTGCTGTAGTTTTTGCCTTTTTTGACTCTTAGTGGAACTGTTGTGAATGTATGTAGACTTGCATATTTAAATGGATGGACATGAAACTTGGGAAATGTTATGGCCATAGCAACAAATAACTGACCTTCAGTTTTTAGGCCTTTTGGTCACAGACTAGAAGAGCTTATGGTATGGTCTGTTGTCCCATGCCCATCATCTGACATCTGTCCATCCCTTGTGTCCCATGCCCATCATCTGACATCTGTCCATCCCTTGGCACAAGTTTGTTATCGCTACACCTCTCAAACTACCTGGTGGATTGCCATAAATCAGTCAGATTCATACTATAATCTAGTGCGTAAATCAATGGTGTTGGTGAGACCTCCATTATGGCAGATACAGCAGCCATCTTGAGTCTTGTTAATGCTACCCCACTTGAATGGATAGTCATATTAAGTTCTATTTGTAGAATGTGCTGTTGTATTGAAAAAACAAAACTTAAAGACTTTTCTTTAAATGTTGATATTGTTGCATTTAAATGTATTAAACATCTCTGAATTCCTCAGTATATTTGAAGTTAAAAGATAAGTTCAAATGTTCATCATTAGTTTAAAACAAACTTATTTTTATAGTGCTTTCGAATTATGCATGTGTATTTTGCAGAATTTATTGATTTTCAAAAAAATTCTTATTATTTGCTGGAAAAGATTGGAAAAAATAGTGCTTACAAAAGGATGCAAGGATTTAAAATCTCACATCTTCATCCATCCGAGTATAGGCATATTTTGTCATCTACAAGTGATGTTAAGAATTGAATGAAAATGATGTTAATTTGGAATGGTCTCCATTGATTGTGATACTAAGGAGAGAATTTTTATTGTTGGTAAGCTTGATCATCTTTGTTTGCTCCATTTGTCAATTAGTCCCCAAAGGATTTAATCATTTAGCTACCAGAAATTAGTATTTCAGCAAATGGTAGATAACAGTGACCCAATTTGATTTTTTAAAAAAAGCCTTTTCTTTCATTACATTTTTAAAAAGTTGCAATTAGGTTAGCTAGATAGCTTTCTGTATTGGTGTACATGTTTACTAAGTTTTTGTGATATTGATATTCCAGATATGAAAAGTCTGGCAACCAGGAACTGGCCCTCAACCTGGCACAGTGGGTGTTTAAAGAGAAGGGAGTTTTGAAGGTTGGGACAGTGAAACACCATAAGAATGGGGAGAAAGAGCCCCCTCAGGCATACACTGTCACAGATGTTGTGGTAAGCTGTGTTAGGCAAAAAAATAAACTGATGAAAATCCTGTACTGTTTGTTCACAGTTACCCAAGGGAAAAAAAGATGTTTAAACAGAAATTTGACATACATCTCTCTACCTTTATTGGACATATACCCGACTTCTTTATTATTTCTAGAATTCTGCAGCGGGATGGTCTTGTGATATCCCTTACATCATAATGTATGCCAAAATAAATACAAATAAACTGTCATCACAGCTATTCCTAATTGCAGCTTATCTCTGTTGCAGGATTTACAATATTCACAAATGGAAGCAAGGTCATCTTGCATATCAATTCCTGTTCTTGTGTCCTATTTGGGGGTCAATTATTCAAAATTATGGTTTAATTATGAGTTTGTATATTAGAATATTATTATTGAAATCGTTGATGAGTTACCACAAAAGGTACCATTAATTAAAGGATGATAATCACACATAATTCATAAATAACAAAGGTGTCTGGTAACAAGGGTGTGATGATTACAAATCTTTCATAATTGGTACTTTAATATAAAAGGTTGCTGGTGCTGAACATTTTAATATGACAGTAAACATTTACTTTTGTACTTTTTTTTATTTAATAATTTTGAAATATCCTTTAGCTATCATTCTATGTGTATTTTATACTAAATGAGTACATCTTGAAGTAAATCTCTTGTGTTTATTTTTAATTTTGACTTGTGTAAATGGCTGAAAATTGACCAATCTAATCAAAGAAAGTCTCTTTAGAAACAAAGCTGCAATAATATGAGGAATAGAAAGGGGGTGTTTAAAAAAATTGGATTTTAAAGAACATGTCCGCATTCAGTATGATTTATCATACACGGCATGTTTAACACATTGTGTTGTAAACTGTTTTGTTGTTTAGTGGCAAACAGAGCAATGCTGATGATGTAACCCTTGCTATGGTGCATAACACCAACTTGGGTCTGGTAATGACGATGTTTATTTCCTGGATTGTGTACATGTTACCATTGGTTACGTCTGTGGTACAAACAGTTGTTGGGGATATTATTTTTGTAATTAGTAATCACAATGAAGCAACTGATGTTTTTGCAAAAGGTAGTGATGAGAATGCTCATGATTTAGTACTTGCTGTTGTATCCAGAGCTTGTAAGGTTTTAGTTTTCATATTAAATATTAGACTTTACATATAAGCTTAGCATGACACACATGATTTTCTTCATGAGCATTTACATACCATTGAAAAACACTTTTAAAAAAATCATGTACAGAAAGCTGAATAATTAAAAGCAGATTATTTATTTAAAAAAACTAAATAAAAGACTTAGTGGTGGGAAAATATGCTGATATTTATAGTGGCTGAATTTAGAGACAGAGCCGGTGATGTGCTTGGGTATAAGAGTACATCAAATGAACAACCTGAGCTTTCATTATTATTTTCGTTTCAAAGTGTAATCAAATAAGTTGTACATGTGACCTCAGGATCAAGACATATTGAGAGTGAGACAAATTGCTGTTTGCAATTTTGGGCAAGTATTTTGGGGTTAAATGGCAAGTTGATGAAGATTGTAATGAGATTTAGCAGAGTGCTAGAAAGTGCTAGAACTGATATTTCAGATGGACTAGTACATAAACATTAAAAAAATAAAAGATGAATTTAAATATAAATTTCTTTTGTTTTAATTTTCTAAAAAGCTCTGATAATTCTGAAAAGTTATGAACAATCTGTATTACATGGATTTATATAATTAATTGTATTTTTAAAAAAAGGATTACTCGATTGAGATACAAGAGCTGAAGGATGGAAAATGGCAGCCATTTCAAGGACAGGACATCCAGCTGGAATTTGTTCGCATTGATCCATTTGTCCGCACAACTCTTACTAATAAGAGTAAGTCCAGGAAATTTTGTATTTATACAAATATACATGTAACAAATTCATTTCACTAATTCATTGAAATATTGAAATTTGTGGTAATATTTATCAGGCAATATACATGGAAACGTAAATTCATTTCAGTGATTCATTGAATAAGAACATTTTTGGTAATATTTAATAGGTAATATACATGGAAATGTAAATTCATTTCACTAATTTATTGACTAATTAAATTTAGAGTAAAGTCTTTATTATCAACTACCTTCTGTGCAATCAAATATCTTTTGAAAACTTAATTTAGTTCCTATCATTCGTTTGGCAAGAATCCATGTTTTCCAAAGACTTGAGATTGCAGACATTTACTTGTACTATATTGGTGTTGCACAGAAAAAGTATATCCATATATACCCACTCCTTAAAGTACAATATTTTGTAGTTGGCTTCACTGTTTTACCAGGAGTGATAAAACTTGGTCGGGGGATGCGTCTTGACAAGTTCAACAGAAGTAGATGATTTGTCACCAATATATCATATTTCACTGACTTTGTAAAATAAATTTCAAGTTTATTTTTCAATCTTTCTTAATTCTAGAATCATTGAAACAAAATGATAGTGTACATTTCTATTAGTTCCTAACCCTCTTCATTTTACTAGATAACCAAATATGTTTCAGCAGCCATTAAATATGCTGTTATATAAAGATTCCTAAAGTTTGTAGAAGGGATGAATCTAGATGAATAACCAGCATCACTAACTGGTATTTCATTCATAATTGTCTTCTATTCAGTCTCATGCCATTGTCATGGAGCTATTTGATTGCATTTTAGTTACAACAAGAGGACATATTAAATACTTCAATATTAATACAAAGTATAGATCCACAATCAGATATTGCCACTGTTCTTAAAAATAAAAATGTAACCATTAAGTAACATTTGTAAATTTTCTTAACAGATGTTAACCAGATTTAAATTAAAGCATTCATGTGTGGAGGGTTTCAGTTTTGTAAAATGAAAATGCCATTCCAACATCAGATACGGACACCATATGTTTTTCAAAAGATTAAAATAGAAAGATCAATGTCACAAAACTGCTTATGAACTTAACCAGATTTGATGAAAAACATCCTGGCCTCAAGGCTTTCAGTAATTATGGAAATTTATACCAGTCTCCATCAAATATGAAAGCATTCAAAAAGTTGAAATACTTAAAAACATTTTTTTACTTGGCATATTTGATCATTGTGCTGATTTCTTAACTGACTGGAATATTTGGCAAACTGATCTTACATTTAGCTGTTAGGCAGATGTAAGCCAGGTGAGTGATCCAAGTCCCACCTGGGCTGTGTTTAAGGTGCTTTTCCTGTTGTATTTTCTGAATGATCTAGGAAATGAGTGAAGATTGTAAACAGAGCTTTAGTTTGGTCACAATATGGACACTAAGGCATAATAGTACACACTGTGCAGGCTTACATTGCAGGACCTGCTGTATATATTTGTTTGTAGGTCAGTTCAAACTGTTGTTACATAATGTGCCATTCAGAGTAATCAGTGCAGCAAACAAAATAGACCCTAATCTGTTGGTACATTATGGGATAGCAAATTCGGTCTGTGTTGTTTAGACCCTATTCTGTTGGTACATTATGGGATAGGAAATTCGGTCTGTGTTTAGACCCTAATCTGTTGGTACATTATGGGATAGCAAATTCAGTCTGTGCTGTTTAGACCTGATCTGTTGGTACATTATGGGATAGCAAATTCGGTCTGTGTTGTTTAGACCCTAATCTATTGGTACATTATGGGATAGCAAATTCGGTCTGTATTGTTTAGACCCTAATCTGTTGGTACATTATGGGATAGCAAATTCGGTCTGTGTTGTTTAGACCCTAATCTGTTGGTACATTATGGGATAGCAAATTCGGTCTGTGTTGTTTAGACCCTAATCTGTTGGTACATTATGGGATAGCAAATTCGGTCTGTGTTGTTTAGACCCTAATCTGTTGGTACATTATGGGATAGCAAATTCGGTCTGTGTTGTTTAGACCCTAATCTGTTGGTACATTATGGGATAGCAAATTCGGTCTGTGTTGTTTAGACCCTAATCTGTTGGTACATTATGGGATAGCAAATTCAGTCTGTGTTGTTTAGACCCTAATCTGTTGGTACATTATGGGATAGCAAATTCGGTCTGTGTTGTTTAGACCCTAATCTGTTGGTACATTATGGGATAGCAAATTCGGTCTGTGTTGTTTAGACCCTAATCTGTTGGTACATTATGGGATAGCAAATTCGGTCTGTGTTGTTTAGACCCTAATCTGTTGGTAAATTATGGGATAGGAAATTTGGTCTGTGTTGTTTAGACCCTAATCTGTTGGTACATTATGGGATAGCAAATTCGGTCTGTGTTGTTTAGACCCTAATCTGTTGGTACATTATGGGATAGCAAATTCGGTCTGTGTTGTTTAGATCCTAATCTGTTGGTACATTATGGGATAGCAAATTTGGTCTGTGTTGTTTGCAGTTGGACATTTCTTATAAGTGATTATATATAGCAGTTATATTAGTTGTATTCTTTTATGTGATCACCATAGTTAAAACCATTACTTATAAACCATAAACAATGAATTGAAGATTTAAGTTGACCATTAATTTGGTTCAGTATGTTGCCTTTCATTTTTTTTATTCTAGGTGACTTATTTTTCTTTTAAATTATTTTACTCTGTCTAAAACTTTGTTTCCATCTTATTTCCATTATTTACAGTATTAAAAAGTGATACATTTTCAGTTTTTTGTTGTACTTAATTGTTGAAAGCTTTATATGTGAGGTTAATAATATGATGAGGAGTTATGTCCCTGGCCTGATGTATGCATACTGAAACCAGAATCAAGCTCACCTTGGATTCTTTAAAATCAATTTCTTTCCTGAAACAAAGATTGATGAAGACTGTTTATTGTTAGACCATGAGGATGTTTCACACACATATATAGTCTCAATTGTAGTTTTGCAGCTTATTATCTAGTATATTTAAAGTTGCTTGTGTATTTCAATGCCATGTATAATTCTAGAATATTAAAGCTTAATTAATATTCTAGAATTACATATCCGAGTATCTTTTTCATATTTTAGATGGAAATCTGCATACAACATTCACACTGCCTGACGTGTATGGAGTGTATCAATTTAGGGTAGACTACAACAGAATTGGATACACCCATCTCTTTAGTACAACACAGGTAATATACCAATGAAATAATTCTTTTTTTGTTGCCAAATTTAGCAGTCAAGATGTTTTATCTCAAAGACTTGGGTGCCTGCTGATTCCGAGTTTCAGATCTTACAGCATGTGCTTTCCTTTAATTTTCTTTTTCAAGTGAGATAAAATCATCACTAGTCTGCATTTTAAATAATTACTATTCATGCCACTTTCTTTGTAACCATATATTCATTCTTCAAAATTTGTACTGCAATAGTCTAATTTTTTCTGTATTCAGATGAACTATTAATATTTTTCTTTTGATTTTTATGTCTCAATTTTATTTTTTTGTGGATAAAAGTTTTGTTTGTATTACCTCAAACTCTCAATACATTGACAAGTTCCTTTTTGTATATGCAAACTGGTAAAAAAAGATATTTCATGTGTCCTTTCAGATCTCTGTCCGACCATTGCAGCACACTCAGTATGAGAGGTTTATACCTTCAGCCTACCCATACTATGTCAGTGCTTTCTCGATGATGTTTGGAGTATTCATCTTTAGTATCGTCTTCTTACACTTTAAGGAGGACAGCAAGGAGAAAAAAGAATAATTATGCATTCAGTACAACTGGGAAGAATTTTTAAAAATTGTTAAAGGCAGTTTGTATCCAAATGATGCAGCTTCTAAGAAATTGCAGCACACCATTCCATTTTCTTTTCAGTATAAATGTATTCATTTTTATTCAACAAAGCTTTTTGTTGATAAAGGAAACGTTTATTTTACTATGTTATAAAGGAAACGTTTATTTTACTATGTTGCTGCCAGTTAAAAAATTTGAGACATTCTAACAGCAATGTTCATAGCAAAGGAACAGTGGTGGCTATGGATCCGGTTTTTGTTTTTAAACAAAGCATTATAGATACTTAGGTTTTTAAAATTATCTGGTGTATGTAAGACCGGTAAAGCTTAAGAAATACTGACACTGATGGCCAAACAATAGCTTGATGCAAGATCCATAGCATTTTAAACTACCAGATTCTTCTCAGCTTTGAAAGCTAGAATAAAACAAAAAGTCTCTTTTCTGTGTGTTTGTGTTTCATTTACCAGTCAAATGTTTTTTTTCCCAATTCCTTTTTATTGTTCCAATAAACGAGTGATATATTTTGGCCATGTAGTCTCGTTAGTGTATCAATGATCTTAAATACAAGAAAAAAGAACTCATAAGATATGTACACAAACCCACATCAAACTGCCCACTTGCACTAGCTCAAGAAAAAAATATCCTTTTTTAATTACTCTTGAAGGGAATAAATATGATACCATTCTTTACTTCTTGTAATTTTATAAATATGGTTTTTATTATCATGCTAATCATTCAGTAATACCTTCACGTTTCCTTACTGGGGCATTAAGGTTCTTGACAGTAGAGGTAAGTCGAAGAATAACAAAAAGAGTCCAGAAGAGAGTTGGTTGAGATAAGTCAATAGCTGTATTGAGGAATTATTTGGCAAAATCTAAAAATGAGAGGCACTATTACTGAAACTGGAAAAGATGCCAATTTGTTTCTTTAGTATTTATTTTGTTGGAGTTAAGTACTATTGCCTTCTAAATATATTTCATTTACTCCAAGTTCGAGAAAACTACATATAAAGTAGGTATTCTGTGTAGAAAGTTTCAACTACATATAAAATAATTTCACTGGTTTATTATATTTTTTTTTTTACAATCACTCCTGACTGCCAACTGTTTTGCTGTGAGTGTTATGAAAATTCATATTAGAATTAGTGAACTTAGTAGACTAACTTTACATCCTCACTCTATTAACTGCACCTACTTGTTCATGTGAAGCGTTTGCATGATCAAACTGTTTATATCATTTTTTTAAAAATTGCATCCAGAAAGTGATGCATGTTATTGATGAAAGGGAAAATGAACGTCTAGAAAAGTGTTAACACTGAAGAATACGGAGTAGTATTCAGATTATTGTGAATAAAAGTGGGAAAGGACACGATTTTCGTTTATTGGACATCATATGTCATTTTGACTGTCTCGTGGCATGATGTATGACTGCCATTGTCATATGAAAATGAATTTCCAAGAAATACGTCCGGATGAGAGATAGTAACAAGCCATTGACTTTTATAAGGTTTTAAACTAAAGTTTGTGCAACTTTACTAATGGTAAATAAAGTCTACATGTACTTGACAACTGTTTTAGTTGAACATAATGTTTATCGTCATTGCGTCAAATGTTTAACTATTGTTTCCACTAATAGATTTTGTAGTAGTATTAAATTTGTTTTGTTTTTGCAAATTTATATATTTTTTTATTGAATGCTTTTTAATTTCCAACTTTTGGGGTTTGGATTTTTGTATTGTGTTAATATTTTGCCATAAGAACTCCTTATTGTTTGTGAATTGCACACAGTACTTCAGTTACATCCTCCCAGGAGTCTAGATTCCTCAGAAGAGCACTAGACTTGTAATCCATGGATAGCTGGTTCAATACATGGGACATCCAGGGTTGGCTGCCCTAGTGAATCCTGTAGGGAAAGGCCGATGGCTTATATTTGCACAGCATGATGTAATGTGTTGAAAGTGACCAACAATTTCAGCAGCAGAGTGGGTGAAGAGACTTTCTCTAATTGGGGTATATTTTAAGCAAAAATATTCTAAGTCTCCATTTGCCAAACTGAGACTTAACAATTTTAGAGCTCTGTTTGTCAAACGGAGCCTTCCTCAAGGGTAAAAAAAAAAGACGCCATTTAGTTGACGTTCACCTCCTCGGCTGCTAATGCGCTAACTAAATATTTGATCAAGTCCTTAAGATTTCACAAACAAACTAATTTGTAAAACCTCACCTCGTAAATCAATCAGATTATTAGATTGGTCAGTGAGTTTGAAATTAATTCTCGTTAACAAATTATTATGACATCGCATATAGACTAGATTAGTTGGGTCTTCAATAATTAGAAATCCTGGAGGAGCCGTTGGTGCAAATGAGTATAAAATATATCCTTGCTGAGCTTGATTTGATTGTTCGAGATTTATTTGATAATTTCCTTCGATAACGTCACATACTAAATTGAGCGCAATCACCGTTGAAATATTCACATTGTTCGGAGCAATATGTCTACCGCCGCCTTCTGGATCATTATTAAATTTCAGAATATTTGCTGGGGGATTCTTCGATTTTTTCCAATTATCGTGGATTCTTTTGAACCCAATATCAATAGCATCGTCAAGTTGTTTCTTTAGTTTATCCGGGTTATATCCAGGGATTTTAAAATCTTTAATCTCCGTTTTATTAATATTGTATAGATCCGCAAACTTATCATGTAATATCTCTTCATTTAATACTTCTTGAATAATTATCGAGTGAAATATTTTCATATCGTCGATGATTTTATTACCCGTTTCTACGACGTTGATAAATTCATCCTTGGTGAGAGAGCCGGATTTAATAGATATTAGCAGTCGTGAAAAATCATTATTCATTACTGTGAAATTTCCGTTGATGAGAGGGAGGTAGATTGAATGAAAAACTTTTTTATTTATGAACTTATCGGGGGTATAATCTTGATAATTTTTGGCTTCATTGATGGGTTTTATTTTGTTGGTGATATAATCGGATTTCTTAGGTTCGGGTGGAAAATCCTTCGAATTTTCTCGCGAGTTATCCGGTGGTAATTCAGGCCATCCTAACACTGATCTTATAGAACTCTGATAAATATCTACAACGTATCCTTCTGTATTTATCTCGATAGCAGATGATAGTGCTGGTTCATGAACTGTTATAGCGATTTTTGATTCTTTTCCGGTGAGAGATTTTATTTTTCGTTGAAATTCAGCATTGATCTGTTCGATTTGATATGACCCAGTTGGTATAGAAACAACCTGCCAATCTGGTGTTCCGTCTTCACGATTCTTGTTTGCAAATACCAAGGAATTATTCGGTTGTTGACCATCAAATGCTACCGATCTAATATTAGGCCAGCTATGATACACTCGTAGTTTTGCTAGTGCGATCTCGCTCACGGGAACAGGAATTGGAAAATTAACACTAAATTCGGGACGTGTTGAGGTTACTGATATCGTGCTTGTTTTCACCGGTGTTGTATTTGTTACTATTTGTTGAAGTAGTTCTTGCGACGACATTATTATTATTATTCTGCTCTAATTTCAGCATTGTTGATTTATACAATTGAGCCATAGTTGAAAATTCACTATCTGATATTGTTGTGTCATCCAACGACGATGATATCAACGAGGATAATTGCGAGTAACCGGAAGATGCAATATGATATTTAATTAAATAATCATGTAGTTTACTCTGGCTACACGATGATAGTTTTTTTGTGATCCCAGTTAATATACCAGCAATTGTAGCCACTGCGGAAATAGCGATTGGAACTACGACCGGAGCAATCATTGTAACCGAAGATAGTATTATTCCAGCAGCAGTGATTACTCCTGACACCGAGTACACTGTGATATCAACTGTGGTTATTCTTCGTTTGTATTTTTTGATTTTTATTTGATATTCTTCACAGAGAGAACTGAGTTTAGTTTGAAATTCTCTGACTTGATCATAGCGATACTGATTCGATGATGGAGTCATTTTATTTTAAAGGTGCTAGCATTTTCAATTACAAATTACTTTGTAATTTTGAATCGTGAAAGAATTTTTAAATTAATTTAATTGTTTACTTAAATCCACTACGATTTCTACGTACCACGTTACTGAAACCCTGGCTAGATTTCTATCTGTAGTCGTTATCGTGAATAGTTCAGTTGTTCCTTTGTCGATGATCGTTGATATCGTATTATTGACTCCAGATGAACTACTTGATGATATATCAAACTGAGTCGGTGATATTATTGTTAATCGATAAATACCCTTTACGGTTGCGGTGATATCTAGTTTGTTGTTTGTGGGAGTCCACGTATATGATCCGTGTTGAATCGTGTGTACTACGTTGTTGACGATAGATTTATCATGAGGAATTTTTACTTTTTCAACAACGCTTATCATCCTCGTTGCATCATCCTTTATTGCGCTGTTGAATGTTTTAAGTTCATCGATGGATTTTTTAATATCGGGAAGGGTTATTTCAATTTTATCAAATGGGCTCCCAATAAACTTATCCATGATGTTTTTACGAAACGTCATAAATAGTTTCGTGTGTTTTTCATATTCGGATTGAAGACTTGTTAGTTCTAACATAGAATCTTTTATTAAGGTGAGTTTTGGTGTGGTTACTGGTGGATTTCCAAAAAATTCTAGTATGGGTTTGTCAATTTTGTTAATTGTATTTCTTTGTGTTTCACTAAACTGGTCAAATACAATTATATGATCATCATACTTATCATTAAGCGATTTTAATGAATTCACTGTGTTATCATATGTTGCTAATTTATCCGTAATCGTTGAAACAAGTACACCTGGTTTGAGTTTACCCCCATCAGAAAATAACGCGATAGTATCCTCTGCTGCGTCTCGTCGTTTAACCAAAATATCATTAAGAGAGATATTACTACTTTTCAACTTACCCTGACGATCTTGAAATACAACTATTTCACCAGGATCAATATTTGCTAGGTTTAATATTTCGGATATTTCATCTTCGATTAGTTTTTTAATATCCTTGTTATCAACGGTTTCAACTCCACTATCAGGTTTCTTCAGCGATGATAAAGGTCGTCCCCAAATATCAATCATTATTATAGAAATCTTTTTATCATTTAAATCCTATGGATTTCTAATCCGAGAAACGCTAGCGTTTCTACCGCTAGTATACTCATTTACTACTATATGAGGTGGTTTCGAAAATCTTTTGGATATAGCATCAAGTACGTTTAATACTTCATTACCACATATTGGTGGATCAAGCATTGTTTGTGTTGGTAACGTAGAATACCAAGTCTTCATTGGAAAATCTTTTATATAACGCATAAATTCTTTCGGCGGCGCTAATCCATATGAGTCAAAATAAATAATCCCACGTGGATCAATCGCGTATGCAACCCAGTGAGTTCCAGGTCCGGAGCTGTTATCTAAATTAATAATACCGGTTTCAACATCATTTGGTTGTGCCGGTAACTGATCTCTCATAAAAACCCCTCTGAAATTTTTTATTTTTAATTTTTTAGCGGTATCAATTAAATCAAAATTGGACATGGGAACCATCGGTTTGGAAATCGAAGATTTCGGAACTATATCGTTCCTGGAATTCGAAGACCCTTTCCGCTGTACCATGAACTCGGGGTTCCTGGTAGTCTTAGACCCTTTCCTTTTTTTTTATACCCTTTTCCAGTTGCCTTTTTCAATGCCATTCCTGCTGCGGTACCAATAGCTCCTAATGCTGCTGCCTTCGCTACCGCTGGGGCTGCTGCGGCAATCAACCCTGGAATCAACCCTAACAACGGGAATATACCACCAGTCTTTTCCATATTTTTAATCGCGCTCGTAGAAAGAGTAACCTGAACTCCCTTTTTTTCTTTCAGCGCTTTATTAAAATGATTAACCTGAGTTTTCGTCAGCGATAGTTTATTCCCTCCGCCATTCATTTGATTAGGTTTCAGCGTTATTGTGGTTCCACATTGCTTAGCTGATTTGGATTGTAATTTTTTTTAGCTGACCAGGTGTCAACGTAACATTGATATTACTATACGACATTATACAAAACAGATTGATTCTAAATCGGAAATGCAAGCATTTCTAAATTCAATTAAAGATTTTCCACTGGTGCATCAATAAGTCTCATTCGTCCACCAACACCTTCGAGTAGCATTGATTTATCACTGAGAATAACAGCAATAGCTCTATATTCAGGGATAGCACCACGAAGTACACGAGCTCGGAAATGTATATCAACGACGGACTGTCTCATTAAGTCAAGATGTTCCAACGAAAAGTAATAAATTGGATAAAGAGTACTAAAATCCAACTGTGATATTTGTAGACCAGTATCGACATTTTGATCACGTCCCATATACGACAGCAATCGATGATAAACTCGTGCAATATGGTTTTGACCGTAATTAAGTTGTATATCCTCGGATGGTTCTTGTTGTCCGTTTATTCTCAGCGAGACTTCATTAACACCTAATCGATCAAATATCATATGGGAGTAGAGTTGATTTCCAATTCTCGTCGTATCCTGTAACGCAATAAATATATGACGTGGAGCTGAAATACCCTGTTTTGATGCCAGGTTCCACGTAAATATGCCGTTAACAGTTGATTGTACAACATCTGTACTCATTGTTAGCCAACTTAATAATCTCTTCCCCCCTTGATCCATAAATGATAGTAAACGTGGTTCTGTTGACAACGATGGAGTCAGCACTGGCATCCAGAGTGATAGTTTTGTTAAAACGACTTTACCGGCATCAGCATTTGGGTTTGCAGGATCTGCTGGAATCCTCCAAATTGCATCATTGTCAGTACCCTTTCGCACAACCGCTATAGTATGTTTCGCTCCATAGATAACTTTTCGGATATTTCTACAGAATCCAAATATATGATGTAGTGGAATTGCGCATGAAAATGATCTGCGTCCCCCTTCCAACATTGACATACGTGTTGCAGCTCCTAGATTGAAATTAGGATCATTGTTTATAATCATACTCTCGACATCAGCATTAGCGGCACCAGCATTATTCTTTGGTTGTCTTATAAGAAATGGATTTTTCCCAGTGGTATTTTTAATATCCTTTGCAAACATCATAGAGGGACCGGCTGATCTTGTATAATCGTCGGAATATCTCGCTAGCCCTAGTATTGTTGTTGCTACATCAACATCACGTTCTATCGACTCAATTTCCTTTCCATCAATGAGATATCTTGCACTTTCAAATAACGCCATGATACCATTATTGACAAAACCGACTTGAGTACCGGCTGGATATGGCGCTGGTACCGCAGGAGTATCAGCAGCTGTTACGAGTTCACCTTCGACTTCAATAAAGGCTTCAGCGGGTAAAAAGTATTTACTAGTATCATGAACTTGAAGTTCAATTCGTGACCGAAGATCAGGTTGCACTGCGTGATAAGCAAAAAATTGATAATCACGTACAGAATCATCTTTAAGCACTGGGGCTTCCATGTCAAATGCAACATCAGGGTTTTGTTTGAACATTTTTTATTATATATCCGATGGTCTAAATCAAAAATTCTGAAAGAATTCTGAAGGAATTTTGAATTGAAAACCCAAGGAATTCATTTAGAGAAAATCGATTTTCATGAAATTATGTCGACGGATTAGCCAAAAAAACAATACAAAATCAATAAAAAAAACATCGAAAATTCGATGACAACAACATATTTTAGCCTCACAGGATAAAAAATCTGATCAAAATCGATTTTCTCTAAATGAATTCCTGGGGTTTTCATCCTCGATTTTCATGAAATTTTGTCGATGAATTGCATAAAAACACTAGAAAAATGAGTAAAAACACTAGAAAAATGAGTAAAAAAAGTAAAAAATCTAACAAAATTAGCAAAAAATAAATATTTTATAATATAAAAATAAATATTTAGTTGGGTGTATTTTAATAATGATGATGAAAATATCTGATAATGAAGATAGCGTTAGTAGAATCACAAGTGATTCTGACATTAATGTTTCTGATACAAGTGATTCTGACACAAATATTTCTAATGCTAGCATTAGAAACACTAGTGTTTCTACAATAACCATAACAACTGAGCATCCTATTCAAATAAATAGAATCACAAGTGATTCTGACACAAATATTTCTACAATAACTATCATAATTGGAAATCCTGTTCAAATAAATATTTCTAACGTTTCCGGCGAAATTTCTTAAAACCACTTCCCGGAAGCCCACTTCCGGCTATCATATTTGCTGTTATGTTATCCTGGGCGTTAGTCATTAATGATTGTAGTTTTTTATCCACGGCGTTATTTATTATTTTACTAACCTGTGTAGGCATTACTGTAGTAGATGGCAGTGAAGTCATTCCAGAAACACTAGTGTTTCTAATGCTAGCATTTCCAGGTTTTGAAAAATTTCGTCGAAAATCACTTCGTGATTTCACTAGCGCTGTTAGTTTATCCCGAGCGGCTGAAAATGCCTTACTAGCAAGATCACCAACAGTGTTAATACCCTTATCTCGGATAACATCAATTGCTTTCATTGCTGCCTGTTTTGCAAATGGAGCCACTTTTGGAGCCATTCTTGAAAATAATCCCATTATAGTATTACCGAGACCATCTCCATAGTATACTCGGTATTTTGGTAATCGTGAGTTTACCACGTAGACGTTAGTTGGTTTATCATGGTTGTAGTGTATGATCATTCTCTATATAGAAGTATTATACTTCTAACACTAGTGTTTCCAAATGCTAGTGTTTCCAATTATCTAATCGCTATGATAACCATGAGAATTTTCGGCTAACTCCTCAATGAAATCTCTATATGTTGCAATATCCATGATACCACCTTGAAATAATCTCCTACAGATATCAGCTGCTTCATTGATTATTTCCAGTGAGTTATTTCCGGCTCGTTTTCCTCCTACAAGTACTTCTAATCGGGATATATCACCGAGAATATTACCAGGACATGTTACACTAGAGTTTCCAACACTAGAGTGAAAATCCATAGGTGAATATCCCTTTCCAGTTTTTTTCTTAGTTTTTGCTTCTCTTTTTCCTTGTTGTTCTTGTTGCTTTTCTTCTTCTTGTTGTTGTTGTTGTATGTCATATTGTTTAATTCCATCTTTAAATTTTATATATCCCAACTCTTTCGTATTCAAACGATTAATACCCCTGACTATTTTATACAAATTATTAACCCAGTCATTTCGTGATATTTTACTCTTTTTATACTCGTCCTTCAAAAAATCATTTTTTGAATAATAGCTTTTAACAGCAAAATCACCAAAAACATCATAATTGCTGGGTTTTATTGATTGAAATTGTTTTATTTGTTCTATACCCTTCGGAGTGAGTTTGTCTATAAAGGGAACACCACGAAAAGTGGAAACAGCTCCCTCTTCTTCTTCTTCTTCTTCTTCTTCTTCTCGTTCTTCTTGTTCTTGCTGTCGTTGTAGTTCCATCTCCCCTGCGATTTCACCTGGAAGTATTTGTACAGCTTGTTTCGTTTGTTTAGTTCGTTTTGCTATTTTCTCCAACACAGGGAGAAGAGGCTTCTCTGTTCTAGGACCTTCTTTAGGGACATCTCCGTATATCGCCCGTTCAGTTGCTGTTTTCACATCTGTAGTTGCCTTGACAACCGGTTTGAAGAGTTGTTCTGTATCCTCTGTGAAGTCGGTGGCCATTGATTGCCGTTGTTGAAGTTTTTCACGTATGCGATCACGAAGGGGTAATATTTTCTTAAGAGCTTCAAGTCTTTCTTTAGTGTTCCGTGTAGTTAATGATTCTCCTACCATTATTAAAAGAGTATCACTAATTGTCAAATAAAAATCCTTTGGATTTTTTAATGCAAAGCATTTCATTGCAAATCATTTCGAAAGAAATCACTAACTAAAAAATGTAAATCATTTTAATACTTCCTTGTTATTGTACTGAGTCACACATAATTTTACTTCCTCATACCGTATCGGTTATACAAACAAAGGAGGCTCTCTACGCGTGGGCTCATCACCTTCAGAGTTTTCCATTAACATTTTTAATTGTCTCACTTTACAATTAATAAGTCTCTTTTGTTCATATTCTAATCCTAATTGCTTACGTACACGTTCAACGATGCTACATAATGGTACGAAGACATTAACATCTTCAGTATTGACTAAGCTCTCACGTATAAGCTTTTGGATATTCTTAATTAAAAAATATTTCTTAGATAGGACATATTTTCCTGTCTGTTCTGCAAATTGTATATCCTCGAAATTGGTCATAATTTGATCACAATCCAAACCTGAACATAATTTTACATTTTCATCCTTAAGTTTATTGATTTCAATAATAATCAATTTGAGATTTTCAAGATTCATATATATATAAAAATATATTTGTTTAAATGCAAAGTATTTCAAATACAAAGTATTTTAAAATGAATTCTGGATACACTAAGGTGTTGATCATCTTAGTATACCCAGAAGCTTAATGCGATTATAGGTGATTATGATTATATATAATGAATGACGACGGCACATTCACCGTTTTGAACCCCCTTGGTGTTTTATACATCAAGCAGCGCGCTCAACGGTTAACCGACAAACACATAACAATAGATTATAGGTGAACAATGAATGAATTGATTTCAATGACAATGACGACGGTACAACAATAGATTATAGGTGAACAATGACAATGGTATATACAATGAATTGATTTCAATGACAATGACGACGGTACAACAATAGATTATAGGTGAACAATGAATTGATTTCAATGACAATGGATGACGCGGGCTATTCTACATTCAAGTGTAAACAAAACCGCAAAATCGAAACTTTGGTTTTGAATGTCAATAATAACGTTCATACCACGTGTGACGGTGTGGTTTTGTTTACACTTGAATTTCGGCTAAATGCCCAATTATAATAAGAACGAATTTGTATATATACACTCATTACGACGAGGTGATATAAAATAGGTGTAGTGATTGTAATTATTTGTTTGTTTATTAGCGATCACTGACAACGTTGAAAACACATATAATACTTGAAACAGACATTAAAAAAAATGTTTAAATACGACGTGTTTATAAAACAGTTCTGTTAATACTTGAAAAAAGACAAAATTGATTATGTTTTGTTCGGATTTATTTAATTATAACAGCCAATGAAAAATCGAAGATTTTCCAACACTAGCGTTTCCGTGTTTAAGATCCGTAACTCTGTCATTGGTGGAAATCCTATGGATTTCACACGCGTTATACCTAACGGAGTTATCTCCCTACATAAGAAAACTGAATTTTGTTTTTAAAACGCTTTGAAAAAGCGGTCTTATAAATTCCCTCTGCTACTTTTTGTACCGAGGAGGTGTGAATATCGAAATACCTACCAGCTTCTGACATTGATTGAAATACCATCTCCGTGTCAGTATTAAACGATCTTACAGGTCTAGCAATTTTCGGGTATTTCCCAGTTCTTCCTCGTTTTGTGTTTTCACATTGAGAAATAACTTGAAGGTTGTTCAATTTGTTATTCTTGGGATTAGAATCAATATGATCAATAACAAAACCATCCTTGATTAATCCATTATACACTTCATAAACGAAACGGTGATTGAGATACATTTTCCCTCCAGCTTTAAATATCAAATACCCCATACCATTATCCCGCCCAACAGATTTCCTATTTTTACTGTGTCTAACAACACCATCACTAGAAGCTTCGTAATTTTTAATAACAGGATGTCTTTGAAATTCTTGGCTCATTTGTATATATAATATATCTATTTGTCTAATTCGTTAATTGGCTGAATTATAACATTAACAAATCTTTTTATATAGTCATCCGTAGTTTTTATGATTTTGCTATTGACGTCGTCAGGATTTTTGATTCTTCGCTTGTCATAATAACGTTTTAACTCTCTATAACGCTTACCCCCGCAATTAATGCATAACTGCGATTTGCCTCTTACACCTACCCCACAATGCAAGCATGGTAAAGGCCCCTCCGAACCGTTTCTCACACTCTGCATATGATACCCACAGAATTCATTTCTACATGATTTGTTACACGGAGTCTTTGATCCAATCATAAGCCATTTGCAATGATTCATTATATAAAATTTTCTTATTTAAATACTTGTTTTAATTATAATATGAAGGAGTTCAAGAGATTATCGAAAATTAAGCCTTGGAAAAATGTTAGATTTAATCTCGATAGAATCTCTGATATACCTAAAAGTCTAGTAGATGATAAACCACTATTGAGTAAAATCAGCGACTGTTTTAATGAGTTTAAGCGTGATGGAGCATCTCATACGTGGTCGACATTTCGAATTATTGATGAAGATGTCAATGTACCTGTAATTGATGCTACTATGAATGATATAAGAGCAGCTGAGATACTTTCACACCTTGGTGAAATTGCAAAGCAATTTCTACGGAGGTATTTTTTTAGAATAAAATTCATTATCGAAGAGGAAGGTGAATGGATTATCAGAGATAAATTTGACCCAATCCTTAAGGATAAAAAAACTGTTATTGTGAGTAGAGATTCCAAACCAGGAATTCTAACTGGAATTGACAAACCATACTATGAGAAATCTTACCCTGTAACAGCAGTTGTGTATGGGTTATATCCAATAAATAATAATCCAAGTATTGCAAAACTAGCTCCGATGTTTTCATCGGCAATGGCTTTGCCACTTAATTGTGTAGCAACACGGTTAATAGAACACTTCAAAAATGCATCCCGGGGAAATAAATTAACTGATCTACGAAGAAACAAAATAACCGAATGGGAATTGACAGTGAAACAACGCGGGGCAACGATTTCCGATATAGCTAAATTAGAAGCATTATTAAAATTTCCAATATCCGTAGCGACAATAACCGGAGAAGTATTATACGAACCGAAATATCAATCGCGAGGAGCTCCAATTGAAATTATTGATCATAACAAACACGCGTGGACACCCGCGGTAAATATATTTCCACGAGAAAGAACTGTTCGATATATCCCTAAAGAATTTTCTAGGGATGATTTCTATGAAGAGAAATTATTTGATGCTATTCACGCGTTAACCAAAGACGACCCTGTGTCAGTATGGTTACTCAGGAGTAATGAGGATCCGGAAATAGGATTTGATCAGTTTGTAAAACCAAATGGTGAATTATATCGAACTGAAGAATTAGATACTAGAATGAGAAAAATCGCTAATGAGTATTTAGAAGGAAACACTAGCATTTCTACAGAAAAACTACTTACGGATAGCTTCACAATTCCATCAGTGGTAGCTCACTTTGCAAGAGAAAAGAATTCATGGCGCCCAACACGAAGTGATTTTCTGGAGGACGTGAAGTTGAGTTGCGTCGAATTTGGTCATGGAGGACTGTGGAATACGAAATACTCACGTGATGGTATGATTTCAATTGATATATCCGCGTGTTATCCTGGAAGTTTTCTCGGATATGGAGAATGCTCTGAATATTTTAAACGATTTGGACATCCCACACATGAAATGACTCGTGTTGCAATTAATGGTCCATTGCCTGATTTTGATTTAACCGGGTTCGCTCGTGTGATATCATTCGAATTAGCTACAGGGTTACATCCGTGTAGTTATCTTTGGCTTGGTAGACATATGTATGAAAAAGCGTGGATGCCAATTGTGCTATTGCGGTATATGATCGATTGTGGTATGCTAATATCGTTAATTGTCAGTGAAGCGATTATTTGTTATAACGCTCAGAAAGATGTTTGGTTACCAAAACCCGATCTAGAAAAAATAATTAACGAACAACGAAAACAATTTCTAGATGGAAATTCGAAGAATTTCAGCGAGGAACAAATCATAGATTGGTCTAAGAAATTATTCGAAGGTAGTAATAGAGAGGCTAAAGATCTCGGACGAAAAATAATCGGTAAATTCACTCAAGGTGGAAGATTTGATAATGCAAAATACTCTTCGAGATTAATCATAGACGATGAAGAATACAATTTCATAATATCTGATTTAATAAAAAAAGGGAAATTTGTAACCCGTAAGAACGCTTTTCTATCAGGGGAATTAGATGAGGAAGCTTACAAATCTGCGAGCGGAACTAATAATGTTTGGGTAGATGATGTCCTTCGAAATGGTAAGAAACTAGGTACAGTTGTTACCTACTGTGATGGAAAAAGTTGTCAATACACACAATTGAGAAGTTCTATGCTAGCCTATTCTTGTATTAATCTATTCTCGATGATAAATAGATTTCCTAATACCGCGGTTAGAGTAGCTACTGATTCGATGTATATCCATGAGAAATATAAATCAGATGTAGCTAAATTCACAGATCCTAAGGAAGCGTGGGGGAATTGGAGGTTTAAAAAAGAAACACTACATGAGTATTGTAAATCCGCAGACGTTGCTATGGATGATAAATACTTGAAAAGTAACCATAATATCTCAGAGATTCAATCAGAATTTTCTACTGCACCGCCCGTATCCGATCCGATTTGTAGATACAAGACAGTTTATTTAAACGGCTGTGGTGGATCAGGAAAGACAACTCGTGCAATCGAATTATTCCGTAGAAACGCTAGCGTTTCTAACATGATTGTGTTAACACCAACTCACAGACTCGCCAGAGAGATGATAGCGCGGGGGGTAAAAGCCTGTACTTATCACAGCTTCTTTCGATGGAAAGGCGATACATGGACTCCTGATCGAATGGGCGATAAATTTATTCCTGAAATAATAATCTGGGATGAAATATGCACGGTATCATTGACAGTATTACAGATATTTCTTGAATGGTTGTTATTGAAAAATACAAAAGTCGTCATGTGCGGGGATCACGGCCAACCGCAGCCATTTGTTGGTGGATCTCCACATGAATGGTTAAAAGGATTTGTAGATTATTATGAAGAGATTAATACCGACCATAGATCACTTGATGAACAATTACGAGAATTCAAAGCGCTAATTAGATTACAACCGGATAAAATCCAATGTGAAATAGCGCGTGAAATAATTTCAGAAACTCCCATGAATGATTTTTGGGAAATGTGGAAGCCAAATGATTTAATAATCGCGAGTAGAAAAATAGTCAGAGACGCACTTCAGATGAAGTTGTTTGCGCTACATAAAGAAAAATTTGCAACACTTCCAGTACCACTCTGTTATAGACCTAAGGATACACGAAAGCAGAATATCGACGTTGACATTCCTGGACAACAACAAAAGCAGAATTTAGTATTAAATGATATTGTGCTGGTTGATATCAGCGTCGTTAAAGATGCATTAGGTGCTGATAAATCCCCATGGACGTTAGGTTATGCAGCAACAATACACTCTTCACAGGGATTGACTATATCCGATACAACTCTTTGGATAGTAGATAATCATATTGAGTGGTCAAATTTAGTTTATCTCGCAGTATCCAGAGTACGGCGAATAAACCAACTTCGAAGAATTGTGGTTAATGATAATGACAATACAATAAGTAATATACACACCGATGATAATATAATCAGAAAAAAACTCTCTGGTTATAAACAACAGGATAAAAAAAATAAAAGAGAATTTGACATTGATGCTGAATTAATTAAGACACTAAAGCAACAACAGAACAATCACTGCGCGAGTTGTAATTGTATAATGCGTTGGCAATATTCGGATAAAGATCCTCGCCAATTCACCGTAGATAGAAAAGATAACAATCTCGGTCATGTCAGAAACAATGTGATGTTGACCTGTCTTGAGTGTAATAGACGCCGGGGTGACAGCACCCTGGGTGCTAATTAAGACCACGCGGTGGTAATTGAGTATCCTCAGGAATCACTTGTAATTGTTCGCGTGTAAAACCCCGCTGAGGAGCAGTTGAATCCAGTCTATAGATTGGAGGTCTACCCGTAGATCGTGTTATGCCGGATATTTTATGCGTAGTGACGCTCCAAATAGGATCGGTAGCTCTTTTTTTACCACCCTCAAGCTCTCCTGGTTCGTATAAGTACCTTACAATGACATTACTACCAAGAATTGGTTCTTTTTGTGAAATTCCTTGGATTTCCATTTTGATAGACGCCTTCTTAATAGCGTTGACAGGTTTCATATTAATTGTTCTAGTAATCTCATTATTGATTGCGGTAATCACAGCTGGTAATCTCTTGACCCATTCACGGGATCGTTTATCCTGGATGAATTCTTTTGCGTATTGATATCCGAATAACCGCTCAGCAAGGGTTTTATTAAACCGTTCAACAATTGCCTGATCGCGATGTAGCGCAGTGTGTCCTCGTCTGATGGCGACATTATGATGTTTCATCGTAGATGTAACAACACCTTGAAATTCCTTGCCAGGATCAACTTGTAACAGATTTGGCCAGCGCAGAGGACCTCGTCGATAAATCCTCTCAAATGCAGAAGCTACTTCAGTAGATGATTTTGTCCTTAACGGTTCTGCTTCTTTGTATCGACTTGCAATATCAACTAACGTTAACGCGTATTTGTAACCGTTGTCATGCGGCAGAAATAGTATATCAGCTTGATGAACTTCATTAGGTGTTGTAACATCAAAATGCGAATAGTTAATTTGTTTAGGCGCTGGTAGATAAATTTGCCATATTGCCTGTTTAGATAACCAGTTTGCCGCTGTAGTTTTTTTCACCTTTGATGCACTAGCTAGTTTATTGATTGCTGCGTAACCTCTCCAGTATCCTCTCGGAGAATAATAAATAGATTCCATATTAAAATGCTAGCATTTTCAATTACCAGCACCTAACATCAATTTACCCTTCATAGCAGATTTTACCAACCAAGAAGCCAATTTTTCTTTGAAGGATTTATCAGGAATAGCATTTAACGCATGAATTAATTTTACATCTGCGAGATGTCTGTGTTGAAGATTGCTGCTTTTATAAGCGACATCATGAACATGACACGCCTTATCAATAGCGTTTATTGGATATTCGCCGGGTCGGGGCTGATTTTGATCATCAAGTCTGATATCTAATCGTGTTCCCGGTCCACAGTAGCTATATCCTGGAAGGTGCTTTTCTCCTGGATACTTTGCCCACGGTGTTCCTGGGAGTTTTGTCAATTTGGCTGCAATATCACCTCCTCGTTTTTTTTTAAAGGTTTCGTGGAAGTAAATCTAAATTTTTTCGTACTACATTGTACGCATTTACCAGAAAGCGCTGATCGATTATTTTTCGTTGTAATCGTCGTCAAGTCATTTGTGCCAGTACGCGTCCTACACTTCACACAATATAGATCCATAATTTATATATAACAGTTATGAATGTAATTGATTATTCAGCTACTCGACGACGGGAACCTATTAGACACCATGCAATGTTACCAAATTCTATTCGCGCGATTATCATCGGACCATCTGGAAGTGGTAAAACACAATTGCTACTTAATTTGATAACGAGATGGATGAAGTGGGATAAATTGTACATGATTGCTCCGAGTGTAGACGATCAACGATGTTATGAAGTATTAAAGGATTTTAATGATGCCGCGCAAGAAATTAACGGCGATGGTGTTATTGAGTTTATAACCGATATCGAAGAGGCACCTAGTATTGATGATATTGATGGAAGTATTAACAATTTAGTCGTATATGATGATATCATGTTAGATAATCAAAAGAATCCTGCTAGAATATTTTCCAGAGGCAGACATAAAAACACCGATGTGATATATATCACTCAACGTTACACTCAAATACCAAAAGTGATCAGAGATAACTGCAATATGCTGTGTGTATTTAACGGAGTTGATACTCATACTCTTAGAAATATTTGGCAAACTTGGTGCGGTGGTGATATGGATCATAATCGATTTAGAAATTTCTTTAGCCACGCTCAGACAATCCCACACGGATTTGTAACGATAAATTTATCAGACCCTCGGACAAGATATCGTGTCGGACTTGATCAAATATTTAGTTAGCGCATTAGCAGCCGAGGAGGTGAACGTCAACTAAATGGCGTCTTTTTTTTTTACCCTTGAGGAAGGCTCCGTTTGACAAACAGAGCTCTAAAATTGTTAAGTCTCAGTTTGGCAAATGGAGACTTAGAATATTTTTGCTTAAAATATACCCCAATTAGAGAAAGTCTCTTCACCCACTCTGCTGCTATTTCAATTAACTCCATTTAATTAATTACAAAGTTACAAATTTCTTTAAATGAGATTTGCAGTGACATTAAAAAAAAGTTTGCTAATTTTCCATTGCTTAATCATATCATCTTGGTATCATTTACCCAGCCCGTCTTAATAATTTACAAATTTATAAAAAAAAATATAATTTTCAAGTCTGCCTCTGTGAGCTTTAACTTTAATTTTTCTACAAATTTCATGTTTTTGGGGTGCCAAATAATCTATTTCAGGAATGTTTGGCTGTGGTGGATGAGAACCATTAATGAATGAATTGATTTTAGATAGTGCAGGAAAATTTCAAAGCAATGTTCAGCAGTTAAATAATGCATACAGCTCTACAGGTATGATGTAGCTTTACCTGTACAATACATAGTTATACATAAGCTTTACCTGTACAATGCATACAGCTTTACCCGTATAATTCATGTAGCTTTACCTGTATAATTCATACAGCTTTTGCATAAAGCTTTAATATACCACTCCAATGAAACAATGGTTAGAACAGATGCAGGAGGTTGTGGGTTTGAACCCCATGTTAAAACTGTATGGTAACAATCTTAAGTGACGAAAGAAGCAAAGCCAACACATTTTGTTAAACTTTGTGTCAAACAATTTAATTAAGGTGATGAATAAAAAATGAGAATAACTTTTATCAATATTTGTCCTTTTAGAGATCTATGAAAAGAAACAAAGGTCCCTTATAACACTCAGTACTGGAAATGTACTGGTCCGCCATGAGCTTTGATGTTGTCAAGGTAACATTGACCAGAATTCTTTTGAATAATTTATAACAGTTCGAGAAAAAAATTATTGTCCAAATAATGAGCACATTATATCACCAATGAACAGTCCAAAGAAACATTTTTACTCGTGAAAAATATCCAAGTACAACATCAGGAACACAAACTGTGAAAGAGAAATTGGAATGAAACTGGATTGCTCAATTTTCTCCATATATTCACTATATACTGCAACTTTGCAATAGATCCCATGTGAGAGTATACACTATCGATTGTGATGAACTAAGCATATTCACATGACCTTATGCAACCAATCGAATACACAGAATTGTTCTCAAAACTTTCATCTAGATGTACATAACATCTGGCAGTCATATCAAAGACATTGAACCTAGCAGTTAGCACTTGGAATTAAGAGGTTAGTGTTAGGACTGGTCAGCCTGGTGTCAGGATAATGTGACTGGATGGAACATGTCTGCGGTATGATCCCCCAGTGCTAGACAACACTATAAACTGCCACACGGCAGCAACATTGTGATATGACAGACAAACTGTTAAAGCTACATTAAAAATCCAAAAGATACATGCATACAGCTTTTACATGTATGCTACATTACCTGTATGACACATACAGTTTTACCTGTATAGTACATTACCTGTATGACATACAGCTTTACCTGTATAGTACATTACCTGTATGACACAGCTTTACCTGTATTGTACATTACCTGTATGACACAACTTTACCTGTATACTACATTACCTATATGACACATACAGCTTTACCTGTATAGTACATTACCTGTATGACACATACAGCTTTACTTGTATATTGCATGCATCTTTACCTGTAACTTATTCCATACAGTCATTGAAAATATATTTGAGTTTTAAAATCAGCAAATAGAATCTCCAGTATCTTCCAAGTAAAGTTTACTGATATCCTTTATGTTCCAATTATTGGCTCTGCTAAAACTGCACATTAGAAAAATTATATTTCTGAAGTTATGCTCAAGACTCGTAAAATTAAAATTTTGCCACTATGTATTTTTAGTTTGGAAAAACTTGACATTTGTATGGTAATGGACATTATTAGTGACCTCATCTGTGGGCTCTTTGGCTAGCGAAAATGGATTTAATTCTATTCACATACTTTTTCTTTGGTTCTCTACAAATGTACTACCATGTTTTCATATCTGTATGCCATTTCTAAACAGTTCTAATAACCAAATCACCTGCAAATAAGTACAAATATTCTATATTTCTGAGTGTTTAGTGGCTGATCGCCTTTGTTGTAATATAGCCTGAAATTCTTTTTCCAGCTCTATTTTTAAATTAGCCTCATGGCATCCAAGTTTTATAATAAAAGCTCTTAATTCTGGTTTCATAGCCAGTCTTTTACTGACATGAAATATTCAAGAACTAGAAGCCAAGAAAAACTGGTACAGATTGGATTTACTGGCAGCACCAGGCTGATCTCTCTTGTTGTCTGGTCTGAAATGTCTTTTCCTGCTCCATGTTTAAATTAGCCTCATGGCATCCAAGATGTATTATAAAGTCTCTTAATTCTGGCTCTATGGTCAGACATTTCCTGAAATGAAATATTCATTAGTTTATAGAAATGAAGCAAGAAAAACCGGTACAAATTGGTTTTACATGCCTGTGTATATCAATATTGCACCAGGAATACACAGAAATTGTTGTGGTCAAAAGTGCTATATTCTGTTCTGAATGATTAATTTAGACATTTTATTGTCCTAATTTTTCTTCAAAATATTTTCTTATATTTTGAGGATTATTATCTTGTATTATCAATTATTTCATATACCCTTGTTAAACAACGTTTTCCATCTATATAATAAATTTTATCAGCACATATGTACATATATTGAGAAGGGTTTATCTTAAAATATAGATTCTGAATTTGTTATCATTACCATTTGTACTAACATTTGCCAAATGCTATACAGCTAGGATTAAGCTGATGTGCCATTAGACCCTACACACATACACCCACACCCACACATGTGCCATCAAACCACATACGCACCTACCTAACTACCTACCTGCTTCTGGTTACCTACCCACCAATGTATGTACTTATCTACTGATGAGCCTACCAATGTATTGACCTAGTTAACCGACCTATCTTTGCCTTTTATCCAAATATATAAACTCGCATGCATAAACACATGCATGCATATGTGATTTGGATTTTTAGCAGCTTTAACAAGTTTTCAGTCTTATTGCTATGATGTTTGCAGTGTGGCAGTTTATATTGATGTCTAGCACTGTAGTATCATACCGAAACATGTAGCATCATGTCCCACCCAGTCACATTATTTTCACAGAAGGCTGACCTGTCCTGAAACTAAACTCTTAATCCTGTGTGACTAGCGAGGCAGCTGTTGATACTATTTATTATAAATCTTTTGTATGACCTGGCCAGGATTCAAACCACCGACCTTCAATATCTGATGCAGCTATTCTAACCATTGGGCCAAAGGGGTCTGTCAACATTGACATATATTATATATATATATATATATATACATTCAGCAGAGAGACATATGCCATTATATCATATACACAGATCATCATCATCAGTCTCTTGTCCTAGTGTGGTCATTGAGGCACTGTGCTGCTGAACATCTGATCAGTTCCCTCCACTTGTTTCGATCATGTGCCAATGCCTGTCTCCGCAAAACATTTCCATTCTGTGATGTCACCACTTTTTTCTTTGTCTACCTCTCCTTCTACCACCTTGGACACTACCCTGCAGTACTGTTGTGGATAGACTGTTTGCTCTAGTGACATGGCCATACCATTTCAGCTTTATCTTTTTGACAGTGGTGAGGAGGTCTTCATAATGGCAGAGTTTGTGCCTGATTGTGTTACGCACTTCATTTGTGATGTGGTCCATATAAGAGATGTCAAGGATGGTTCTGTAGCATCTCATTTCAAGTGCCTGGATTCTCGTTGTAATTCTGCTGTCAGGGTCCAGGACTCGCATGAATACAAAAAAGAGTGAGATGAATAGTGCTCTCAATAGTCTGATTTAGTTTTCAAACAGATATTCTTATCTCTCCAGATGCGTCTTAGTTTTGACATAGCTGCCATTGTTTGTGCTGCGCGTAACAAAATTTCAGTTCTTGACAGATACAATCATACATACATCATTTTTACAAAACTTTTTTTGTGATTAATACTTATTTTCATCATTAGCATCCTGATACAACATTACCATTACAGGAAGAAAAGGATCTAATTATTCCATTTTTCCATGTTATTAGGCCAGCATTTGCCTTGTCCTCATTATTTTGCCGAGATCAAATTCTACCATAGAGCTGCATATCAGTTGGATCTTAGAAGCTTTAAGATTGTAAACATGATTTTTAACAGGTTTGTTCAGAATTATTACTTTAACTGACTTTATATGTGTATTAGGATTTTACACCAGTTCACATGCAGCTATTATGGGGACTATTGCCTTGCCTATGCTATCATCATAATAATTAAAAACAAAATTAGGCATATGTATCACATACACAATACACAATTAATCTTCTAATCAAACATGGCTTCTTCCTTGAGACTGTACTACTATAAGGTTGATCTTTGATAAAACTAGATGATTTTTATCATCAAAGACATTATAGAAAACAACTATATTTCTCCTTAAAGGGGTTACTGGTACTATAACAGTTTAAATCTTCTATGTACAAATAATATACTGGTGCACTTCACAGCCAGTTGAGTGCAATATCATTTTAAAAGTTGATTAAGTATAATTTCTTCACAATGTTGCTGGTGAAAGACAGCCACCCTTGAAATTGAAAAGGACCTTTGGTAAGTCAATCACTCATGAAGATGACAAGAACCTATGGCAAAACACTCGAGAAGATAAAAAGGACCTATGGCATGACACTCTCCATAATGATAAAAATTATCAATGGCTAACCATGCACTCCTAAATATGAAAATGACCCATGGCAAGAAACTCGCACAGGAAGTTGAAAAGGACCTGTGGGAAGACACTACTGAGATGAAAAAGGACCTATGGCACAATATGCATGCCTGTAGATGGGAAGGAACATATGGCAAGACATCCACTCTTAAAAATGAAAAGGACTTGTGGCCAGACACCATTAAAGATGAAAAGGACATCTGGCAAGACATGCTAGAGGATGAAAAGGACATCTGGCAAGACATGCTAGAGGATGAAAAGGACCTATGTTAAGACACTCTTGAAGATTCTTCTGAGTCACTTAAGTTAACACCACAAGCTTGCCATACAAAGTAGACCATGGCTTAGAGCCTAGTCTTGAATCAAACGGGTTATGAATAGAAATCCAGCAAAATCAGACTGGTAACTAGCTTTGTTTGTAGCAACCGTAATACGTGTTCAAAGGGAGAGTATCAATTCAGTTACATCCAACTGAATCTATATTTTGCCAGTAGTTTTCAGTCAAATTCAGCCAGTCACATCCAATTAAATTGATATTTTGCCAGTACTTTTAAGTCATATCCAGCTAGTCACAGCTAATTAAATTGATATTTTGCCAAAACTTTTAAGTCATATCAAGACAGTCACAACCAACGAATCGCTATTTTGCCAGTCCTTTTAGTCATATCCAGCCAGTCACAGCCACTTGAATCTATATTTTGCCAGTACTTTTAAGTCATACCCAGCCAGTCACAACCAGCAAATCGATATTTTGCCAGTACTTTTAGTCATACCCAGCCAGTTACAGCTAATTGAATCGATATTTTGCCAGTACTTTTAGTCATACCCAGACAGTCACAGCCGATTGAATCGATATTTTGCCAGTACTTTTAAGTCATATCAAGACAGTCACAACCAACGAATCGCTATTTTGCCAGTACTTTTAATTCATACCCAGCCAGTCACAGCCACTTGAATCTATATTTTGCCAGTACTTTTAAGTCATATCCAGCCAGTCACAGCTAATTGATTCGATATTTTGCCAGTACTTTAAGTCATACCGAGCCAGTCACAGCCAATTAAATCGATATTTTGCCAGTACTTTTAAGTCATATCCCGCCAGTCAGTGCCAATTGGATCGATATTTTGCTAGTACTTTTAGTCATACCCAGCCAGTCACACCCAATTGAATCGATATTTTGCCAGTACTGTTACACGCACAGGGGTATTCACTTGACCGAGCGGTGTCAAAACCCTGGCGCGAGTCACGCTGGAAGTCATATGTTTTCCCCAAATTTCCAAAGACTTCCATACAACTTGAGTTGTAAAATGGAAAGAGAGACCTGTCTGCTATATTTAATAACCTTTGCTCTAATCAATTGGCGACTCAGATGAGACAACTTGCCCAAAAGTCCATTAACTGCACCTTTGCATGGTTTATCTTCATTATCATCCGATTTCCGTACCAACAGCTTGTCATGCCATAGAAATTACACTAGTATTCCCTTACTAACTGGGAAATATTTAACTGCGCGACCCTAGGCCAGTCAATCCTCATAATATCCGGCGTATCACGCTCATATACATACGCCCATTTTCCACTATGGACACATAAACGGTACCTACCAAGTTCCAACTTATTGATTCCATTCTATAATTTACTGATTTCCAACCATAAATACTGCCTTTTCAATCACAATACTTTTATACACCGCGGAATTTTAATATTGACTATGTTACTAAAGGGGACAGTCATTCGGCTTGTTCCCAAATTCACTACTAACGACCCCAGCATGGTTCAAATTCACTAACACTCGGCTCTGTGATGTTTGCTCCTACTAACTGGCTAACTGTTTCGGGCTAGTAATGTTTCCATAGCACCGAAGACCAAATACTCGCACAAATTAAAAACGGGATGCTGTCAAATACACATACTCCAAATTTATTACAGTACTTTTAAGTCATATCGAGCCAGTCACATCCAATTAAATCGATATTTTGTCAGTACTTTTAAGTCCTGCCCAGCCAGTCACAGCCAATTGAATCGATATTTTGCCAGTACTTTTAAGTCATATCAAGACAGTCACAATCAACGAATCGATATTTTGCCAGTACTTAAAGTCACATCCAGCCAGTCACAGCTAATTTAATCAATATTTTGCCAGTACATTAAGTCATACCCAGCCAGTCACAACCAACGAATCGCTATTTTGCCAGTACTTTTATTCATACCCAGCCAGTCACAGCCACTTGAATCTATATTTTGCCAGTACTTTTAAGTCATATCCAGCCAGTCACAGCTAATTGATTCGATATTTTGCCAGTACTATTAAGTCATATCAAGACAGTCACAGCCAATTGAATCTATATTTTGCCAGTACTTTTAGTCATACCCAGCTAGTCACAGCCACTTGAATCTATATTTTGCCAGTACTTTTAAGTCATATCAATCAAGACAGTCACAGCTAATTGAAGGGTCTTTATCTTAATCTGTTGAATCTTCTATAGATCAGGAGATAAATAAATTTGTGCTACTATGCTTTTGTATGCTTACTTTAAAAAAAATAACTTTCGTATTTGAGTCAGTTGCATGAAAACTAACATTTCTTTCAGTTTGTTTCATCATCGTCCAAACAGTATAGGTTCTTGTGCTTTTTCTTTACACATTTTTGCCCTTTATTATGAAATAGTGAAGTGAGATGAAGCAGCTTTTTTGCTGGATGGTGGGTGGGATAAGTAGCTGTGTTGTTACAGAAGAATGTCTAGAATGATGTGGTAATAAGATAGGATTCTTACTACTATAAGGGTATCGTACAAACTGACTTCATTTTGATCTCTGCGAGTTTAGATAATCGATAATAAAGATATCGTTAAATTTATAACAACTATTTCTAAGCAAAATTATAAAAGTTGTCCGAGCAGAATCAGACTTTTCTTTAACAGTCATGTATATTGTGCCAATTAGTGTGATACACAATTAGTGTGATACACAAGACTTTTCTTTAACAGTCATGTATATTGTGCCAATTAGTGTGATACACAATTAGTGTGATACACAAGACTTTTCTTTAACAGTCATGTATATTGTGCCAATTAGTGTGATACACAAGTTTTGTCAAAGTGCACAAACAAATTTAAATGATTTTCTCGAGGGGTTGGTGATGATTTAATTTATAGACTGGATTAAAGTGAATCATATGATAATTTTGTGTGGAACTCAATAATAATAATAATAATAATAATAATAATAATAATAACAACAACAACAACAACAACAACAACAACAACAATAATAATAATAATAATAATAATAATAATAATAATAATAATAATAATAATGGTATTTGCTGCTCAGTATTTGATCAAAATCAGAGTTTGAAAGGTGAACATGTATATAGTGGTCACCTGTGTACAAAAGCCAGTTTGGGCGTTTCTTTTCCAATTGGCGGCTGCAATTGACATATCTAATTATATAATTTGCATTCTTGCAAAGATGTGCATATCTGAACACTGCAACTGGACTTTTCTTTTTTGTAGAAAGGAATCTAGATCATGTTTACATACATAATATGTTGGAAAGAATGCTTCAAAAGGCACATGCTTTCTTGTGCAGTCCCATTCAGATTGTCACGAAAGTTGCCCTATAAATTCAGAGGTATGTATTGATCTCAGGCTGGCAGCTTTTACGTTCCAGTGAAAAAAACAAGAAACAAAATAAATCAAGGGTTAAATCTTCTAGAAGCATTTCTATGAAAATTGTAAGAAAACTATTTTATGTGCATTATCAAAATGTAATATTTAGCCTTTTCAAAATAAGTGGTAGACAAAAATTGTTTACTGTTCATTTTACTATATATCAATTTTACAGAGAGTAAAATAATATTACTGTAACATTTATTCATGTATATATGCATTGCACTTTGAGACAGCGGAAAGGTCCAGTAAACATAACCATCCCGCAGATAGTTAGGGTCGCAGGGTGGTTTATTGACGCTAGTCCTGACATCTCACCCCATTCCGCGTGGATCTAGTCTCGGCTTGGCGAACCTGCGTATGGGAGAAAGCTTGCTTCTTCCTCTACCAAATATACTGGCCGCCATGTATAGTCTGTCTTGTGCTGAAAATTTAATTAAACACACAAAAAAACAGATGTTATCAAATGGGCAAACTACATACCAAGAGCATCGGAATATCCTCCTGCGAACACATTGGGGCAATAAAATTGGATGTAAACATTTATTGAAACAATATATATATGTTTTGCATAAAACTCATTTCTGTTTGGGATGCCACTTTAATAGCTGTTACTTCCGCTGTTTCTAGATAATGCTGACATACGATTTTGTCTCTTAGTGGATAATTGATAATATATGTCTGTAGCGATCCCTAATACCACAGTGTATCGTTGTGCGTTGTAATATTAACTAGTAAGGAAATAAGATCGCATAAATCCCATGGTAAGGAATAGCGTGAGAAAATGTTTATCCATATTGACTTTGAAATAATGCGTGATCGAATCAGATGACGGTTATTTCCTTTTAGCTGTAAGTGCGCCATAACTTCTAACACTGTCTGAAGCATGAAATAAAACAGAATGGCAACTTCAACACGCAAATGTGTAGTTCAAATAGGGCACATCGAGTATGTTAACTTTACTTAAAGCCAGCACAGTATAAATTTCACTAGTTAGGTATTAAACTGAATTGTAAATTAGTTCTTTGTAAGCATGACCATTTAAATACTACGAGCCATTTGCAAATAAGCTTATAAAAGAAGAACTAATATACGAATGCACGCATTAGCAGACAACACAAAGGATACACAAAACTGAGGATAGTTAACACTAACGTTAACAAGATTCCGATATAACCAACAGTTAAAATGAAAGAGACATAACCTAAATAGATGTCAATCCAAATTGTAGATCGATTAATGTTAATCAACAGTTTTACGACTGAAATTTGATACAATTTCAGCTTGCTGCTAAATCATTAGCTAAATAATCAGTACTTTAAACATGGTAACTCATTCTCTGGAAAATATATACGGTATTTTTAATTTCCATCACTTCGATACTTTCGAAGCATCTGCCGCGGTGCCGTCATATTTAGACGCATGCGTACTTAGAAACTATCATTACTTTGTTAAATTTACAGTATTAATTGGTATATGAGCTTCGTTGAAATTGTATCGCTTACAGTATCGAGTCTCAAGGTCCATCTCTTCTGCATGTTTTTGGAATATCCATCATCTTAGCTATCATCGTTAACAATAAGCGTGAGCTGATGGAAAATGGTCACCATTCTAAGTAATTATCAAACTAAAAATGCTTTAGTCGACAGTGAGTCAAGAACATTCTTATGGCAACAGAAAAAAAAAGACAAAGCTTTTACTTTTTCTTCAAAGATGTTAGTTAACCTTCTGTGACCGATATAGCTTTTGGTGTCCCTCCCAGTGATAAAGTTCTTTTGTAATTTCTGTAGGTGGTAATATATGTAATGCTATTCGAGTATCATTGTTTACTTTCTTTTCCACGGTAAAGTCAAACAGTATGTTTTAATGGAAGAAAACAAACGCATTGAAGATGATATAATCAAACATTCGGATTACGAATGATAGTCTGAGAGAAAGGGTACAAATTCTTTCCCAAGTGCTTTGGGAAGCGTTTGCACACACGCTGTTTAATCTCTACAAGTGAAAAATTACATGTAATTATTTCATAAAGTAAATACTTGCAAAACATTATTTTTAATAAGGAGAAAGCTGTCTCAAATAGCATATGCAATTTCAATGTATGACTACGGCTAACCTAAAAAAAATCCCCAAGCGTCAAAGCAACCGGCCTGATCACGTAAAAAGCAAATATCACTCGTCAACTTAAACGAATGTTGCAAGTTTGGATAATGGCATTTGAATTACGGTGATTGTATTGCTGACATCAGACGAGAGTAATATTGACCACTGGTGTCGTGCCTGTAGTTTCCATTTCGAATTTAATTTATCACATATGAGTCAAAGCGTGAAATGACTTGGATTTACTAAAATAAAAGCAATACTAATCATGTTAAAGATCAAGACTTCGGCTGAAACCATTTCGCAAGCCAAAGCATGGTGCATAAATAAAACAACGATTTGGAGAAATATGGAAAACATTTGAAGCTGCACCGTCGAAGAAGAAGCAATGATGAACCTCATTCCCAAATAATCCCCTCCCACTTTGATGTAGAGAATTTCTCCACAAACGTAACTGCAAACAAACAAGAGAAAAAGAACAAACAACCTAATTTCGTATCTGCACCAGCCACACGTCTAGCATACAGGGTTTAAATTAGACCTTTCAAGCAGTGTGATGGAAAAGTGATGGAAAAGTGATGACAAACTGAAATCCGCAAGAAATATTCTTTTTCTCTCTCAAGACATTTCGTTTAAAAATGAAGGCTTCGGTTTAATACATTACACGCATAATGTGCTTTTAAACTAACAACACAACTATAAAGCTTGACTAGAATTATCTGAACGGAGTGGGGAGACAACCGATGACAAACTTTGCTACAGATGGAGAGACGAGCGGAAGGAAAAATGGATCAAAAGACCGACAGAGTGATACGGCAACATCATTGTCCTTGTTCTTTGCCAAAGTGAATTGAGAAAAAAAATTCAAAATGCAGTATAGAAAGAAAAGTAATGACAAACTTAATTCTCAAAATGCCTCTCTTCGTGACAAAAGGGGATGGTGGAAATAAAGTAAAATCTTCTTGCACAAGTAGTTATGTGTGAACATTGGGGGGCGGGGTACGGGAATTGATATTAGCCCACATGTTTACATTATGCGGCACTTGGGGATGAGAGAGAGATCCAGTGTTAAAATTGTTAATTATCTTCAACATGCGAATGGTATTAAGGATACAAACGTGAATGTATGGTATGTTACGACTCTATGGTCTTAAACTAAACAACAGGAAAAGCAGAATTAATGCCTTTATTCAATTTCAACAAATAATTTAAAAGTTATTATACTCGGACATTTTTCTTTTCATATCAGATTTGCATTACATGATTAAAAGTAGTTATACTCGCACAAAAGAATAAAAATATATCAAGTGTAAAGAAGAAATAATAGTTTAATTACTGGCAGTAGAAGTAAACAGCGGTGTTACTTCCCCTTAGCTACGATTTCCCACCTATAGAAGACGCCTACCAGAAATAACGCACATTTTCCCCACAAGACGACGTACATTCTTCTTGTTGTAAAAAAAATAAAACACTACAAAATATGCATGATGATCATTTAGATGGAACTATTGAAACCAAATTTACTGTTTACTGGCCGACTTTGTAAAAAATATAAACTAAAAACTAAAGTTGCCTTCTTTATGTCGGCCGACTTCATAAAATAAAATGTCGACAGAGTTAAAATAATCCAAAGTCAGTTTCCCGGGATGGCATGCTTTGTAGAAAAATAACCTTTGTATTTTGTATCCTGTCGATAGGCTTAAGCACGGGTTATTACTCGCTGCCAATTGTGTTTATTCATCACCATAGCTTCTATTTGTTGGTGATATGTAATCATAATTGATACAAACGTTCATTGATGTTCGCAGGGTAAATAGTATACACAGCTATACCTTGCTTTAATAATACTTTTGTAATCCATGCTAGCGAAAAGATTATCATTTGCACTCACATCGAATGTATTTTCAATTAATGATTTTGTTTGCGAGATACCGTCGCATAGTTAACGTGGATACAATACCATCTTGGTCACTTTGCACCTTATAATGTATCATGCGTGAATGGCAGGTGTTTTCAAGCAATCGGGTGATATTCTGGTCCCTTTTATCTCACAGTAAGGATGCATGCGCCAGCTGGCATCCACTACATATACGGAGTTCGTGGATATATTATTTCTTTAATAAATTTCTTACGATGAAAAAGAATGAATACATGATAACAATAAAAGGTTAATGTTTTCATTTTATTTGCGTATAAGTCTTTTGTTTATGATTGTACCGTGCAGTGAGTGGGGGTGGGGGCCCACATTCAACACAAAATTAATTCGTTTATTATTTTGTATTGAATAATCGAGCAAATATCATTGACGATATTGACAAGTAATGACATGCTTTCAGATTACGTGCGCACACACTAAGATATCATCACTAAAAATAAAACCAAGCAATACATTTAATTGGTGAGAGCTTCATATTGCAGCAACACTGAAAAATGTCCATCGTCTGTCTGTCTGTCTGTCTGTCTGTCTCTCTCTCTCTCTCTCTCTCTCTCTCTCTCTCTCTCTCTCTCTCTCTCTCGTGTGTGTGTGTGTCTAATCGAGTGTGTATTATATGCATCAGTGTTACAACCTGAAGCCTAAATTAAATATGTTTCTTATAATATCTCGTATACCTCATGTACTGTGTCGCTACTCTGACAAAAATGTATATATATTCTGTATAATATTATCTGTTAAGTATTATTGTTTTATAAATTAATATTGATAATTTTAAAATTTATATTGATAACCAGAAGACTGAAATTAGGAATTACATGCAGATGCATATATTTTTAAGCATAAACAATAAAGATATATCAGTATTTTAATTAGAACGAGCAAGATACGTCAGTTTGTTTCTCACATATAAATACGTTACGAAGCATGGTTATTTCTTTTTAAAGAATATTGTTACACGCACAGGGGTATTCACTTGACCGAGCGGTGTCAAAACCCTGGCGCGAGTCACGCTGGAAGTCATATGTTTTCCCCAAATTTCCAAAGACTTCCATACAACTTAAGTTGTAAAATGGAAAGAAAGACGTGTCTGCTATAATTATTAATCTTTGCTGTAATCAATGGGCGACCCAGAGGAGACAACTTGCCCAAACGTCCATTAACTGCACCTTTACATGGTTTTTCTTCATTATTATCCGTTTTCCGTACCGATAGCTTGTCATGCCATAGAAATTACACCAGTATTCCCTTACTAACTGGGAAATATTTAACTGCGCGACCCTAGGCCAGTCCATCCACAGAATTTCCGGCGTATCACACTCATATACATACGCCAATTTTCCACTATGGCCACATAAACGGTACCTACCAAGTTCCAACTTATTGATTCCATTCTATAATTTACTGATTTCCAACCATAAATGCTGCCTTTACAATCACACTACTTGTATACACCACTGAATTTTAATATGGACTATGTTATCGAAAGGGACAGTCATTCGGCTTGTACCCAAAATCACTACTAACGACCCAAGCATGGTTCAAATTCACTAACACTTACTCCAAATTTATGACATTACCCCCGCCTTTAAAAGATCACTCGTCCCGAGTGACACAAACGTCACATTTCTGTGATCTAAATCACAATTTGAAGTATTTTTTTTTTTTTTTTTTTTTTTTCTAAATTTAACCCCACACCCGATAAACGATTACCAATATGATTATATACAACAACATAAACTATCCAAATCTAAACAAGTTGAATCCAAGATGAAATAATGTTTCAACCACTTAGTCGGGTTCAAACTCCCTCACGACTTCCTCGAAATTGACTTGTCTAAGCATAGGTCTCTAACAACAGACATCAAATGCAACCAGAACCATTCCTCTTTACATTAAAACTCTGGTCTGGAGATTGCGTTTCCACCAGGACACACGTTCTCCTAATAGACCTTGGTACACCTGTACACATCACGAGGTTAGCGTTCTTCAGAGACACCTTCTCTTACTAACCTCCAACAAGTCAACCATGACTTCAATGCCCAAATATTTTTCAACTCAGTCTGTGCCAGACGATCCTATTTGTTTCTTTCACTGTTAATTCACTACAAATTCCACACCAGTTGTTACCTAAATCCCTAAGAAAACCTATCCCCAAACGCTAAAGTTTGGAACACCATTACATCACGATTCAACTATAATTGTGGTGTGCACTACAATTTCTTCATGCTGCTAAATAACTAACACGTGCTTTGAATTGTCCTTCACAGTTTTCCAAATTGACACCATTCCATTCATGCAGACAAGTCAAACTATGCATGATGAAAACCTCGCTGAACCATATATGATCATGAAGATGCGTGTAGACGATTTCTTTCTTCCTTCTTAATGTGCTCTGTATAAATCAATTCTCAACTGGCAAGTCGCTAACAGTTCAATGACAAACAAAATACAGGTTCCGTCCTGTACTACCCCACGAGGTTAGAGAATGCGTTCTTCAAATGAAACACGACCTCTTAAGAACCTCAAAAATAAGTCAACCATGACTTCAACGCCCATCTGGCGCGACCCTATTGTCACCAACAGAACGCTAGACTTGACACTGCCTTTTCAATCATCTTTTCACCACTTAACCGTACCCTACAGCAACACAAAAATAAAAATAAACAAATAGTCCACCAGCCTCCAAACACCCATACATAATACCCTTATTTTCTTTCAATTCAGCCATGTTTAACTCCAAGCACAATTCAAACAACTAGACTTAATTTACCACCTGGTCTCATGCAGCAACAACTTCTAGAACTTTTCTGCTCTAACACCACATGATTACAAATTATAAAACTAATACATACAATAATAAAACCCCAATCAAGACCGACATCTGTCGTTACAGAATTTAAAAATATAAAACAAATAATCACACCAATAATCAAATTATTTACATAGCCTTTGGGCGCATTCTGATTTAATTGTAACTGCGCGGCTTTTAATTGTCACCCGTAGACAATATGTCTCAACCCATCCATGTAATAATTACGGGGAAAAATTATTACCCACCCATTTATAACTTTTATTTGCCGTTTCTACTGGTGTATGACGCTTATTCAAATTTTGGAGTTTTACTCATTGTAAGTGCTACTAGCACATGACATATCTGAACTCATTTACAATGTATGTGTGCACCTTAGTACAACACAGCATCGTTTCTTCGTCGCGCCCTTCTTTGTTCCATTAACTTGGCCCTTTGGGCTGTAATTGGATATGGTGATTCCTCTTCTTCCCTATCGGTTTCATCACCGCTATCGTGCATATTTTCCTGGCCATCGGTGTCTTGGTGTTCACTCTCAGGTCGCACCAAGCATGGTTTTAGTCGGTTGAAGTGAACAATCTGAGTCGCCTTATGATCGGTCCGTGCAATCAGGTATGTAACATCCGTTATCCTCTTTGCAATTCGCCACGGTCCAGTCCATTTGACCATAAGTTTAGGTGATGTACCTTTCTTTCTTAGTGTCTGGTGCAACCACACCATGTCACCATCACTAAAAGACTGGCCGTGAACCTTGAGATCATAGGCGACTTTCTGATGCCGAATAGCTGTGCCTAATTGTTTTCGTGCTTCTTCGTTTGCCTCCCACATTGCATTTCTATAATTTGCCACAAATTGAGACAGATTCTTTGGGGCCTCGTCTGGTGTTCTGCCAACTAGAAGATCTGTAGGGAGAATCACTTCTCTACCCAGCATCAGCTTGTTTGGGGTGAATCCAGAGGAAGTGTGCTCAGATGCACGATAGGCCATGCTCGTAAGAGAAAGGTACTGGTCCCAGTTTTCTGGTTTATCATCTACATATGCTGCAAGCATCTGGCATAACGTTCTGTTATACCGTTCCACCATCCCATTACATTGCGGATGATAGGGAGACGTTCGCGTTTTCTTAATCCCTAACATTACACAGAGCTCTCTGAATACGGCACTTTCGAACTGTCGGCCTTGGTCAGATAATAGTACACGAGGTACACCAAATCTACAAATAAAATTATCCAACAACGCTCTTGCAACCGTGATGGCTTCAATATTAGGTAGAGGCACCGCCTCTATCCACTTAGTGAAATGATCTCCAATTACCAGGATATATGCATTGCCTTCGTCTGTCTTCGTAAGGGGTCCCAAAATATCCAAGGCTACTAGCTCTCCTGCTTCACCAGCCGATATGCCCTGAAGTTTCGCCCGGCGCTTCTGCTTGGGACTTTTATGCTGAGCGCAAACGGAGCATGTCGCACAGTAGTCACGTATATCATCCCGCATACCGGGCCAATAGTAACGTTGACGCACTTTACTGAGGGTTTTGTCGACACCTAAATGTCCCCCGGCGGCTCCATCATGGCATTGTTTTAGCACTTCACGCCGCCAACTGTATGGTACGACGATGAACCTTTTAACTGGCTTTCCAGAACGATCTAGCCAAACTCGCACAAGTATCCCGTCTGACATCTCTAATAATTTATATGTCCCCCATAACGCCTTAACTTCTGCGCTATTCCCAGATACCTCTTCCCATGCAGGGCGTTGCTGCCTCTCAACCCAACTAATTACTCGTGACAAAGTAGCATCTTGTCTCTGTATCCCTCCAAAATGTATCCCACTGTCTAGCCGTATAGCAGATAATCCCACGCTACATTTGCTACAGTATCTGCACCCGCTGCAAGGTAAGCGACTCAAGCCATCAGCATTGGCATGTTTAGTTCCAGGACGATGTTCTATCACAAAATCATATTCTGATAACTGCTCCAACCAACGGGCCAACTGTCCCTCTGGCTCTTTGAAGCTCATGAGCCATCGCAGGCTACTGTGGTCAGTGCGTACCTTGAAATTTCTCCCATAAAGGTATGTCTTAAAGTGACGAATGAAATGTACGACAGCCAACAGCTCACGACGAGTGACACAGTACTGACGTTCTGTCCTGTCCAAACACCGACTAGCGTAAGCTACCACTCTTTCTTTGCCATCTATGTTCTGGGACAGGACAGCACCTATGGCTTCACCACTCGCATCTGTGTCGAGTATAAAGGGGCTATTGAAGTCCGGTACAGCCAACACTGGTGCAGAGGAAAGCGCTTTACGCAATTTTTCGAATGCCGCCTGATGTAATTCTGTCCAGTGGAAAACTGAATTCTTTGTCGTTAGCTGATGTAAGGGAGCTGCAATATCGGCAAAGTTTCTTACGTACCGCCTATAATAACTGCAAAAACCTAGGAACCTCCGCACTGCGGTAATTGATTTTGGAGTAGGCCATTTCAAAACAGCTGCCACTTTCTCAGGATCAGTTGCAACTCCAGCTGCGGAAATAGCGTGACCAAGATACCTAACTTCTCTCGCACATAGTGTACATTTGCTGGGTTTCAACTTTAGGCCAGCCCCTAGAAGACGGGTAAAGACGCGCGCTTGTCTTTCAAGCAACTGATTGAACGTGCTCCCGAAAACTATAACGTCGTCGAGGTAAATTAGACAAACTTCATATTGCAACCCGGCTAGGACGGCTTCCATAAGTCGTTCAAAGGTCCCCGGCGCGTTGCATAAACCGAACGACATGACTTTAAACTGATAGAGACCCCTTCGCGTTGCAAACGCTGTCTTAGGCCGATCTGCTTGCTCAATTTCTACTTGCCAGTACCCTGACATCAAATCTAATGTGGAGAACCAGCTCATACCTGACAGTGAATCGAGACTATCATCAATTCTAGGAAGAGGGTACGCATCCTTCTCTGTAACTGCATTTAGCGCCCTATAATCTACGCAAAACCTCTTCTTCCCATCCTTTTTAGCTACTAAGACCACTGGGGCAGCCCAAGGGCTTACAGACGGTTCTATAACCCCTTTTCTAAGCATGTCGTCAACTTGTATGTCAATCTCCTGACGGAGCTGGAACGGTAATCTTCTAGGTGGGACTCTAATTGGCGCGGTATTGCCTGTTTTGACAGTGTGCTTGATCAAGTTTGTTCTGCCCAAGTCGTCATCATCTTTAGCAAACACTGTGCAAAATTCACTTAATTGTTTGCTTAGGCCTCGTGCTTGATCCGGAGTCAAATGGACGCTTGACTTCTCAAACAATTCAGTTAAATGTGAAGGCAGACTGCTGTTCGAATCCGGTTTCTGACTTTCGACAATTTGTGTCGATAGGGCCGCACTGGCTTCGGCACAACAAACACCAGCCTGCAAGTTTACCACCTCTTTAGTCGGGTTTAGCAACCGTATTGGCACTGTTCCGTCCATCGTCTTAATGACGGCTCGCGCGACCAGGATTTTAGTTTCATGCCTAAACATCGATAGAGGCTCTAGCACTGACTCTGTAGCTAGCTTCCCACAACCAACATTCGCCATCCAACCTCGCGTGATAACTTCCGTCTCTGCCGGGACAATGATGTTTTCAGCCAAGGTGATACGATGACAGCCCATAGACCCCGCAAAGTGGCATGGGAGTTTTAGTCCCTGCATCTGCAGTGTACACTGCGTAATACTAATATCGCACTTATGCAGCCGAAAAAAATCTAACCCAAGTATTCCATCGGGCCTAATGTCAGCTACAACGAAAACATGTCGCCTTCTGACACCTGTCCAAGCAATGCAAAATTCAGCCTGACCATATGTTTCAATTTTGTTACTGGATGCACTGATTAGCTGACTATCCACGGCATTGAGTTTTGGCTTTATATGACCAAGTGTTTCATACCGCCTCTTGCTGATGATCGAAACAGCAGCGCCTGTGTCTGCTAGTAAAGCGAGCTCCACTCCATTAACACAACATTGCGTGTATAGTCCCGGCTCCTGGTTTACATAACGTACAGGTTTGGCGTTTTCTGTTCTTGTCCTCCTAGAATCTCCCTCTCTTTGGCCTCTTGTTCTCCATCGTTCATTGTATCTGTTTAAAGGCTTGGTGCATTCGCTTTGGTAATGACCCCGACCATTACAATTCCAACACTGGACCCCTGTTCGCCTTGAATCGCGTTGCTTATCCCCCGACTCGTGCCAACGACCTAATGCATCTTGATGTTTTTCAGTCAATTTCTTATTTTGTTTTAGTAATTCTTCTACTTTTGCTTCTAACCTTGCTATTTCAGTTATATTTGTACTATCGTCGTCCTTGTCTTCTGACTCTTCATAGCCTCTACATGCAGAACTTACTGGCTTCTGTCTTACGCCAGCACGCAGGAAAGCCTCCCATTCAACCCCTACTCTGATGGATTCTTGCAAACTACTAGGGTGATGCCGCCAAATTTCAAGTTTTAGGTTTTCATCTTGTACTGCCCCTAAGAAATGGTCCTTTGCAAGCCTATCGCGGATATCAGGCGGGCAACCAGGATATGCCAAAGAAACCAGTCTCTGTATCGTTTGACCTAACTCAGGGAGCGTTTCTCCTTTTTTTCTGAAACAGCTTCGAAGCTGTGCCTTGTAGTACTCATCTTGGTTACGAGGCGCAAAGCGAGCTTCCAATGAAGTTTTCAATTTCTCAAATTCGACTTGACCGGGCTGGACTTGGAGATCGGTTAAGACTTGGAGAGCGTCTCTCCTTAAACACGCTGCCAAACGCAATCCCTTTTCAGTTTCGCTCCATTCATTAATCATAGCGCAGTGTTCGAAATGTGTCATATAGTCGAGAAAAGGTTGAGAACCATCATAAATGTCTGCTTTCACTGTTGCCTTATTTCTAGTTGGAGGCGCAGAAGCACAGAGTTCTGTTTTTGCAGTTTCGACCTTCTTGCTCAACTGAAAGTTTGGCGTCTCCCTTACTTCCTTAACCTCACTGCGGCTCCCATTCGAACATTTTGTCAACAAATGACCCATGGTGGTACTTAACCTGTCAAACTTGTCCGTAATGAGTGTGTCAATGGTCTGAAGCAGACTATCAGTAGGCGAACTACTCGCTCCCTTGGATACTGAGTACGTGGTTCGATCATAAATGTCTGCCTTCACGTTCTCAGGCACACTCTCTTTAATGGTTCTGAACCTCAGATCTTCAGCCCATCCATCACGTGCACGTACATTGCCACTATCGGCCTCGCACGGAGTTGAAGTCGCATAGCATTGAACACCACTGTCTACGTCTATTAACTTTCTTGGCCTCCTATCAATAGGCGACAATGGCGACAAGAGTCGCCAATGCACAGACTGTGGTAAAGGCGTATTCAATAATGAGGTAGGTGTACCTCTGCCTGTAGCCATCCTAATAATTTATAATACTCTTGCAATACTCACAATTTGCCTGTGTCGATGTACTTGGTAGCACACTACCAATTGCTATTTAAGACCAATGAAACCGTATGCGGTTGTTATTGCTATTATTATTATTATTATTATAAGCCCCCGAATCCCTTATTGAATTTCAATAAATACAGCATAAGGTGTATGAATTTACCAAATACAGCGGGGAGAAGGTGTTGTCAAACACACGTTCTTTTGCTTGTATTAATTGTTCTTGTAAACTACTAACTTTAAAAATAATAACCAGCTAATGCCTTTACTCTAACATAAGTAAAAATACTAACACAGCCGACTATCATAAAAATGTCTGCTCAACTTTTCGCTTTCTGCGCGACCTACCAAATACAATACTTTTGTCATCGCTGTTCTATATCCCGGATAAAACACTCCATCCTGCTTGAACATCGTACTCCTCTTAAAAATCCTTCTCAGCAGCAAATGCATATATCTACTCTCGCAGACCAAATGTCGCGAAATCTCAATAAACGAAGTTAAAGTCGCACTAGCCATAATATTTCTTTCCTCTTTCTTTCCAAATGCGAAGCAATAGTCAGTTTCACACATAATAACTCTGAATAAATTGCAAACCATGACAGAACTATTCACACATATCCCAAAACGCTGTCACCAGAAATTTTTCTTGTTACACGCACAGGGGTATTCACTTGACCGAGCGGTGTCAAAACCCTGGCGCGAGTCACGCTGGAAGTCATATGTTTTCCCCAAATTTCCAAAGACTTCCATACAACTTAAGTTGTAAAATGGAAAGAAAGACGTGTCTGCTATAATTATTAATCTTTGCTGTAATCAATGGGCGACCCAGAGGAGACAACTTGCCCAAACGTCCATTAACTGCACCTTTACATGGTTTTTCTTCATTATTATCCGTTTTCCGTACCGATAGCTTGTCATGCCATAGAAATTACACCAGTATTCCCTTACTAACTGGGAAATATTTAACTGCGCGACCCTAGGCCAGTCCATCCACAGAATTTCCGGCGTATCACACTCATATACATACGCCAATTTTCCACTATGGCCACATAAACGGTACCTACCAAGTTCCAACTTATTGATTCCATTCTATAATTTACTGATTTCCAACCATAAATGCTGCCTTTACAATCACACTACTTGTATACACCACTGAATTTTAATATGGACTATGTTATCGAAAGGGACAGTCATTCGGCTTGTACCCAAAATCACTACTAACGACCCAAGCATGGTTCAAATTCACTAACACTTACTCCAAATTTATGACAATATGAAGATATTTTGTTTATCTTTGTTCAATTCTTTTCCTAAAATCTATTTTCTTTTACAACTTATCGAAATTGTCAAAAACATCTAGTCTTACTTAAATGTCATACATAGTATCTACTTGTTGTTTGAAGAACAAGAACTTGTTAAAACTATATTTAAGTTGGGGTTTTCAAGTTGGGACGAATTGTTATGGGCTGAATTTTCTTTGGACCAAATTGACTATAATCCGGCACAAATAATACAGTGTTCACATTCTCCACTCTATTCGATCCCGCAGCTTCAATTCACGGTATTGGATATGTTTTCAGCCACTTAGTATCTGGAGTGTCCAGTGACTGGAGTGTCCTATGTCCAGAACCTAGTGTCCGGAGAGTCTGGAATGCGTTAGCCTGTCTGGAGTGTCCAGAGTGGTTAGAGGGAACCGATCGTTCTAAGTCTCGGAGTGATCGAGGTCTACGTGGTGCAAGCTGTAAAGCCAACCACAGGAATTATTCGTAGCAGCTGGACTTTTCAGAATAAAAGAAACCCAAATGTTTTAAGATTTTCTAAATGGCCAGAACAAGAATATTCGTCTCCTGTTTTGCTTGGCTGAAAGAATTACCAACCTGAGAAGAGAAAATTTTTATAGATGCCGATCTTGTCAGGATAAAAACGACGTGAGTTTGATGACGAGCCAAGAAGAAGGGTTGGAAGAGTATCTACAAGAGGCAATGCTATTCATCTGAGAAGAGAACACTACGTGAAACTCGTATTCAGACTTGCGTTTTTACCTCGAATAATTTATCTGGAGAGCAAATGCATCGAAGCTGGCTTTCAATACCGTAAAAAAGGCTAAGCGTTGCTTATCGACGTATTTGACAGAGCTTTTAAAGAAAAAGTGTCAGGTATGTGAACAATAGATCAGAGATAGAAAAGAATGGATACCCGAGAAGTTCACTACCTTCTGATTCACAGTTCGTACACAAATTGTTGATATCCAATGGCGAGTGCCATAGACGAACTTCCTCGTCGTACACCTCAAGATGCTCAAGACTCTATAACCATGACAAACGATAGCCATCAGCCAGGAACAAAGTGGGTGGCCGTCTACTTTCCCAAAGATCACGGTGTGAAATATTTTGATTCTCATGGATAACTTGTTCTGGAAAATATCAATGACTTTATGAAAAGAAATGCTGTATCAACTCAATTCAATGATGTGAAATTACAAGGATTAAATTCTTGGTGGACAACACTGTATGTATGTTCTTCATTAAGGCAGTAATGGACTTCCTTCAGAAGATTTACTGGAGCCCCGAGTGGCCTATAAAGCGATCACCTTTATGATTCACTGCCATATCGTTCTACCTACGTTTGTTTGAGTCTCGGGTTCGACGAATGTGGGTATGCGAGAAAGCTTGCCAGTAGATTCTTTTGTTTCTGTGGTTCTTTCCGGGATTTTCCCGTGTACTTCCAAACCATTTATATTGGCCTCCATGTAAAGCCTATCTTGTGTAGAAAAGTGGCGTTAAACTCTGCAACAACATCTGAACATTTACTGATGTTGTTGTTGTTGTTATAGAATTTAACGCCGGTTTTTGTTGAAACAAAAGTTGATATTCGATCTACATAGGTATAATTAATCTTAATATGAAGGAAAACATTCACATACAGTATTGAAGCATATCTAAGGGATAGTTGTCGTAGAAGTTGTTTTACTGTCTTAAGAATAATATTGAGACACTCGTAGCATATATGTCAATGACGCTGTTGTGGCGGGTCGTATATGTACGGCATGTTCTTATTAATTGCGCTTAAACCTCCAAATGAAAAAAAATTGTATGTTTTAAAGATAACTGAAAATGAAATATAGCTTTAGCGGAGTGGCAAATGTCTAAAATACAGTACACGTCAAGTTCGAATAGGACTTTCATTTAATATTGCATTAAAAGTGTCATTGTTTTATTGTCCGTATTGTCTATATTGTTGTTGTTGCTGCTGTTGCTGTTTTGATCTCTTGAAGAGAATAATTTTAAACAAATTTGTTTGTTTGAAGAGACAATGATTTCGACACAAAATTAATTATGAGTGTGTAAAGTAAATAATGGCTAATTTGCAAATAAATAATGCTTTTTTAGGACATAAACAAGTATTGCGTGTAAAGAAAATAGTATATATTTCTTTATTATTTACAGGATTAGCAAGATGGCAGCCAATTGGGATTTACAATTGATTTATGGTCACTAGTAACAAATTAACTGCTGAACACATTGACACCTAACTATTCCAGAAAGACGTGGAAACCTGGTAAAGCAACCAAATTTGTGTTGGATTCTTACATAATTTGTGCAATATGTCTGAGTTAATTGAGACACACGCGAAACAAAAAAGCTTAAAAATTGTTTTTGTTTGTTTAATATCTGAGCTGTTAAAATTTCAGACGTTTCAAAGTTCTCATGCATATCTTTGTCATATTTGTACTCTTACCGGCTGTATACGAGTTGTAGAAAAAACATTTTCCAGATCCTTCGGAATTGACTGTGAAATAATGCAGAAACTTTAAAAGACTAACTCTAATACAAAAATATATCTTTTATCGATGTTTTTAAGATATATTGGTTCCAACCAAATAAGTCATCTAGTTACTGAGGTGTGTTTATCACTTTAGAGATTTCGGTATGTATTCAATCCTCATTTTACCAATTGTCGCCACCTCTGAAATTTATAACTCTTTTCTTCCGATTCGTAAATTAAGACTAGTTAGAAAAATATCATTTTTAATGTACACATACAGTGATTTAGAATAAATATCATTTTTAATGTAGACATAAAGTGAGTTAGAATAAATATCATTTTTAATGTACACATACAGCGATTTTCTCTCACCCTCTAAAATAAATGGTAATGTTTTTACTCAAACTCCGCAGTGTAGCTTATGCGCTTAGCCCTGCTGGTAATACAAATAAGCTTTAACATGGTGGGTAGGTGTGGCATGGCCAACTATTACTTATTGTACGTAAAAGGTAAAATGTTATAAAATATTAACTTAAAATGTCACTTTAATCTTCAGTGATAATCTGATTTGCTGAAAATGTATTTATATTTTGATATTGCGTTTTACACCCGACAGATCGCGTCATTCGGATAGCATTAAGCTATAGCATTGTAATTATCAAGTTGTAAGAAAACGAAGTTAGATGCAACGAGCGTTACCTATTTCATATACATTTGGCGTTCTAATGTGGCTGCAATATTTGTCTTCTACCTGTCAACCGAGTCCGTGACTGACAATCATATTTTACGCTTACTTGTAACCCGATGGCTGCCATACAGAAAGTGCTTTGTGGTCGGTACTGATAATAGTGAACAGTATTACGAAAATTCCTGAAATACATCTTTTAAAATGACTTATTTGTTTGTTTACATTTTCACCATTTCCTGTCTTTCACGGCGTGAATTTATCAGAATAGTATTCCGCCAAAATGTATATTTCGGGTATCATGAATATTTCATTCTTAATACCGGTCTAAAATAATGAAAAGTACCGGTCTAAAAATAATGAAAAGTACCGGTCTAAAAATAATGAAAAGTACTGGTCTAAAAATAATGAAATGTACTTGCCATGAGACACTTATCCTAAGCAAACATTAAGTATGAAAAAATGGGATGTATATTGAATTCTGATTGCAAGTATGAGAAATTTTCCAGCAGTTCTATTTGTTTCCACAAACGTATAAAAAGGTACTTCCCTCAAAACAAGAGTGTGGTTCCAATTGAGAAAAAGAAATTTTCTATTTAACAAAATTATGAATCGAGCATGCCAGATATATACTTATAAAAAATATAACTTCGATCAGATTTGCTGAATGTTATGATTGTCACTAATCGTGTGTATTAAACTAAGTATAGCGCAACATGCTTACAGTCAGTGCAAATGCCATGTATACAATGCATGTAGATATTTATCTGTTTTTCTACAATGGATCTTACGGTGTGTCAGTTAGGACACGTATTGCTAAAGAGTTGACGCTTATTTGTCCAATTAGTTACCTGCATTAGTGATGATTTAGAGATATATTTTTGTATTTGCGATACGTAGTAATGTTTTGTGTATGATATGTGAAAGCTGGGTACATTAGTTTTTATCGTTGTACAGTGTACTATTTGCAAAGATATAGATGTTTAAGAAAGAAAGATACAAGGAGTAAATTGATGTGGTTGATGATCGACATAAAATGGAAGTATTATAGCAATGTCTGCTATTTTAAACATTTCGCGTTGAACCCATTATGATGATACGATGAAAGGGGTTAGATATTTAAACTCAAGATTCATTGATTAATACAGTATAGAAAATTGATTTACCAATTGTGGTAAAATAGATAGTTCAGCATGTTCAGAAAAAATGTTAGTAAAGAATGTGAATATTGCAGATTATTCGTATTGGGAATCATTATACTGTCAGGGACTAAAATTGTTTCATTATGACCAAAATACATGGGGAATTATGCTATTGTATTCATCATAAAATACAGCTTATGGTCCATTCAGGTCTTCGTAATGTTGTTTATGGACTTATGTCAAGGTTGATCAGGATTTACTAGAAGCCATTTTATTTGTAAACAGTATGTATAGAAAACAGCTTGTGTTAACTTTCTTAAAGTTTTTTAATTTTATTTTAAAAAATTACAGTTCTCCTTGCCATTGATGGATTTTTCATAAGTGTCAGTGGCATTTTATTTTTACTCCATTCAAACTCTATATTGCCAAACAGTACATCAAACTGTGTGGATAAATGGTATTAATTATTTTATTATAAGTTGTTCGTTCATAATTAATGCTAATTTGTAAATGATTTTTATCTCATAAAAATGGACATCACTATTGCTATAATGTTTTGCCATTTACTAGCAATCAGATTACCATCTCCCACCCACCTGTACTACATTACGCATTACGATATTCCACAATGAAAATGACATTTAATCATTTATTTTAATTAAAGTGGTCACACCTAAGATTTCAATTACATTAATTAAAAGAGTAAAATATCTGAACGAAGAGTGAAAAGTGGAAAGAAAATGTTTGCATCTTTAGTGGTACCTAAATCATCGAATTGTAACATTGCATATCCACAAATGCCACGAAAGTATATTGCCCGTGACATACGATGCTGCCTTGCTTCTTCTTTGCTATCCTGTTTCTCAGTTCACGTTTCATCCTTTCTTCAAATCGAGTCAGCGCTCAGTGAAGATTAAATAGCAAATACGTAAAACGTTCTTATTTTGTAATTGGACAGTCAAATTAAAGACATACATATTTTTGTTTGATGACAGTTTTAATACTTCAGTAATTCCTATCCAGGACGTACGTAATATTCTTTTGAGACATGTGGTGAAGATCAGATATTACATTGTCTAACCTGAGATCGTTATGGGTAACAGAACTTTGAAGTGGAAAATGTGCCCATATGGAAAACAGTGTTTGAAACGTTGCATAAAAAAAAATTATTTACATCTTTCTTTTTCAGAAGATTTACAACTTCGCGCTCCCTTAATAGTATTAAAACCGGAAAGTTGTACAATATTAGTTCACCAACTAGTACACACAGCGTTATAAAACAACGGCCTCTCTATCAAACAATTTCATTCAGCATTTCGAAAGGTTGAGTTTGAAATCTTGAAAGGAAATTAATAAAGACAACCGTTGATTGGTCAGAATATTTTAAGACATTAAGTCAAATGTTGAACACAATACAATGGATTTATGTATGGTATTATTGACAGTACAATGAATTTATGTATGGTATTATTGACAGTACAATGAATTTATGTAAGGTATTATTGACAGTACAATGAATTTATGTATGGTATTATTGACAGTACAATGGATTTATGTATGGTATTATTGACAGTACAATGAATTTATGTAAGGAATTATTGACAGTACAATGAATTTATGTATGGTATTATTGACAGTACAATGGATTTATGTATTGTATTATTGACAGTGCAATGAATTTATGTATGGTATTATTGACAATACAATGAATTTATGTATGGTATTATTGACAATACAATGAATTTATGTATGGTATTATTGACAGTACAATGAATATATGTGTGGTATTATTGACAGTACAATGAATTTATGTATGGTATTATTGACACTACATGATTGTTAAAATTACAGAGTTTGTTCCATAGTCACAAAGCACTTCGTTTCAATACGAGCGTATAAATAAAAGGGTATGTTTTCCTTAATGTATCTTTATTGATGTTATTAAGAGCTATTAAATCCAAATGTTTCTAAGCCAGAAAATGAAACAAAACTTCTCTAAGTAAATGATTGCAAGTTGGTCCACATTTTGCAAGTGAGAAGTGGTAAGAAAGTCAATGTTCGGAATCTCTATACCATATGCTATAGTATCAGCAAAGCCAGAACTTTTCGTAATAGCTGTAAGCTACAGAGAATATTAATTTCAAGCACGATTGCGTGATACAAATTAAAAGAACCAAACGTTTCAGTTTATACATCACATAAACCTGACATTCCAATATTTAATACTACACTGGACTTATGATTCTTTGGATAATCCCGTGCTTGCAATCCCCCCCCCCCCCCCCTAAAAAAAAAAGAAGAAAAACAAAACAAAACAAAACAACAACATAATAACAAAAGTGAACAATTTAGGGATGCAAAAATGAAATTAAGTTTTTTAAAGCTTTCAGGAAACAAAAAACTTGGTAGACCCAGGAATATCTTTACAGTGAATAGCACAAAATCACAAAATATACGCAAACGCTCATCAGGCAGGGAGCAGGATAGCGCCATAACGTGGTTAGTGACTAGGAAAGGAATTTAATGGAATCGGGATGAATTATATTTCCTTCAATAAGCGTTAAACGAAAGTAGCTAAATTTAAGTCTGTTTCAAATTAATCACAATCAATTACTATAGCTTTAAGTCGACCCTTACTCACTGAATGCATACAATACAAAGCAATTAGGCTTCTTAAGTCCTTGTTTAACCCAATAAAATTTCATTAAAGTACACGTCATTACTGATATTCTGTGCACGCACATAAAAATTAAGGAAGAACTGTTAGATCCCACGTAATTCTGGAATGCTCAACATTTTATTTGCATCCAAAGACAGTATGAGTGTAAATGTCAATGATCATTCAAGAGATATTGTCTTATTACAGCTTTCTCAAGTGATTTAATTAGTCGTGTATGGAATGCCAATTTGGTCTGTAAGATAGCCTTCTTATGTACTTTGATGACACGATGACAATAAAATAGTTAATCATCACTCTCATTGAAGGTGAAGAGGTAAATGTTTGTTATTGCCATTTTATAGATACAACACAAATTTAGACATATGTGAAAATATAAAAACCTGATTTTTAAGTATTAATCAAAACAAAACCAATCAACGGAAGAAGAAAGAAATACATTTATATAACATCACAACGCGATTAAAAAAAAAATAAAGGGAGAAAAAACATACATACTTGAAAGCTGTATATAACACTTAAAATAAAATATTAAAAACCCCAAAGCAACAAACAAACACAAAAATACAAACCAAAAGCTCCCCAAAACAAAAGAAAACGAAACATTAAACAACTGTCAAAAATCAGCAGACAATGAAGCTGTCTTTTAAATGTAAATGCATTAAGATTCGTCCGTTTCATTTCGATGCCTCCTAAACAACAAGGCTACATAATCGTTGCAGAATATATTTCACCTATCTTGAAGCGCCTTAATTTGGCTGTCGCTGCACCTGATAGGAACGTGGAAGCTACATGACAATGATTAAGAGACGAAGCCTAAGAACGTTTTCCGGTTAACTTGTACGACAGTGGTCATTCGAATAGTGCGCCCTTTCCCGTCAAGCTAGATTGCCAGGCTTCATAATTAGGCCCTTAAGATTAAAAGTCTTCTCTGCCTTTTTTCTTATTATATTCTTCAATGTTACTTTTATGCTAAATATACACGCCTGACGTGTTTTGGTCTACAATCAATACATATCATTGAAAGAGTGAGATGAATATATATCACTAGGAATATATATATATATATATATATATATATATATATATATATATATATATATATATATATATATATATATATATATATATATATATATATATATATATATATATATATATATATATATATGAATGGTCATTACTGCACAATCGTTTGATGGTTTAATGAGGAACATTGACAGCCTATCATAGAAATACCGTAAAGCGGTCGTTGATCAATTCCGTTGAAAACGAAAATCCTTCATTGACAAGCCCAGATTAATGACATGACCATTCATTGGAATTCCTAAACTGGTCTTCCGATCTTAGATTTTATAACGTTACAAAATTGCAAACGTCAGTACGAACATGACATAATATAAAAGAGTGGTGGATAGTTTCCATGTTTTGATTAGAAAATAAAGTCAAATGACCAAAGCAGTTTTACACAAAAAGGCATGAGAGCGGTTGGAGTTTCAGGAGGTAGAGACTTGCTTTGCTACTTGATAACTGATAGGAAAATAACATAAGACTTACAAGTTGCTATAATATCACATTGCGATAAGTAAATGTGTTTTTTTTTAAAAAAATAATAATTTGAAACGGTGTGCATCTATGTAGAACCTTGAGATTTTGATAGATCTATATTTATCATGGCCTAATCACTTTACGCTTATTGTGCACTGCAGACATTGACAAGCTTGGTCCGATAAATCATTCATCATATGTATTGATTCAGATGGACGCTCTGTTGATATGAGGTCACTTACTCAATTACAATATTGAATTTTGCTGCATTAAAAAATCTTTCCGGAACACAAATGCTTACAGTTTAGACATTTCTGGTAATTGGTAACCACCACATCAAGCGCGAAATTCAAAATGGTCACAGTAGATAGGTTTGTGCTATTCCACGTATATTTACAAGTCGTCCAACACAGGATTTTATTCAGCATTCTTATGTGCATATTGCCAAGAAGAAATCAACTCT